>OX411550.1:9447869-9941956 GCA_948146395.1 Fragum whitleyi
TAACCAGTTAATGCAAGGGCGTGACTGCCATTTACGCAATTCACGCAAGTGCGTAAAAGAAATAATCTTCTGTTGAAAAATATCGTTGATGAATAATCATAACATCGAAACTACTAGTTACGATGTTTTGATTATTCACCCACACTCAAATTATAAAAAAGGAGCATTCATCTCTTGTCACAGTCCTCATATCGCCTTTATCTTATATATTCCTTGGTTGTCGCCCTCTGAGTGCGCATAAATTTCAAAGGCCTAAATACGCCTGTGTGATGTATGACATTTAAGCCCGGGTTAGAGTAAACTTACCATAAATATTTGCGAACTTGATAAAAACATAGATCAGATGCACAGTGCAGTTAAAAACAGCGTGGAATTGTCAAGATGAATAATTTTTGAATTTAATTCAATGAGTTGGTTATTTGGGTTTTGAATGGGGAAACGAAATTAGCGCCATCATATTTCCTCCCTTTCACAGATATCTGCGTAATGTTCTATTTATAGAATGGTGAATATTTGCGGACAAAACAACAAATCTACGCTAGTCAACGAATCTTTGCGGACAAAATACAAATCTACGCTAGCCAATGAATGATTCAAATCAAGTTGTGGATCCTTTTGATCGCCATGATTTTGGCTCGTTTTTGAATAATATATGAACGTTTTGAATGGTATGAATGTTGATTTAGAATGAATAAACAGAGCATAGGTTACCTAACATAGGTTATGAATGGTTTTGATCAAGATAAGCGACAATTCCCCGTGTTACTTATTGCAACTGTGTATCTAAAAAAATATGGTTTTTCGCTGGAGGGATAGTACAAGCACTATTCATCCAAAATCTCTATTTCCATGAATCTTGTTTGTACCAGACATTCTTGGTAACTGTATGGCTGGCTTTCTTTTAAACAATTATGGTAAATGCATACACATAGCAATTCACGCTAGGACCGAATTTCAAACTTCTCCAAATCTCGCTTGTTGCTACAATTTTTAGCTTTAAAATACGCGCTTTTAAAAGGCGGTCATGAGTTGTCGAAATGACGTCATCAAATGGTCGGCACCAATTTCAAGTGATTAAAGTAGTAATCGCTGATATATTTTTTTTTCTTTGGAATGCTATGAATGGTGCGCTGAGCCGAGAGATATTGAGCCTGTGCGTGACATTTCCAACAATTTCATGTGTGTGAGTGATGGACAGACCATAGAGCAACTTGGAAACTCTAACAATTCAAATGAAATATTATACGATTGTAAACAAAGACGTAATACTTGCTGCTTTCTATTGAGCGCATTGTGAAGACTCTGATCAGACTGTGCCGATGCACAGGCTGATCTGGGTCTTTACGGTCGCTCATTTGAATTTGTTGGAAATGTCACGCACAGGCATTTTTTAAAGACATTTTGAAGCAGCGCGAAAAAACAACTTCACGATGCATAATAAAAATATAAATCAGCTGACCACTGCCCTGGATAAAGTGACGCACGTGCAATAAACATGTCAATTATAACGCTCTTGAACTTGAACGATACGCGGTAGGTTCTTTGATCTTTGTTTGTTACAGTGCACATATAAATAATCTTGTAAATGAATTCATTAGGAGATTTCTAGTAAACATACTGTAAGCTTTTATGATTTTATTTCAAATCTAAGATTCCCCTTGACTCTGTTTTCCAGAATAACGTCGAATAACAAACAAACATTCATTCATACATAAATACATACATACATTTATCACATACATACATACATACATACATACATACATACATACATACATACATACATACATACATACATACATACATACATACATACATACATACATACATACATACATACATACATACATACATACATACATACATACAAACATTTATCACATACATGCATACATGCATGCATACATACATACATACATGTATACATACATACATACATACATACATACATACATACATACATACATACATACATACATACATACATACATACATACATACATACATACATACATACATACATACATACATACATACATACATACATACATACATATCTTATAATGTACAATTAACAGATTTTTTCAGGGAATTACTGTTTATCGAAGCTTATAATATAACAGATTGCACAAAATTGTTTTCATTGAGAAATGAAACTAATTTTTAAGCCAATCTGATGGAAATTTTTAGTGTGCCGTAGGAATACTATGAATGGGCCACTGTAGTCGTTTTATATTATTACGGTTCCACTAACTTAAGGCCCGGCCCGACTACACCCGCTTAAATGACGATTTGCATCCGTTATGTAGCCTGCATGCGGTCTTTATGTCCAGCGTCCGTCAATGTGATTTCATCGCGCAGAAAGTTTTGAGCTGCCCAAAACTTGTAGAGTGTACCAACTTTCCTCTTCGAGCGATACCAATACAAAACATGACGAGGAACTAACACTATGTATCCGATACCATCCGATGGACTTCCGCTGTATCATCAATGCATCCGTTGAGCATCCGCAGAATTCTCATCCGAAATTGATGAAAACGTACTTAGAACAAAAGTTATCATGTATACGGAAATATTTTATAAAGTAAGTTTGTAAGCGTATGCATTGCCAAAAAATTAATGATCGGCATTAAATAGTTTGTATCCGTTCAGCGTATGTAGTACATACGACACATTCACTATACACCCGTTCGTCTTCCGTTGAACTTACGTTGATAATTGGCTGCCTTCAAAGCGCAGTAGGTAAAGCGTCGGGCTGTCAATCTAGAGGTTTCAAGGTTTCAAGGTTTCAAAGTTTATTTCAATACATTTAGGCCTCCGGCCCATCATATATAACATACATTCATACAATTACAAATTTTATCAGTTGCGTCCTATATATATCAAAATTTATACACTGAATGCGTTGACTTACTAAATGGGTTTTTAACATAGTGTTCTTTTTTTCAAGGTGAAAACGGTTTATCAAAATGATTCTTTTTTAGCATTATTATTATTAATATTTTTATTTTTATTTATTTATTTTTTTAGTGTATTCGGTTCATTTCTAAATAACCATAACAACAGCTCTAAGTAGGCAGAATTATGACTAAATGGAAGCGAACCAAGTTTTATCTACACATGTAAATTTCAAAGACTCTTGAATGAAATGAAAATGTAAACCATCTGTAAATAGCTCATGCGAATTTGACTAGTCTGTCAATCCCGCGAGAGTAATATCATTTGAATTTTTGTTTTTCATATACATAAAGTACTTACATACAGTACACCAAAACACGTGTAGATATTTAAAGAGAATGATATTTCGATTTAATCAAATATAATGCTATATTGGTTGGTCGCTATGTTTTCAGTATTTCCTTTATTTCATTGGTTTCTTTCAAAAACATCGCATCCACAATAACTTGTAGCTACGAAGGTTTTAAAATTGAACCAAATTTTAATTTTCGCCTGCAATCTCTTTTGCTTGCATAATTTTTGTTATAAAGATTGCAAGTTCCTTTAGATTTGACTCCTCTGTTGTTTTCATGATACGATAAAAATTTTCAGTGGCTGCATATCCATTATACCAAGAATATAATAGTTCTTTTCTTACATCATGAAATTGATAACAAATGAAAAATGCATGGAATTCGTCCTCCAAACAAAATATGTTGTAATTTGTAAAACAAAATTTACAATAACGTTCATTTATTGGAATTCCGTTATGTCTCCCAAGTTCAATGTTTAACTTGTGGCTACTGCAACGAAACCTAGCTAAGTACCGGCGTAATGAGTATGATTAGTCAATTTGTAGGTATTTCTCGGGTTCTAATAAAGACCTAAAATGTTTGTAACTTGAACATCGCGACTGGGTTTGAATGTCCCCATGCCAATTTTGTTTCGCACAGTCAGTTAATCTTGTTTTGAAATGACGTAAAAAGTAATCGGGATTTCCTACTTCGTGAGACAACCAAACGTTTCCAAAGCCATATAAATAGAGAATTTGTTTTACGGCAGAAGCCCATGTACGTCTTCCAGCGTTATCTAAATATTTAAGCATAAAGTAGCAATTTTTGGGATATCTATTATTTGGCATGTTTAATAACCTCAACCAGTATTTAATTAATCTAAAATAATAATCAACATGGAGAGGTAATCTTCCGCATTCTCCTAGAGCCAAACAGTCGTTAATAGTTGAATTTACACCCAAAAAATATCGACAATAGCTTGTTTGTACCTTTTCTATCTCTATGGCTGGTTCTGTTCCCCATATTTCTGACCCAAATAGAAGGATAGGCTTTACCATTGTATCAAAAATTTTAAAACATTCTTTATAGTCAAATTTTCAGAAATGTTTTTCGTAGCCTCGTATTGAGTGAATTGACTTTTTAGCTTGACACGATAATTTTGATTTTGTCTTTGACCAAGATAGTTTTGGGGTAAAAAGTATTCCCATATATTTATATACAGATGTAACATTAACGCGAGTTCCATTGTAATTCCAAGTTTCAGTGCTACGAAGGGGCCCCCCATTTCTAAAAACTATTATCTCGGTTTTTTCTCTGTTTATTTCCATACCAGTTTGTGCACAAAATTCTGCTATAGAGTTTAGCTGTTGCTGTAGATTTATGACCGTATCGGCACAATTTGCGACGTCGTCAGCGAAAAGAATACAAATCAAATCGGGGATTTGATTATTTATAAATATACCCCTGTGACCCTTTTCTTTTAGAAAGGTAGATAACTCATTTATGTAAAGATTGAAGATTATTGTACTCGTTATATCCCCTTGCCGGGTACCAACATTACTAGTGAATGGATGAGAATACTTATTGTTAACGCGTACGTAGTTTACCATATTTGAGTACATAGATACTAGAATACGAAGTAATTTGCCATTTACTCCGATTTTCTTTAGGCATGAGAATAAGTTTAGGTGGATTAATGAATCAAATGCTTTTTTGAAATCTACATACAAGACATAAAACCGCTCCCCTGATTTACTCAAATACTTTTGAACTAAACTTTGTAAAATAAACATGTTGTCGACACAGGAGTATTCGGGTCTAAATCCAGACTGGGTCTCGTCTATTTTATTGTTCACTTCAGCCCATTTACATAATCTATCATGAATAATATTTGAGAATATTTTATACAATACATTAACAAGTGAAATGCCTCTATAGTTGGATGGACAGCCCTTATCTCCTGATTTATAAACTGGCACAATAATACTACTTCTCCAAGAATCCGGAAAATTTCCAGAATCAAAAATTACATTGAATAATTTACAAAGAATTGGAGCAATATCGAAACATGTTTGTTTGTAAAATTCAGAAGGCAAGCCATCTGTACCTTGTGATTTTCCAACCTTTAAAGTGCGTATACTTCTGATTATTTCCTCTATTGAAATTTTTATATTCAATATAGTGTTTTGCCCGACAGAAATATCGAGATCTTTAAGAAAATTATCGAGCCTCGGTTGATTTGGCTTATGTAACAAATCATTGAAATGGTCTCTCCACTTACTAAGATCATTTTCAACCATTTCCTCAGCTTTCCTTGATTTATTTTTCAACAATGACCAAAACTTTTTAGCATTTTTAACAGATGAGATCAGAATTTGCCTATTTTCTTTTTGAAAATTCATTTTTTTAAATTTACAGACCGATTTGAAAGCACTGCATTTGTTGACATATATACGGTAATTTTCGTCGGAGCTATTATGACGAAATTTTCTAAGTGCAACGTACTTCAATTGTCTTGCTGTTTGGCACTCCTCATCCCACCATTGTTGGTTATCGTGTGATATCTTATCAGGTTTACTTTTTCTTATCTGCATACGAGAAGCCGATTTGTGAAAAAAATCAACTATAGTAGAAACTGCATAATTAACATCTAAGCAATTCGAATTGACAATTTTTTATCGACAATCATATGAATATTATTTGAGAAATGATCAAAGAATGATTCCTTAAAATCATCATTCCATTTAAATATGGGAAAATCACTAGAACAGTCCAGTTTTTTTACTTGTCTAACAGCATGTCTACATTCCTTTGGTGTAAATTCTAAAATTGCAGATATTGGTAAATGATCAGAATCGTCCTTATTAATAACTGAAAATCGTTTTATAAACTGGAACAAATCTGTTGAAGCAATATGATAGTCAACGACACTTGCGCCGTTATAAGTAAGACATGTAAAGTTTCCACATTTATCGTCAAAAATTCGCCCATTTAGAATATGTATGTTAAATATACAACATAGATCAACCAATGACCTACCAAATGATTTATATGTTTCTGAATCCTTATTATTTCGATTAAGGTAAAAATGGTCAGACTCGTAGGTAATGTTATCATAAAAGACGTTATCTACAGAATCATCTGGGATAAAATCAAGAAAGTTTTTCGTGCGAGCATTAAAATCGCCTGCAATATAAAATTGACAATCTGGATATAGAAATTTCAGCTTTTCTAGGTTAAGGCTAAGACTAGCTATTCCATTTTTCTCTTCTAACTTTTTGTAGATAGAAGAACCTTCTGGAGAAATATATGTAATATACAATATCATATCTGTCATTGATTCAAATATGCTAGATTTAACATAAAAAACTACACAATCAGAAAGATCCGCACAAATTCGAGAAATAAATTTATTGTCGAGAAGTGTATTCTTAATATAGACACCTACACCACCACTATTTCTTAAACTGGTTTTTGGTCTTTTTCTGATGCAATCAAAGTAAGTATAGCCAGGTAAACACCCGGAAAATTCACCAATAAAGTCACTCCATGTTTCTATCAAACCTATAATATCGAAACTTGAGAGAAATTTTAAGATCGACTGATCTGTTGAAAATCGCTTTAACCCACAAACGTTCCACGTGGTAATGTTTATTTGTACACTTTTTGGACCTTGACCTTCATGCTAATCCTGCCCCCCAGAAGCCACGCCTTCATACTCATCTTGTGATTGGTCAATATCAAATGACGATTGGTCTTCCCTTTCCCGCCGTTTTCTAATTGGCTGGCGTTGACCACGTGCTCTACCTATACGGACAATCTCATTGGTCGAATCGTCGAAAGCAAAGACGTCATTTTCAATAATCAATTTATCGTAGGATAATCGTGCATGGAGACCATCGTCACGTGCATGCTTTAATCGCTCACCAAGCACCCTTCTCTTCGTCAATACTCTCTTTGTGAAGTCCTCTTTTACAGAAAATTGGTCACTGTTTTTAAATTTGTCTCTAGCCGTTTCCAAAATCAAACTTTTGTCCTTAAATTTCGAGAATTTAACAATTATCGGGGGCTCACTATTTAATTTACCCTTTATTCTATGCGCCCGCTCGATCTCCACATTTTCATAATCGGGTAAACAAAGGTCATTCTTTATAAAGGATCGTATCTTTCCTTCAGTTTCTGTCCAGTTTTCACTTTGATTTCCCTCTAAACCAAAAAATCGCAGGTTGTTTCTTCTTGAATGGCCCTCCAAAGTATCTAATTGTGCTCCCAATTTATCAACCTTTCTCTTTAATAGCTCATTTTCTTTTTGTAAATTTTCATTGTCTTTCTTTAACGAGGTCACTGTATTCTCAATATCGGTCATCTTTTCCTTCATTGAATTGAATTCAAATTTCATGTCTACTCGCATATCTCGTAAAAATGTCATAATTGTGCCTTCATTTGTCGTAACGCAACCACTCTGTCGCGTTCTTGGACCATCGGGTGTATCTGGAGGGGGCTGTGAGAAAGAGAGAGTCTTTTGTTTATGTCCTTTTGTTGGGCCTGGATTTGTCTCGATGTCCCCACTCAAGGTCAAAATGATCGATAAGACCAAAATTGAACGAATAAGAGTACTCACAGTTCGTCCACACAAACAAATAGTGTTCAATTTAATCCGACATTTCCTTGGCATACTGAAAGTTCCTATTCTCTGTCTATATACCACAATATCAACACCCATTTTTAATTTTTTTCAAAATTTATTCAGAGCTCGATAAACATTTCGCCATCTTTCAAAGGGCCGCAACTCATCATATGTTCGGGTTCGATCCCCAACAGCGACAGTCATTCTTTCCGACTATTTGTCTCCCGCCAATGGGTCGATAATCGTAGACCTATGTGGTATAGCAGCTAGAGTCTAGGAAAAAATGTAATGGTAGCACCGGTGTGAGAAATACCAGGAATCCATTGTTAGCTGCTCCAGTCGCCGCGATACAACTGTTTAAAGCAGCGTTAAACCCCATTCGAAAAAACTAATCCGTTGAACACGTCCGATATTTTCGGTACTGTTTTCGCAAGTTTCATCACAATTATAAGTTTTAAACAAGCGTATGAGAACGGATTGAAGATTTGCTATTATGCCGTTTTGTGTCCGTTTGGTAGTGGGACCGGTCCTACATATTGTAAGACTATATATGATAAATGAATGTACATGAAAATGAAAATAATTACTTGTTTAGATACAGGTTAAAAATATTATCTTTTATGTTCATCTATGTATTTAAAATTTAAGTTTGAGACAACTCTCAGTTGCGTACGAGAAACGTTGGAATCTTAGGCCGTGATTAATAACGTTCATGTTTCCTAGGTGGGCACCGACACGACCTTGTCACAACTATGTGACGCTGAACGCAAGCAAGTTGGAAAAACATGGAAAAAAGGATTAGATAATCTTGACTATTTTATTTCTTAATGTTCATTAATTTCAAAAACAATGCATAATGCAATATTGTGAAATAATGCATCTAAAACAATGCTAATTAGAATGCAAATGAGTCCTTGAAATGTCGCTATTCGCACCGAATGATTCATCCTTAGTTTTAATTTAATCCAAAAAGTCCATCCAATTTTAGTTGGAACTGCAATGATGGTGGTTCTAATTATGCGTTTTTTCTTCACCTTCTTTTGCGTATATTATTTGGTTAGGTCTACATCGATGTTTGTTTTCTGATCACAAGCGAATGTTTAACCACCCAATTAGTTATTATCTTATATGTGACAAAAATTAAAAAAACAATATAGCCCGTTATACTGAAGCCTGAAAATAAGGTTTTAGGTATATCTACGTAATTATTTTTTTTTTCTGAAAAATTTGTCCATAAATTTTGTAGACCTTGCCAATTTTTATGCAAACGTGCATACATAAAGTTCCTGTCCTAAATAGGCGAGGTCTTTACCCCTTTTCAGATGATATCGAATAAAAGGAAATTGATACATTATGGGTCAACTTATTTCTGGCCCGAACGGGTCCCGATTTATTGTTTATCAGCCGTGCCACATGTAGAAACTAGCACTGTCTTCCGACTGACAAGATGTTGCAAACCGTCATCTAATTATGCCTCGCTTTGCACGTGCAGTTACGTGCAAAACGGGCATAATTTCAGCCGGAGCACAGGACTGGTTTCTAATTTTGGCCCGGCTGAAAGACAACAAAAACGGGACCCGTTCGGGCCAGAAATAAGCTGGCCATATTTATCATGCCGGTATAAACTAGACATAGTTGGCCAACTTATTTATCTGGTCCACTTTCGGGTCGGATGTAGACTGGTGTCATATCAAATATCAGAATAGCCTATGTTAGGCTATTCTAATAGTCGATATTTGGACCAGTTTAGAGCTGGTAGCCCGCTGTCTGAGAGATATTCTGATCAGGCGGGCAACAATACCCGCCCGGGGTCAGAAATAAGTTGCCCTGTATAACCAAACTCTCCGTACCTCCATAGACAAAATTTTGAGGGATAAAAACTGATCTGTTTTTTTTTAAAAAAGATTCATTTCATTTTCAAAACTCAATTAATTCTAATATTTACGTTCACCATCCCGAAGCATAATGTAATGAAAAATAATGAAAATGTGTCAAAAGGATACGGCTACACAATAAGAGAATATAACATAACCCTGATACAAACAGTCATTAAGTATCACAAATAAATCCTGAATTCAAAGCATTCTTTCTCTGTGTGTAAAGCAGCTGTCAGTTTTAAGTGTGGCTTCCACGAGTAAACGCATCATCGCTTGACAATGCCTCTGTGCCCTTCTCGTCCAATATTTGCGGTGCATGTAAGGATTTTCCTTTCATAATCTGAAAAGCTCATAATGTGTTTCGGGCATGCTTTTTCGGTCTAAAAATTATTTTTATACAATAAGCCCTATGTATGCTCTATAGGATCTAAAAGTCTTGAGCGACTAGTCAAATCCGTCCGAACAAAAGCTTTGAAGCCAAATTTCTGATTTACAACGAAATCAAAGTACGCCCATTTTCGCCCATTTAAATGAAACCGCCCGCAATGACACAGGCAAAGGGTCATACAAATGGAACAGCACAATCAGTAGACGTTTCTCTATCAATAATGCAAAGTCTCCAGTGGCCAGCAAGCATCAAACTTTTCTTCGGCCTCATTGAAAATTCATACAAGAACTGGACCCATCTGTGAAAAGAATAGGGGTGTAGTGACACATGGTTCCTTGCTCAGAGTAATCTTTTAATATGATGCGTATCGTCAAAACTGGTCGCACTGCTAGTCTGCAAATGTGCGTTTGGGAAATTTGAGACCTGTCCTGTGTTTTGGATGTAAAAACGTTTCGCGAGCGCTTTGAGATGATACCTTGCTTTGCACGTGCACATACGTACAAAGCGGGGTATCATTTCGAAAGCGCTTTGCTAACATTTTCATTCTGAACGCAGACCAGTTCTTGATTGTCTGGGTTGGTGCTTTTATACCGAATAAAAATCTTTAGTCTTAAAGCCGTCTAAAACATGTTGTACTTCTCCAAATTACCCAAGCTTTGAATGTTACCAGCAGCAAACATGTTGTACTTCTCCAAATTACCCAAGCTTTGAATGTTACCAGCAGCAATAGCCTCACTATACACTCAATTGTTGCCTCTCAGACATACATTCGGTCAGTTTAAAGCGATTTTGGACTATAAAACAATCATTTTCGGACCTACTACATTTTTTTTTGGATTTGTCTCGCTCTTAGAAACTTATAATAATAATAATAATAATAAAATCTTTATTTAATGAAGGTAACACATTAAGAAATTAATCGAAAGACCAATTTCTTATTTTCAATATGGCCTTCAAACAACATCAATCCTGGAGCAAACATGCATGCATACATAATCCAAGTATTTACAAAATGGAATACCCTTTAAGGCATTGAACCCGCAACGGCCCCGCAACATGTCGGAACCCATGATCCCTCACAATGCCGACCGAGGTTTCCAAATGGAAATTATTAGGATACCCCGTTCAACACTGCTCCAGCTCACCGTCTCCGAGACGACGCGAAACCATCACTGGGCCATTACCTTATAAATATGGTCTCTCTCTCTCTCCCCCTCTGTCTGTCTGTCTCTCTCAAACTTAGCCAACTGTAATTGAAGCTTCCTCTGTAGAAAAAAATACGCTTCTTTTTGTGTTTTGCGAATAGAAAGGTAAACAATATAAATATAAAAAGGAAAAGAAAGAATTTCGAGTGGTTTCCGTACCAATGAAAAAAATAATATATAAAAAAATGAAAACAATGAAGATAAAATGTTCACTTTGTTGTTGACGGTTGAATAACAATTTTCCTTGTCTCGTGTTAAGTTGAATAGCATGTGCTTAGGTATTAATAATATTGGGAGTAGATACATCGTAGAATGTCCAGATACACAGACTAAATAATAAAAAAAAATTCAGCTGAAAGAAATATTTTTTAGACAATAAATTCAGTATATCATAATCAATATCTGCATGAATTCTGAATCTTCAAAGATAAAATTTAACACAAATTATTAAAAATCATTTCTATGGCTCAGCGCAAAACAGTTGTAACTCCCTATTTGTTTATAGGGAGTCACAACTGTTTCGCGCCGAGCCATCGATTTACCGTCAAAATCTATTAAAAGCGCAACCAAAATGGTCAAACAATGAGCTGTAGGATTATTAATCGTCACTATATAACAAAGTCGCATTTCAGCATCTATCTCGCTGTATTGCGTTGGTACAAGAGACATTAAATAAAGTATAGCTTCTCATTTTTTCAAATTTGGAATTTTGCTGATATTTGGTTCACAAGAATAGTTATTTTATTTTGTAATCTACAAGTGGAATGCCTGAGTAAACTTATAAAAAATAAAAAGAAATTGTGTTGTCAAAAAATAAAACTTAACTGAAATATCCTGAGCAAAAATGAAAACTTGACTCTTTTGAATTTCCAAATTTTCCAATCTGTCGAATTTATATGTAATTCAAAACGTGTCATTTTAAGAGGAATCGATATGACTTCATGAAATTCTTTAAATTGAAGGCCACGTGCCTCACGTCCACGTGTAGCCCCCGAAAACGGAAAACATTGACGTTCCCTGTACACCATGAACGGTGTTTTTTACGCTTAGCATGATTTAGCTGAATTACATGGGAAAACAAGAAAAACAACATTAGATTTCAAACTGGACCTTTTTGTGAACTTGTCGTCACTTTCAAATGAAAATGAGTTCACGTTTTGGAGAAGTTTTTTATTTATAGGTCTGTAGACGGTTTTTCGATACGCAATGTTTTAAAATACAATTAACTGCAGGAAGTGCAGCTAATAATAGCAAAAAATCGAGAGTTTTTGCAAAACGAGCTCTTGCGCGACGCAAGTGACGACACGTTGCAACGGTCCTGTGCTACGATTACGGTAACCTCTGAGAAATATTAATGCATCAACATTTAAAAGTAGAGAGATAGCTTGTTATTTTGAGACCGTTTCTTGTAAAACTGAAACCGTTTTGAATGTTATAAAAATCGCTTTTTCGGACCTCCAATTCACCACTGAAATATATATAGTGCATAAAGTGAATTTTGTAAAAACGGTTTTTGATGGTACCTCGACTCTTTTGAAGTTATTTGTCAAAACGGTTTGCAGGCGAGAAATGTTCTGGCTTCAACCTAAGCCAAGGTGGTTTATGGTTTTAAATCATTAAAGAAAATAATTCAGTAGAAACGGAATGAACAATTTTATTGAAGATTTTTGAATTTTCAAATTTTTATTTTTGCTCAGTATATAACCACAAAACATATGAATCGCAATATTGAAACCTGTGAAGCAATGTCCCGAAATTTCAGTCAGAATGATTAATTTGTGACCCTCACGCGAAAAAGGGACCATCCGGAAATTCTGTAAAATGAATTATTGAAAAAGAGATTTGATCCAGCATAGGTCAACCAGAAGTCGTATTTCAAAAAATCTTTCGCTGGAACGTAGAATGATCATTCTTGATTCTGAAAAATAAGCACGGTGCAAAATGTTTCGATCCTAGTCAGGCTGCGCAGTCCGAAAAGTCTGACTAGGGTCGATACTTTACGCACCACCCAGATGGTCCCTTTTCGCGAGACGGGTCACATTTAGGTTATATTCTAAGTTGTGAGTTAAAAGTTCAAATTCCAGGATACAGCTACACATGCCTCAATCTTACGATTTGTCTGTTTAATTGATACAATATCGATGCTTGACTGCGAAGTGGTTACATTTTATTCTTTATAGTCTACATATGACTTCATCTTGTCGATTTCTGTATTTTTCGATACATGGAAGAAGAAAAGTGAATTATCTTATTAGACGCAGTTGATATTTTAAAAATATTGTTTCCAATCGTAAGTCGAATTCCCTATAAATGACTCACGGAACAAACAAAAGTCGTTACTCCATAAAAAGGTCACATTTCTAGTATTACCTACCATAATTTCGATCGGCCATTACTTTGACAGATAACTTGTTTATAATTTATGGTAATTTTATCATCTATTTATAGTCTATCCAACACACTTACATATTATTTCACTATAATACGGTTTTGTTGTAATGGGTTAGATGACAGGCGTCAATAAATCATTGTTCTTTGTTCAAATATCTTGCCTATATGACTGATCAAGTCGTGAATGATCAACACGGCGTGTCATGTGACCTTGTCGAAGAATGAATGGGCCGGTTTAATGGCGACAATATCCTCGGGAAGCTTTAGTTCTTGCGAGCAGCGGCGAAATAGATTTTAATAGAGAACGATTCGTTTGACAGCTAAAGATTTTTCTTAAAATGAATTCTGTTACTTTCAATCAATGATCCAAGTAGTTATGGAGCAAAAACGCTCTCGCCATCCAATCTAAAATTATTTGAATCAGTCTTACTTAAAAGGTTACATAAGTCTATAGCAAGACCACTACATTCTCTTCAAGAAGGATTTCAGCAAAGTATGGGTAGTACCATGACTTCGTTTATTTTAATCGAAAGCATAAATTACTATAAAGAAAAACGAAGTAAGCTATTTTCTTGCTTTTTAGATGTAAGGCAGGCCTTTGATCGTGTATTACAGGTTATTGAATTTATATGGGAATATATTGTGTCGGACGAGTTCTTCGGGCAACTACGCCAAAAGAACCAGTCCGACACAATATATTCCCATTTAAATTCAATAACCTTTTTATTGTATACTTTGATATTGTTGGACGATATTCACTTCTTAGTTATTAATTTTTTACATCACCTATACTTCAAGAACGATTTTTTGTTTAAATTTAAACCGCTTTTTAATAACAGTTGCGCATTAGACCTTTTCCCGCAAAATCCTTTCCGTTATATTTTTACGTTCAGATGAATACATCCGTTGCTATGAAGTGACAGTGTAAACAAAAAAGACGGCGGACATTTTTATGTCGATTCGCATTTTAGATCTTCAAATACGCGTTGATTTCGACTTACTTTGAATAAAAATGAAATAAATATATTTATAAAAACTCGTTTATTTGTTATTTTTACCAGTTACATGTTCCAGAACTGACTAAATCGGCGTACTTGATACCGGAGCAGACTAGCGATAGTCATGAAGGCCGCGACGGGACGGAGTGAAAGACGAGATAAAGAGAAAGATAGGGAGGAAGAGAGATAGATACTAGAATTATGATAGACATTAAGGGATGGGCATGAATTAGTTTTAAAGAGTTATAAAATAACATAGATAAAGGAATAAAGGAGAAACAAATACAGTGAGTTGGAAGAGATTTGAGGGGGGGGGGTGCATCTGGGTCGACGGAGAGGGGGAGGGGATGAAGTGGTTTATTTCTCGGAATATGTTTCAAATAGATGAAAACAAACACTGGTGTATTGCCCCTTAGGCATTCAAAGAACTAGAAACGTATTTCTTTACTCTGACAAAACTATTTCTCGAATATTGAACGCAAAAAGAAACGTTGATAACGTGATTTTATGTTGACTTATGGCAAGGTAGCAACCAGAAAGAAGTCCTGTCCTTTTGTGCACGTGAAAATAATCTTAGTGCAATATCAAAGTATGCAATATCAAAAAATATTGCACGCTTTCCCTCCGTTCAAATACATGGAGACAATATCAAAGTATATAATAAAGCATGATGGTTTATACTTTAAATTACACCAACTTGGTGTTAATCATTAGCTGTTGAAATTGTAATAGCTATGCATACAGACATGTACAGTCGCGTCATTTATAACGGTTGTTGCAAACTCAGACGTTCTTTCTTTGGACTAGTGAAAGACGGTCAACATCGTCACGGGCTAAATCCTTTGACAGGCTTTAAGATCTACAAATCCAATTGTGAATTTTTACAGCCGCTCTCCAATGAAAATATTTCAATTATTGAGCGCTCGCACAGACATTTTGTAATCAAAGTATAACGTGGCAAAAAAATCTACAAAGACGACTGGAAAGCATTATAGCATTTCATCTCTTGAAAGTTATTGTCCAAATACCACCAGAAATAAAATGACTAAAATAACTACACTTACGGTTCGAGGTACTTTTCAGTTTACGGAAATGCATCTGTATTATATCAAATATGATCGCCTTCGGTATAACTTAACCCTTGTCATGCTGAACCCGGAATATTCCTGCTTTGGCAGGATCTATAGACAACCACCAGTCTGCACATATGTGCAGTCTGATGCTAGTCTACACAACCTGTTTCTCACTTTCAAACCAGAATTGTCAATTGATTTAGTTTTTCAAATAAAATTGACCTACAGTTGGTACTCTCAGTACTTTTTGCCCTTTGATTTTGATGCAAATGTTTAGCTAAAATCTATTTAGCATTGCAAGGGTTAAAATTGACACGTAGACTGTGGATGGAAATCAAAAAAATCGATTGGCCGATCAAATCATTTTAAAAGCGAAGTTTTATGTTGACCTCCACCATTTTCTGCGATTTATGACATATTTTCGACGAAAGGCGACTGTAGTTATGACGTATTTATAAGCTTCCAGGGATTTGCTTTTATTTTTATATTTACAACCAGATTTTATGCAAACAATCAAGTTTTAATGTATTCGTGAATTAGAGTCGGTTTGCCATGACGGATGTCAAAGGGGCATTGTCAGCGATCAGTCAATGAAATATACGCTATTTTTATTTTTCAGGTATCGCTGACTGGCCTTCTATCGGCCTTCAGTAAACAATGCGAATACATCTCAATGTTAAAGCCATAATCATCATCATCCAGTCAGCATCAGGTAAGCATCGGGACACAGGCAATTGTTTCGTGATTTGCTTTTGTCACACATTAACGTTATCAGAAAATAATTGTTTTATTTAAAATACATTATTGAAAAGGTCTGCTAGATCAGCCCCCTCTTTCACACAGCAGATTGCGGCAAAGATAGTCTTATAAAGATTGTCACAATTTGTAACATAATGTCGTGTGACTTTCCGGTATATAATCCGTGGTTATTGCCTTGGCAGAGCGGAGCCTAAGTAACGGGTCGTTGCACTTAAGGTTAATGTAAATCAGCTTCTATTTACAACTGCTTGCTTCTATAAATAGTCGACATAGATTTTGAGACCATATTTTATAGGTTGGTTACCAAACCCTCGTAACTTCAGCTTATCCAAGCTGAAGTTACGAGGCTATGGTAACCAATCGATGAAGCGTGTTCACTTTGTCTGATCACGTGAATCCTTTTGGTTTTAGGGTACAGTTGTTTGCACGCGTTAACGACAATGACGGACATACATTTGAAAGAACCCAAACTATGGAAAAGTAAACTCGCAAAATTACGTCATGACTAAGCCACGCCCTGCCAGTTGAATAATACCGCAGAATATTTGGTCACAGTTTTGTATCAGGATCTGACCTTGGAAAAGAAAAAAATCGAACCCAAATACAACCATACAAATTTTACGGATAGTTGTTGGAACAACAACAACAAAAAAGATTTCAGTATATTTGTGCGTGTCAATAGGCCATGCGCAGACTCTCGAGGACCGAATGTCATTTTAAAGTTTTAAGGCTTACTATGGACATATACACTGGTCCTTTGCGCAGGATGAAAAAAAAACGTTTCTATGCTTTAAAAAATCGTCTCCCGTGAGTACACATGCTTAGCGGGATGATATTTGTCAAACGTTTTCATTCCGAACACATTGTAGTTATTTTTGATTGTTACCTAACACTTTCATAGTAACAAGTTTTTCCCCACTAAAATGATTTTTTTATATGTACACTGAAACGAAGTTCTAAAAGGCCACCTTGCATCTGCCACATTATACATATGTGTATGCATTTGATAAAATATCTTTTATTGTGTAGGAAAGTCTGTTCAATTTGAAATATCCTAAAGAAAGAATTGACTCGAAATGATGCCTATGGTGGCAGTAGTAAACAGTCAAACACGAGAACCCTCCTATACAAAAGTCGCACATTTTAGAGAAATTTCAAAATTTCAGTTTCAGAAAAACTCTAAACTTAATCGAATAACCGAAAAATCTCGATAACTTTTGTCTAACATTCTGATTGCTTTCTTTCTCGAGCTAATGATTTTGCGGACATGATAGAAACTGTTAGCGTCTGATTGATTCTTGGAGAAAAAGGAAGTTATTTTTA
Organism: Fragum whitleyi; assembly: GCA_948146395.1. Lineage (NCBI taxonomy): Eukaryota > Metazoa > Mollusca > Bivalvia > Cardiida > Cardiidae > Fragum > Fragum whitleyi. The sequence goes on from OX411550.1 coordinate 9,465,741, forward strand.
GAGTTTGTATGGATAGGGTGAACTTAATTAGCGATATTTGATTACCTTCCTTTAATTTCACTCAAAACTCACTCATCGAACATATTCAATTTCACTCCAAAAACATTCCAAAATCATTCAACACGCCAATTTCACGTGTTGTTAACTGTAATTAAAGACAATGACAGTATTTTTTCCTCGTTTTCTTTCTTTCCTAGAAACCAACAGTTATTGATGACTTGACAAATACGGAAGCGTTTTCATTCATTAACTTAATTACTAAAGTAAATATGTGACCATTTTATGAGATATTCAATGATCTATATGTATGTACATTTATGGGTTCACATCTAATGGGTGTGTACATAGACTAGAAAGCTGTCCTGGCGCAATAACAACATATTTACGTCCCCTTTATTAGCCAATTATATCACACCATATTTCGCGAGCTAAGCGCGACACTCTTGTAAGTGCCTAAAATTCGTTAAGGCACTTACATGTTGAAGAGTTGTGAAAAGTTTACAATCTGTGATCCTAAATAGAAAATGTCATTGCATTGCTTGCATTATTATTTGTGCTTATTTGATTTATACGTAAATCAAAGGCTAAAGGTCAAGAATTAAATCAGCTTATATTCCACAAGCATTTTTTTCATATTCCCTTTTTTTAAATTAAAAAAAAAAACAGTTTACTATATTAAACTTATATAGTCGTTAGTGTTGCAATGTTTTTAATAGCCATAATATGGTTCATAAGCATTATAAAGCTGTATTTTAAGGTATTAAACGTTTTGGGATTTTTTTATGTTCCAAATAGAAAAAAAGGAAGTCTAATTGCCCAACATGATTTAGCATATATAAAAGAATGATAAAAATCCAAAAGGCAACTAAGATAACGTCAATGGGCATCGTAACTGGCAACTAAAGCCTCGTAACAGGCAGTTTGCAGGTACGAGGTCATGATGGCCCATGGACGATTTTCCTTTTCATTTTTTCCCTATGATATATTTTCATTTTTTCCCTTTCCAGTAATCCATATAATAAACAGTCAAACTGTCTTCCAATCTACAAGCCACGATGTCCTATTTAACAGCCCAACACCAAGAACAACCTTCCAGGAAACCACCAACATTAACTACAATTTCGGTCAGATGTCCGCCGTACGGACGAAGGGGGTGTGTCGTGATGGCTGGACCCGCGGGACCATGCGTGACGTGTCAGGGGCTGACATCCCTATTTGTCTAAAATTAAACGCCCAACCTCAAACCTGGGACGAGGCTAAGTCAGCCTGTCGCAAGGATTATGGGTTCCTCTTGAAATTAGACTCTGTTGCGAAATGGGACGACGAAGAACTTCTATCAGTACTATTTGAAGAAGGTTGGTATTTAATTTTTTATGTTCTTTAATTAAGAGATGAAGAGAGTATTTCTTGATTTCATTTAGGTATGAAACTAACAACCTAATCACAATGCAAGAATACGCAAAAAAAGAGAAAAAAAAATACAGAATAAATATTCAATAAACGAGAAATATTATCTTGTTTCCAAAAAGAATAAGATGCAAAATAGACTAAGATTATTCAACATTTGTGTGTAGTTTGATCTTAGACTATACTGGCTAAAGATACCGTTTGTAAAGCTGGAAATTTCGGAAAGCGAAGTTGAAGGGTCAAATTATGATTTATAGTTTTTAGCTCCACTGGCTGAAAGCCACTGGGGCTATTGTCATGGCGTTGTGTCCGTCGTGCGTCCGTCCGTGCGTCCGGTCGTAAACTTTTTCTTTAAAAATCTTCTCCTAAGAAACTACTGGATGAATTTCAACCAAACTTCACAGGAATGATCCTTGATTGACCCTCTTTCAAAGTTGTTTAAGAAATTTTGATCCAATGAAAAGCATGGATTAAATGGGCGTGGCTAATTTCCAAATATGGTAAATAGTGAGTTTTCTCAGATTCTTATTGATGGATACCAATAAAGTTTTACATGAATGATCCTTGGGTGACCCTGTATCAGTCTACTAAAACTTTTTGTGATCCGATGAAAAATATGTATTTTATGGGCGGAGGTCATTTCTCTGTATGTTATATAGTTGAAACTTTGAAAGTTATTTTCTCAGATTCTAATTGTTGGAGGTCAACCAAATTTCACTGGAATGATATTTGAGTGACCCTTTATCAGTCTACCAAAATTTTATGTTATCGGATGAAAATATGTATTTTACGGGCGGAGGTCATTTCTCAATATGTTATATAGTGGAAACTTTGAAAATCATTTTCTCAGAATGTTAGCAATGGATATCAACCTAATTTCTCTTTAAAGATTCTTGAGTGACCCTTAATCAGTCAACCAAAAATTATTGTGATCAGATAAAAATTATGTATTTTATGGGCGGAGGTCATTTCTCAATACGTTACATAGTGGAAACTTTGAAAATCATTTTCTAGGAGTATTAGTTTACTTGTGGATATCAATCAAACGTTTTTGGTATGATCTTTGGGTGACCCATTATCATGCAGCCAAAAAATATTTTGATTGGATGAAAAATATGTCTTTTATGGGCGGAGGTCCTTTCTCTATGTTTAGAGTGGAAACTTTTAAAACCATTTTCAATATATCTAAAAAAAATTAGTCAAAGCTTTTATTTGCTTTACAAGCATTTGAATTTCAAGCCTGTGGAGTGACTCAAGCCATCCATGGCTTTCAAGTTTTAATACCAATTGTTCCAGCCAAATTATTCAAGGAAAACGGACCATGTATATTTTTTTAAAGACATACATCGTGATACAGACAAGGTGCGCGAATTTGGAATTATTGTCGAATGAAACTGAATGACTGTTATGGTCGTAATTTGAATAATTTTCAAAGCAGGAAAACATTGTCGATAACTCCGCCTAATTGGACAAAAATACAGATAATCTTTTACCCCCCTTGGTAAAATCTGCGTATTTTTCTGATATTGTGTTATCACGGACTAATCAGACGCTTACAAATCAACACCAGCTAATATATTCATGCAATTATTTCATCGATTTAATTGAACTTTTGGCCATTTTGAACGATTTCGAAGCGTTTTTGAACGATTCGTAGCGTTTTGAGTGATTAGAGTGAGTGGTTGGAATAATGATTTGAGCGCTGAGCGAGTGACTTTGAATGTTTTTATCGGAATGATTATCAATTTTGCAATGTGATTGAATGGATTTTGGAAAACGTAAACATTATCTTTTTGCAATCGTTGGCAAATCGATCAACATACATGAGAAATAAGTATTGTTTTTCTTCATACGTGAGCAAATCATGATTGATCAGAATTTTAAATAATAGCACATCTATCAAACGGCGTATTTCGCATATTAACAGAGGCCGAATAGAAATGTGGTTTGTCATGCAAAATAGGAACATTAAGGAACTCCCTGAATGAAATATCATAAATTTCTTAAAGAAATTGTGTCCATCAGATGTTAACCGGAGATTGCATTTCAAAAACTTTTACACCGGAAAAAATAAAGATAATTATAGTTTCAGGAAATCATGTAAGTGTGCAAAGTTTCGACCCTAGTCAGGCTTCACAGAATGCGTAGCCTGACTAGGGTCGGCACTTCACGCACTACCCAGATGACCCATTGTCGCCTGACGGGTCACAAAGTGTAATTTCACATCTTTATTTTGTTCGTTCCAGGAATCACGAAAACATGGACCGGTGTTCACACGGTATATAAACGTCTAGTCTGGGATGATCTGGTACCGAGTCAAGTCACTCCTAGTAACTCGTAAGTAGGCTACCGCTTCTGCGTTCAGGATGCAAAAGCGTTCCCGAACGTTTTGAATGATACATCGTTTGTCAAGTATGTGCACATGACAATGGAGGTTTAACAGTCGAAAACGTGTTGTTAAGGTCTTATTCTGAAGTCAGTTCGCTAGATTTTTGTTTCGCTCACTTGCGAACATCCTGCTCCAGTGGCCCATGCAGATGAGTCCGGGGTTTCAAAGGAACTCCCCATCTGAAGCCGAATTGTTCAATTTTCATAGAGAATTTCAATAAACACTTCACAGCCTCCTTTTTACAACATATTCCTGTTGTGTAAAAAGTTTCAGCAGACGGTATAGACTAAGATCAGTCTGCACAGTTGTGCAGTCTGATCTTAGCATATACTGCCTGCCTTCTTGAATTTTTGACAATAAACATTAGACACTTTTGTTGATATGTCAGAGATAGGGAATTCTTTTACACAATATTTAAATCCAGCAGGTTATTGATTAAATTGTGTATTACTTGGAAAACGCACCTCCTTGTGGTTTGTTCGAACCCCTTTTAACAGAAATCATGGATCCGCCAATGTGCTTATACTGAGCCTTTGTGATATTTGTTTTTTTTTTTTTTTTTTTTTTTTTTTTTTTTTTTGAGGTTGCGTCGTGAATCATCCTTCAGCATAAATATAGGGTCAACTCTTTTTGGTTACTGTTTTGGATCCATCTTGCATTTTCTATTAAAAAAAATTGTCATATCACAAATAAGTTCCTTTTGAACAAGTATTGCGTTCAGGATACAAAATGTTTGCGAACGAATCAAAATGGTATCTAAACTTTGCACTTTAGTGCGCGTGCAAAGTAGGCTACATGTATCGTAGTTTTAAACGTTTTGCGAAAGTTTTCTTCTTGAACAATGATGACGATCATGTCGCCGGGAAAGAGCATAAATAGCAGTTTTATCTTGTTACCACTCTTAATGTTACATTTTCGCCTTATCTTTTCCACAATTAATGAGACTTTTAATTGAATTTAATTGAATTAGGAATATAAGGAAAATTGCCATATTGAATAGAAAGCAATTTCTGACCAAAGTGCATAACGGAAATTAAATTGTAAAACAATTTTTAGGTGTCCAGGAATTTCTATTTTTCTTTCCTTATTTTCTACCGCATATGATGGCTCTTTTTGCAAATTACAACACTAATTGTTGTCAGCTGCAACTTATTTTGAACTTATTCCGTCTTAAATTTTCGAAAATCAGGAAATGGTTTAGATATGATTTATTTTATTTAATTCAGACCAAGAAATACAACATCTTTGCGACCGTGGAGATGGGAATCTGGGTCTTTACCGAAGCAACCCGAATACTGCGGATACATGAGCATTAGGGAAGGTTCAAATGACAGGCGGAAACGGGCGAGTTCAAGCGTCAGGCGAAAACGGGCTGGTTCTAATAAAAGGCATATACGTGCCATAGACGAGGATAATCCTGACATATTAGGAAACTTTGACTTTTCTAATATTCGAGAAAGGATCATGGAATCAAATTTTAAACAACCGAACCCGGTGATCAACTTCCCTAGAACAAGTGCATTTAAGTCCATGTTGACCCGAGCACAGATGTCAGACCAGCTTCCAGAGATTCCGAGCACCTCTCTTGGCCTAGAAAGTGAGCTACAAATACCTGGAACGGGCTTATCAGGTGCAAACATCCAGGACGGCGGTTTGTCAGCAACAATTCCCCCAACACTGGAATCTCTATTACAACCTGACAAAGATGAAAACAAAGATGGAATATCTGGGTTTGAATCTACTGATTCAAATAAAGAATTGACAAATCTTATGAATACGAAAGAGGACATTGGTTCATTGAATGAATTCACTGCGTTAGAAACACTAAGAGATCATTTTAATGAGATGCAGAATATGCAGTCAGACCAAGCGAATTCTGATAACAAATCTCCTGTTGTTGAATCTGTGAGCGATATTAAAGAAGGCATTGATTCAACATTTAAACTCACGACACCGTCTCCAATGGAAGCACTCAAAACAGGAAATTCTGATGACGACAATAATGGTGATAATGTAGATATTTCAGGTTCGCCGTCTGATGTAGTCGATAAGCCAAGCGAAGTTGAAATTAATCTCCCAGTTCAAGACTTGTTTGATACACGTACCCAAGACACTACAACAGAGAAAAAAGATACCTCAAATGACTTTTCTGATTTAATTGACAAGGTAAGCAGTATGCTTGATGTTAAGCCAGCTTCAACTGGGGGTGACACTCAAAGTGAAACTACCACAGCTGGTACTACAGCTAATACTATAACAGAGGCATCCAGTTCTGCAACTGACACTGTATCAGAAGTATCAACTGTAACTATTAACGGCGTTAAAGCAACAACAACCGACTATGATGAAGACGAGAATGATAAATTAAGTGACATCTTACCAGATATACCTTCGGTAGACAATAACATTGAAAACTCAAAATCTGTTACTCCAGAAAATTTCGTTATTGATGATAATGTTGAAACTTTATCGGGTTTCGCTATTCCAACTACTGACAAAAGTTTCGAACTACCAGAACTCCAAACAGATGACCAAGGAAAACAAAACGATGACACAGGCACACATGGGTTGGAATTACCGCCAGTTTTCGAAGAAAATTTAAACAATGATGATAATTCAATGGATAATATCAGGAAAAATGAAGAAAATGAAGGTAAAACATCGCAATCTTCTGAGGTGGGAGACATGGAACTGTCAACAAGAGGTTTTCCTCTTGATGATGATACGATGAAAAGCGACGAATTTAGTGAAATACCAAGTGATATCTTATTTGAAACTGAAGCAAAACCCGATTTTAAACTTGACAAAGATAAAGATAATGATGGCAGTGTTGACGACTACATTTCTCATTTCAAAAATACGAAAGCAGAAAACACTGAAGAAGGAGCTGATACTGAAAATGAAAATATCGATTTGACTAAGACTGAGGACACAGCTGACAGAGTGAAAGACGTTTATGACGATTTTATCGAAAGGATGAACGATAAAGAAAATGACACTGTCGATGATAAAGCTGGAGATTTCAATAGCAATGCATTTCCGCAATCAGAAAATGACCAAGAAACGTTACTTGAATCCATAAGAGTAACGCAAAATGCAATTCTCGGTAAAACAGATGACCCAGATGATGACAAAGCTGAATCGTCTAAAAGCACAACTAACAACATTGATGATACAAATACAGTCGGTATCACAGAATCACCTTTTGATGATCACGATGACGTAACTGAATCTAGCAAACTAGATGAAGATTCTGATCTCAGAACGCAAACTGATATTTTGGATGATAAAAATGACTTTCATGAAAAAATCGAAGATATGAATGAAGATAGAATTAATAGCGATCGATTTTTAGATCAAGTTTTGCCTGGCGAATCCGACAGTGACTATGACCATGACGACGTAAATTTAGAAGAGAACAAACACGGTGGTATTCAAGACGATGCAATGCAGGACAACAATGATTTCGACGATACGCTGTCTGAAGATAATACACGATCACCTTTAGACCGAAATGATGATTATGAGAGAAAGAATGACTTTGAAAAAGAGGAAAACGATACCTTTCCTGAGAAAGAAGACAGCGATGAAATTTCGAAACAAGAAATTGAACATGGGCCTGATGACGATGCATCAAGTCACAGAGGTGATTATGATAAGTTTGAAGCTGACAAACTTTCTTCTAAAGATTACGGTGACTATTTTGAAAACGACCGAGATGACGTTAAAGACATGAAAGAAATAAATGAAGAGATGGATGACTTCAACAACTTGGAAGAAATGGTGACTCATGACAGCACTAAGATTCCTCTGCGACGAACGAACTCTGACATGGTTTTGAGTTCTTGTGAGGCACGTCTACCCTCTGTTTGCTTTAGTTACGAGGTCGAAGTTATGGATAAAGGTGGGTTAATCTTTTATCTTGATTTGCACCCACTGGGTATATTTTGCTTGATTCAAGATTATTTAATTGCTGATCTAAAAAAGGAAACCTTTTAGACGAAGAAACTTTTAAAAGGCAGAATCAATCTTTTATTATAATTAGAATTATTTCAAAGTATAGGCTAGGAACTTTCGGATAAAGTGGATTTGTTTAATAGGGGTGGAAAGCAAGAAGAATGAGCTGTGAAAGATTTCGTTAATTATTTTAATTATCATCATTCTATCGCTATTTCTAATTTTATAAAAAAAAAAAGTAACTATGAAGATGCAAATTAATTTCAGTAAAAATAATTTCATTTCTTCGCTCATTCTTAATCATATTCGGAAGCTCAATTTTATCGCAAAAAAAGAGAAAGTTCTTAAAAATAAATGTCAGTTTTCACATAGCCATCTCAAAACTGTGCTTAATAGAAAATATTGCTAGTTCAATACCGTAAAAGCTCTAACAAAACCTCGGGATTCGATTAGAATCATCGCATTTCCATTAGAAAGGGATAAGGCTTTTAAAAGAGGCTGCGCTAAATATCGATGGCTCAGTGCGAAACAGTTGTAACTGCCTATAAACAAATAGGCAGTTACAACAGTTCGCGCTGAGCCATCAATACTTGTTAAGACGATGCAAAACTGGCAAAAAATAAACATATTCCGCCCAAAATATTAACATACCATTGGTGAAAAGTTGCAAAGAATCTTTGTTGAATTTCTTTAGCGACATTGATTTTGTGGGTATGGGCCTTTATTAGAAGCTTCAAGATTTTGTAAAATCACATAAAAACTGGTCGTTGCTAACCTCCGAAAAGAAGGATGGGGTTCTACCAGAGCATGGGGCTCTATTAGATTTTTTACGGTTACTATGCAAATAAGCTCAGAACAGCTAGCAACACTATTTTGGAAATGTGAAAATGACGTCAAAATGTAAGTTATGGCGTCATTTTTAAACGAAGTTTTCAGTTACGCCGACAACTTTCAAGAATTTTGTTAATTTATAACGAACATTCGAGCCATATTATAAACAGAATATGTTTGTGTTCTTATGAATACCGATTTAAAAAAAAAAAATCGTCATCTCAAACAGATTAAAACTCGACAATATCTTCTTTTTTATCTGTTAATTAGCGACTCGTTAAATAGATTCAGTATTCCATAACCACTCATTCCATAACCTTTATTTAATTTCAGCATCAACCTGTGAGGAAGGATGGTATGGTCACGTGCTAATTGACACGTGCTTCAAAATTCTTGATGACAAACTTACCTACGCTCAGGCCGAGTTAACCTGTACCTCTCAGGGTGCAAGAATTGTTTTGGGCGACAGCGAGTTCCAGAGGAGGTTCGTTCTGATGGCCGTGCAAAAAGACGGTAAATTTTTCCGAGGTAAGCGTCACTCCGACCTTGCGCTTAAATATGGCTTTGTTTTAAGCCCCTCATGCTGAATAAAACCTTGGTGAAACAAAGTTCTGAAAAAACTCGATCCACTGATTTTGAGTCAGTTTTTTATTTTTAAAAATAAGAATTTAAGATTTTTCTGGGTTAAAATAGGAAAATTATGGGATAAAGACTAAGATCAGACTGCACATATGAGCAGGCTGATCTTTTATTATACCCCTGTCTAAACAGGAATTTTCCGCGTTCAACAGGACAAAGGTTATATTCTATCCCATCTGTACCACAGATAATATATAAAGAATAATATGTCAGTGTCTTAAAATATCAATGTTATCTGGTTGAGGTTGGGAGAATTTATCATGACGAGGCTGTGCCATCATTTATCAAGTTTTGCTCAAGTTTTCCCGTCATTAATCAAGTAGCTGGCAGACAGTGTAGACATAGACTAGACTTGTCATGCAAGAGTAGGGTTAAGCATTCCCTTTAATGAACAATGGGTTATTGTCCATTTTTCAGGAGAGAACTTCTGGAAGGAGTCGTTGTTGTCCCAACAGAACCGCTGTAAATACTTCAACGAGAGAGACTCGAACATAGAGACGAGTTGTAACGCGGTCCATAGAGTTGTCTGTGTCAAAGATGCCAAGTCATTAAGTAAGGAATCATTTTTCCTACATTGTTTTGATACTAGAATTAGTATCGGTATAGTACGAGGGTGAATAAAAAAATATGTAGACTTGTGTTACAGATATTTGAATTTCACAGATTTTGAAAATAAAACTACACTGTTATTAAATTGCGGCATTTTTCTTTTTGTCGTGTAAATTTGGATGAAATCCAACAAAATGGTCACCTTTAGAAACCATTCAAAACATGTCGTTATTTGGTACCGGCGCACGGTAACGACGTCAATATGACGCTACGGTATTCATAACTTCCGTTGAAAGTCAAAATACTCAACTCAACAATAAACACAATTTCTATATCGCTTATCCATTGAATAGGTACTATTTTCATAACCATCTGATCCAAAATGATTAACTTAAATGTGTAATGTGTCTTTAAGATACTGAACTTACGTTTGATCTGTGATAGTTACAGATCAAACGTCCATGAGACGTTTTCCATTCTCCGAGTGCCATCCTTCAGAAACGCTCTCCGTTCTAAAATAAACATTTTAAAGCATTTAAAAAGAAGGCATTTATTTACATTTGATGACCTTTTAGCATATTTCATCATTTTAACCTCTCGATTAGGTTTTTCATAGGTCCAATAAAACTTTATTATTGCCCGGTTGTCTATAGCTGCGCCGGAGCCATAATTTCGAAGTTCAAAAATTGAATCGTGCCCTTAGCTTATTGACTTTGAATTCGAAAATACCTTAGATTTTAAACATCGTAGCAGATTACGACAGCGCGTAAATAGGCGAAGTTTGGAAGGGTTTGGTCCAAAATGAGGGGACAATTATGGGTAGTAACACCAGGAAGTAACTTTACGAAATGGGTTGCGCCGGTGGCACCTACTCAGGAACATCAAATGTTGCACTTTTTTACATCATAGTCATAGTAGACTCTAGTAAATTTAGTAAATTTAGTATTGTGTCAACATTAAATAGTTTGAGTCGTGTACAAAATTCCATTTATTTCTGTCGAGATAAAGCAAAGTTATAGTAAAAGGCCACGTATTTTTTTATCCACCATGGAAAGTATTTGATCATTTATTGTTTGTGGTCAAAAAGTGTCTATCGCATGTTTCTATAAACTTTGTTACAATAAATGGTAGCAAAGGCTTGCAAATAAAGTTCATGTTCGTATTTCTTTTAATACACAGCACACAGGCAATTGATTTTTAAGGGCCATGGTGCTTGATATTCCCAATTATAGATTATTATTCTTTAAGCAATTCGGACTGTCCATCTGCATGTTAACCTGGCCTTAATCCGGGGCTTTCACAAAGTGAAATCATTTTCAATGGTAACAAACATAGAGGGCATTTAAGGAAATCTAATTCCTTCACTTTTTACACTTTTTGCGATTTTTTGATTTTGCTATGGATATATGCCTCATGATTGTTGGTGTAAAATAAACTTAGCTGCAATATATGTAGCAATCTGTCTGAAAGATAAATGATGAAGACTCCATATCGGACCATTTTAGGCGATTGTATCATTATCATTTAGGCTTATTTTGTGTTGTATGTTATTATATAAGTCTATTATAATCACCTAAATGACAAAATCAGTTTATGATAAAATCGCCTGTGCATCGGACTATTACAAGAGTGGTGTTTTTTCGCATTAACAGTAAATGCTTCGTTTCTACAATGAATAACGTCGTGAAATTGACAAGATGAATGATTTATGAATGATTTTGGAATGAGATTGAATGAGTGTGTGGAGCTAGTTTTGAGTTAAATTCAAGGGAGGTAAATCAATAAAGCTAATTTTGTTCAAGATGAACAAAATTAGCTTAATTTATTACCTCCCTTTAATAAAATAAACGTTATGTTTTGTCTGTGTGTCTTTATGAACCAGTCAGACACTTTTAGATCCTTATCGGCCAAATGAAATTGTAGAATAATTCGATCGATTTGAAATAAATGTGGATCTTCTTGGCCGATTTCGAAATGTTTTCTAGAGATTTTCGAGCGTTTTTGATCGATTTGAGTGAGTGTAAGGAATGAATGAATGGAGGGCTGAGTGAGCGATTTAGAATGGTTTTGATTGAGGTGAATGTCGATTTCACGATGTAACTAACTGTAATTGCCTGTCCTTTTTTTCCAGCCGTTCACACAATTCATGATGACCTTGACCTCGAATTCTACCCACTAGGAAATGAAGTAAATGTCGAATTTTCGTCAACACAAGACAACAATATTCTTCATTGTGATCTAACCAGCGCCGCGTCAGAATTCCCCGTCCTCTGGTTTAAAGACGGACTCCTTGTAAAGACAATCGACAAATGTAAGTGGCTGAAACATTATGTTCTATTATATAAATTTAGCGTAAAAGCGCTTATGCGACCCTAGGGTTGTATTAGTATCGCATTTATTTTAGGAGTCCAGGGTTTGTTGTCTACAGATGTTAAAAGATGGCCAAAAAATATCAAAACCATTTACAATGAATGAAGGTCGAGATCAAAACCACAGTGTTTCATGAATAAATGCAGTTTATAATACTGAAGGCGTGAGAACTTGAGGCCTTTTGACAAAATATAGGGAACAAGTACACTCAGAAAAGAAAGTACAAGATATTTACAAATGCCCCCTGTTAAAACCATCATGACATTGATTTGGTGGGTTTGGGTTTATAAGAGGCTTTTAATTTCCTGAAAATAAAAAAAAGGTCGATTTGACGTCCGAGGAGGGGTGGGGTGGGGTTATAGTAGAGCATGTGTTTTATCAGAAATTTTTAACGGTAAGTGACTTCACGAACCAATCATGTGCTTTCATTTGATTTGAATGAAGTTGCGGAACCTTCATCGATTTTTAAGCTTTTGACTGATTTCGGAGAGTTTTGAGCGAGTGTTAAAATTCAAAGTATGTGACACTAAGGGAGAGATTAAAATGTTTTTGAGCTGGTCAAGTGTCGGTTTTACAATATTATTCACCTCGGATACCCCGGAGTATTCCTATTTGCTACGCTATATCGATGATATAGCGTAGCAAAAATGGAGACCCCGTGGTATCCGAGGATGCGATATTCTCAAGTGTATAAATGACTTTGACTCGGTCAAATTCCAACTGTCATGTACCTCAGCCACTCGTTAGTACTAATTAGTCGACTAATTAGATATATAAATGAAATTTGACGCGCGTGACGTAGGGCCTCGTGACATTTTAGATGTATTCTTTCGCCTTCCTATTATGAAAAAAATTGTTCCATCCATTGAAATGTGACACAAAGACATGGTCGCTAATTAGCATCTTAAATCATTATTATCTTCAATAAAAACTTTCACAATTTTTTCATTGAATTACAACCTAGACTTACTAGCTTAAACCGTTACTCCATGGCCATTTAAAGGAATTTCTAGACAGGTTATTTGTCTTGGACAAAAAGAATTTTTTTCTCTTTATTTACTGAAATGGGTTAAACAATTTGTTTGTCCCTTTTTCTTGGTATTTTCACTTGCTAATACTTCAAGGCTATGAAACCTTAAGATTACTAGTATTCAGAAAACTAATGTCTATCCTTAACAAAAAAAAGCATGTTCAGTTGACATTTTATGTTTCTTTAACAACAGTGTTTTATTGTCCCTTTTAATGTTAACCTTGTTCTTACACTATTTAACACTTCACTTACTGTTCACGAAATAATCCTGTTGTACACAATCTTTGACAGACAGTATAGACTAAGATCAGCCTGCACAGACGTACAGTCTGATCATAGCCTATACCGCATGCTTTATCCTCAATCAGACTAATTGTTCAAAATGTACTAAAGATTTTTTGCATTTTTAAACTATTATTCAATCCTTATCATGCTTAACTCTAGACATATCTGCTTTTGCACGAGGTATGTACAAATAACAACCTTCTTATATGTGCAGTCTATGCCGCATGATTTACAAGTTCGACTTCAACTCCCGGAAATCGAACCTCGGACATCTCCGTTTAGAGGCTGTAGCTCAACCTCTACTCGATGGATACAACATGGTTCTTTTGTACAAGAAAACATCCTATCCGACTATTAGTTTTCCACCAATGTGTTGATAATCGTAGACCAATGGGGGATAGCAGCTTCACGCTAGGAAAAAGGATGTAATTATAGCACTGGTGTGAGAAATACCAGGAATCGATTAATAGGTGCACCAGTCGCTGCGGTATAACTGAAAGATCGTTGAAGGCAGTGTAAAACACCTTTCAAACAAACAAATTTGAGATTGAAAAAAATATACAGCACGATTAGCGGAGATTAAAAAAGGTTTACACAGCATGATAAGCGTTAACATCAAACATCCATGTTACAGACGTGGCGAATGATATTTCACTACAACTCAATAACAAGCTCGTCAATGTAATAAGCCATGTTAGCAACAGAAACATCTCCATGCCGGTCTTACAAGGCAAATATTGGTGTGAAGTCTGGGACCGGAAGTCGTTAACTCGGAAGCGCTCGACCGGATATGACGTTAGATTTACAGGTTCGTACGGTATAGTATTATCCCTTTATTCAATTAATGTATTATGGGAATATGTTAAAATGATTCAACTAACTTCATTAAAATTACCAGGAATCACTGACGTATCTTTTGTCGAAAAATCTTTGCTTTTAGAGACAATTTATTTTACTTTTGAGTCATAATGAAAACTATATAATAATCAAATGCTTTTCAAAAAGAATGCATTAGTCACCGTTTTGACATTCTTGATTAAGAATAAATCACAACTGATTGATCTATTTATGATAATCAATGCATTCACTTTTCAGAATATAATTGATGAAATGTTCTTATATCAATCATAAAAGCTATTTACTCAAAATATTTATCAGCTGTGTACGTAAATGATATGCAATTAGAAAAAAATAAATTAGATTTCTATGCTAATTGAAGAAGCAGTGCTCTCGCATCTAACTTTTTTCTTCATTTTATTAGTAGCTGCTTTGGTTGGTAAATTGTGGAAACTTTTCCATTATTAAAAACAAAACAAGTTCATATCCTATCAAACAAAAGGAAACAAAAAACAAAACAAGCAAAAGAAAAATGCATACTAAAGATGTTAAAGTTTAAGTTAGTGATCAAAAGTTAATTTTGTCTCAGACAAAATTGACTTTTGGCCACTCACTTAGATTTGTGCTTCTATTCTTCTATCTAGTAATGTGTTATTGTATTCTTGGTTATTGACATTTCGATCGCAATTCAAAGTCTACTGGCTTCTATATTATAGATGTGATTTCGTTCCATGGTTCTATGGAGTTGCGTGGGTTTACCCACAAACAAGAGGTCTTGTTCAACATGGTAAACGAAAAGTTCGAATCTCTCAGTCGGACCGAGATGGACATACAGCGGGTGTTTCAAGATGTATTGCCGAGACTTCAACGTTATTCGCCGGATGTTACATCGGTATATACCTTCGCTGACGGTGTGAGGTAAAAGGAATAGCTTAAAAAATGATTGTATTGAATGAGTGGTCATGAAGTATTGCATTTATTAAAGGAGTCATCTATAAATATATGACATATGCCTCGTTTTTTTTTAATTTGTTTTAGATGACGAGTTAAATAAATGTGGTATGTATGGACACATTTTTATGATCTTTTTATAACATAATCAAAATCAATGATAAATCTTAAAATTTAAATTTGCCGATTAAAACTTTCCGTGCAACATGTAAAGCCTTTCATAAAATACCGTCAGTACTTCTATTCTTAAGTAATTTTCACGGCAACAAAAAAGGCGTTGCTTTAAATTCTGAGCTAATTTGCATATTAGTAATCTCGTATGATAACACTGATGTAACATCGTGATATCAAATATTTAACGGGTTAATTCACTCCGGCGACGTAGATCATAGTACAGAAAGTATTATTTGCTTTTGACCGACCCACCCCACTTCAGAGTCAATCTTGACCTTATTCATGGCTAAGCCTAGAATGAAAAGAATGATGCTTTCATTTGGCCAACGCGCCAAGCTATCGCTAGAAATTCCAATAACCACATTCAATAATGTTCTCTGCAAAGTAAGTAAGAAATATTTCGAACGACAACAATTTTCAGGCAATTTGGGGCTTTTCTGCCTTTTTCAATCAGAGTAAATAGATGGCAATACTTTGAACGAAATCATTTGATAAGAGCGACCCCATCCATTTCGATTTTAGCTAATCTACATATCATGTGAATTTTACCAATTTAGCCAAACCAGTAGTCATAACTTTATCATTGCGTCTCTTTTGTTTCCACGCCGAATTACTTTTTTTGTCAAGTTTTCGTTTATAATTATTGACTTCTTAAAAGTGCCGTTTCCATAATCAAAGCATATTGTTTAATGATCAGAAACGCAAAAAGCGACTGACAGTATAAAGAAAATATAAGTCATTTACATTTCCATAGACATTATACAGTTAGGTACACCCTGAAATTGACATTCACCCCAATCAAAACCAATCTTAATCGCCCACTCAGCGCTCCATTCATTCAGTCCAACACTCACTCAAACCATTCAAAAAAGGTTCAAACCCATTAAAAAAAAAGAATCAATAATGTCACTCAAAATAAATTTTGATGGAGAAAAGACGCCATTAAACTGACATAATTCAAATTGCTAGCACAACATAGGTTCTTAATGAAATAGGAAGCTATGTATAGAACCTGTATGCATATTATATTAAAGGGAGGTAATCAATATCGCTAATTTTGTTCATGCTGAACAAAAGTTGCGATATAGGATTACCTCCCATTTAATACACTCGAAACTCGCTCCACGTACTCATTCAAATTCATTCCAAAATCATTCCAAAATCATTCACCTCGTCAATTTTACGATGTTGTTTACTGTAACTATGATAAAACCTAATGAGACAAATCAAACTTTCAAAGGATCAAAGAAAGATAATCCAAATTGTTATTTGTTTCAATGCAAAACTGGATTATCCCAAACACCGCTACATACGGTTAATTTTCAAACGGTTGCTTTGGTGAGAATACAGAGACACGTCCTGTGTTTAAAGGAAAGATTGCGAAATCTTTGAGAAAAGGGTACCCCAATTTGCACGTGTAGCCTACTCACGTGCAAAGTGAAGTATCCTTTTTTTATGAATTTGCAAACGTGATGCCTCGTGTACGCAGGGCTTATACTTGCCATCATAAAAACAAAACAATTTCCTGTCTGATTACTCGAAAGGTTGGTTATAAACCATTTACACTAAATCTCGTATCGCTCTTTGCGGATAACATTGTGGAAAAACGGAAACTGGCTGTATCGTCCCGGAGGAGAAAATAAAACCCCTGAAATTTTATGCAATGAAATTTTAGATAAAACTGTTGTTGTGAATTTCAAGAAAATAGCTGAACTTCAAAAGCTAGTGCATACATGGGTATGGATAGCATTCTTGTGACGCTTTCTCGCATCTGAGCCACCCTCATAGCACATTGTAAAGAAAAAAATGGATTCCCAATTAATAGGACCCAGTGGCCAGTTACATCAAAACATTTAAGACGTATTTTTGTCTTACTGATCACTTTGGAAACAGTAGCAGCAACAATCACTTTACATACATTGTGATAGGAAACTTTTGTCCTAAATATGTAATAGGTCATCGGTAAAACAACAATGCGTCTTAACCCTTTCCTGTTTTACAAAATGTTTACCTGTCCAAATTCAAAGGGTTTGCAGACGAAAATTTAAAGAGCATTTAATTTGAAAAATAACCATTCAGTAGGGTAGAAAATAGTGTGAAAAAAAGAAGAAATTGCTTGTCAGAAGCATTTTTTTTCTTTTTCACAATGTTTTCTCAATCATAAAATGACAGGCACGTAAAAAGCAGGGATTAAACAGCACAGGGTTAAATGTTTTGGTGAAACCGGCCACAGGTTTCGATCCACGGTGCCGGCACAAAACCTTTCTAGCAAACTGTCTGCGGTTGGAAGCTCAGAAAGGTTAAGTACTAAGACCAGACTGCACATATGTGCAGTCTGATCTTGGTTCATACCTCCTGCCAAAGCAGAAATATTCCGGGTGCAGTTTGACAAGGGTTTTAATGCAAAATTATCATTAAAATTAATTTCAGGTCCAGGCCAAAAGTGATCGAATACCACACGTATTTCACCCTAAGCAGAAACTACACGGTGAATGACGAAGACTTCTTGTATAACCGTTTAAAGGCTTTGTTACGGTCACAACTCGGTAACAGATGGTATATGGCCAGTTTGGAAGGAGGGACGCCGTTACAAGCGTTCAGAACCATGTCCTTACAAAGCACAGGTAATCTTAGTCTGATAAAAAACCACAAACATTAGTTAAGGATATTAGAAATGAAACAAAATGTATGATTCCAGTTGAGGTCTGCCAGAAGTCGCATTAAAAGTTTTGAATAAGAAGGGGGAATTACCATTCTAGATTCCGAAATTCGGCCCGATGAGAAAGGTTTTGGCCCTGGTCAGCCTATTTGTCTCCCTGGAATGAATAAGATAATCGTTAAAGCTATGTAGGAAAAGCTTCTGGAGGCTCGGAAGGGATGTTGTGATGGTACTGGGAGCTATTTTACTAAACATCTTACGATCATTTTTTGCGTAAGTCAAAAATTAAAGCTTAATTAAAGTAGTAACTAACTATGGAATTCTGCCATGCATCATCAAATTGGAATCGTCTTTAGAAAACGATTCCAATGAGATATTGCAAGACAGTATCTAAAAATGAATAAAAAATAAATAGGTACGTGTTATGTATAAGCTATAAATAAACCTAATGGTATTTACCGTGTCTATTTTTAGACTGGGAATTTTCTTATCTCTTGATTCTGTTACGTAAATGTATGTAGAATTATGTAGATCTTTCTAGAAAGGCCTTTTGGAAGGTGATTCAGACTCTAGAGTATTCTTATGTTCTATACTATTCCAGATTGTTCTATAGTATTATATAAAGGGGTTCCTACAGCATTCTTGGTTCACTTGATTTAGACTTATGGTTTCATTTAGTAGTACTGTGTTAAACTAAAAGGGGATTTCTTGTTATCTTAAAAGTGTGTTTAAAAGCGTGTTTAATTTTAAATTCGGATATTATTGGACTTATTATTTGTGGACCAGGAACTTAATTAAATTGGATCTAAAATAAAAACTTTAGGATTAAACATTCAAGGTATTGTAAATTGTTTTTTGTATTAATTTCATATTGTCAATAATTCTGGTATTATTGTCAATAAATATTGTTAATTGTAAAGTTTGTTGCTGGCTTCTTTGTTCGTGTTACATTGGCACGTAACAATTTGGGGGCTCGTCCGGGATACGAATATCAGACAAACAAACAAACAAAACAAAACAAATCAAACAAATTCTTTATTTATATCTACTGTTCAAAATTATTTAAGAAATTAATTTCATATTTCAATTTTGATAAATCTAGAGTGCACTTTCACTATTATTTATCGAAATCTTACATTCTTATTCAAATACAGCAACAAGCTACCATGTCTTTTGACTTAGAAAAATTTACGCACGAACCTTCCGTGGAGTTATTGAATTTGGGTAAAAAGCCTGATTTGCTCAATCTTGCCAAGCATTATGAATTAAAAGAAGTCAAGTCCTCATTGCGAAAGCATGAAATTAAGAATATTTTGGTTCAATATTTTGTTGATGAGGACATTTTTGATGAAAAGGCTCTGTCTCTCATTGTTGATGTTCCATCAGTTTCAAGCTCAAGAGATCTTGAACTGTTAAAACTTCAACAAAGGGAGAAGGAATTGGAAATAGAAAGAGAGAGAGAAGAGCGGAAATTTCAAGAAAAGCAATTAGAAATTGAAATTGAAAGAGAAAGAGCACAAAGAGAAATTGAAGAAAAAGAAAGAGAAAGGCAATTTCAAAGGGAAAAGGAAGAAAGGGAAAGAGAGAGAGAAAGGGAAAAGGAAGAGCGAGAAAGAGAAGAGAGAGAAATAGAAAGAGAGAGGGAAAGAGAAGAAAGAGCATTTCAATTACGATTAAAAGAATTAGAAATACAAGATAGAGCAAATCAGCCCAGAGATATGTATAATGACCATTTTGATGTAACAAAACATTTTAGGCTTGTTCCTCAATTTCAAGAAAATGAAGTTGATACATATTTCGAACATTTTGAAAAAGTTGCAAATAACTTGAAATGGCCAAAGGAGCAATGGACCTTACTTCTCCAAAGTGTCTTAGTAGGAAAAGCTCGCAATATTTATTCGCAACTTAGAACAGAACAAAGCAATGATTATGATACTGTAAAAGAACTCATTCTCAAAGGTTATGAGCTGGTTCCAGAAGCATACAGACAACAATTTAGAAGTTGTAGAAAAGAATCTGGCCAGACTCACGTTGAATTTGCAAGAAACGAAGAAAAATTATTTGACAGGTGGTGCTATTCTAAGAAAATAGACCAAAATTATGATAATCTTAGACAACTTATATTAATTGAACAATTCAAAAATTGCATTCAATCTGACATTAAGTCACATTTAGATGAAAAAACTGTTGAAACTATACATGAAGCAGCTCGTTTAGCTGATGATTACTACCTTACACACAAAAATTCTTTCGTTAATAAAGCAAAACCTGCTTCCTCACATCCCCAAAATAAATCTATGTCTGGTGATTCATCTAGCATGTCTAGTCAATCGAATTCACCTAAACCAAAGTCTACTGGTGAAACCAATGTTCAAAATCCCTTATCTCGAGTACATTGTACTTTTTGTAAAAAACCAGGTCACCTTATTTCGGAATGTTTTAGATTAAAAAGGAAGAAGGAACTGAGTGCAGCCAAACCTACAGGGCTCACCAGCCTTCAGCCTAAATCACAGCCTTCTTTTGAGTTAAATTCAATTGTTAAGGCAGAACCAAATTCTGATTCCTGTATGGAGATTTTTGAACCGTTCATTTTGGATGGTTTTGTATCACTTTCAGGTGATATGTGCCCACCTACCCCTATTAAAATTTTAAGAGACACAGGAGCTTCTCAATCTCTTATTTTAGCAGATGTTCTGCCTTTTTCTGAGAAGACTTCGTCTGGTACTAGTGTCCTTATTCAGGGTGTAGAGTGTGGTGTTATTAATGTTCCTCTTCATAAGGTTAATTTGTCCTCGGATTTGGTTACTGGTTCTGTGGTTGTTGGTGTTAAACATTCTTTACCATTTAAAGGTGTACATTTATTGCTAGGCAATGACTTAGCTGGAGATAAGGTTGTTGTTAATCCTCTTGTAACTGACACACCTAATGTAGGTCAAACAGATGATCCTATTTTGCAGGAAATACCTGATTTGTACCCTTCATGTGCAGTAACTCGGGGTATGGCTAAAAAAGCTTCCTTGAAAAATTCAAATGATATTGACTTAACTGATACTTTTGTTGGTCAATATTTCAATGACGAGATTAAAAAGTCTTTTAATCTTAGTCTGCCTGATACTCAGACAGACTCGTCAAAATTTTGTCAGTCATCTCCAAGGTCAAATGACCAAGGTCATGAAACGCATTCAAAGTCAAAGTTAATCCAGGAACAGCAAAATGATCCTGAGATTTCAAAGTTAATTGATAGGGCATTAGCCGAAAAAGAAATGTCTCAGAATCCTGTTTGTTACTATAAAAAGAATGGTATTCTGATGAGAAAATGGCGACCATTTGATGTCCCAGCTGATGACGATTGGGCTGTTCATCACCAAATTGTTGTTCCAAAGTCATATCGCCATGAAATACTTAGTATAGCCCATGAAAGTCCAATGTCTGGTCATTTAGGTGTAAACAAGACTTATCACAAGATTATGACTCATTTCTTTTGGCCTGGACTTAAATCGGATGTTTCCAAATATTGTAAAAGTTGCCACACTTGTCAAATGGTAGGGAAACCTAACCAAGTTATTCCAAAAGCAAGGTTACAACCCATTCCAGCTTTTGATGAACCTTTCAGTCGAATAATAATAGACTGCGTTGGTCCTTTACCAAAAACCAAGTCAGGTTCTGAATATTTGTTGACAATTATGTGTGCTTCTACCCGCTTCCCAGAAGCAATTCCTTTAAGGAACATTAAGGCAAAGTCAATTATTAAGGCTCTTGTCAAGTTCTTTACTTTTGTTGGCCTTCCAAAATCAGTTCAGTCTGATCAAGGATCAAACTTCATGTCAGGCATATTCCAACAGGTTATGCATGAATTAGGTATCAAGCAATATCGGTCATCTGCTTATCACCCTGAAAGTCAAGGTGCTTTAGAAAGATTTCATCAGACCCTAAAGAATATGATAAGGTCATATTGTTTTGATACTGATAAAAATTGGGATGAAGGTATTCATTTGCTATTATTTGCAGTCAGAGAATCTGTTCAAGAATCTCTTGGCTTTAGCCCCTTTGAGTTAGTTTTTGGTCATTCTGTTCGTGGGCCATTAACACTCTTAAAAGAGAAATTTCTTGCTGATGATGAAACACCCTTGAACTTGTTACAGTATGTTTCTGACTTCAGAAATAAACTGTCTAGGGCATGTGAGGTTGCTAGGTCAAATCTTAAATCATCTCAGAGCAAAATGAAGGCAAGATATGACAAGCATAGTGTTGATAGGAAATTCGAACCAGGTGATAAAGTCCTTGCTCTTTTGCCAATACCTGGCCGACCCTTACAGGCAAGATATTATGGCCCGTATACTATTGATAAGAAAACAAGTGATTTGAATTATATCATCAATACTCCCGGAAGGCGTAAAAATAAACAAATGTGTCATGTAAACATGTTAAAAAAGTATTTTGACAGAGATAGCTCTATTTCAAAACCAGTTACAGTTGTAAACACTGTCCCACAACAATCAAATATGATTGAATCAGAAGTTAGTTCAGACTTAAGTGAAAAATCTGTTCCTGGTCCACCTAAACTTGAGAACTCTGAAATACTTAAGAATCTTGACGACAAACTTTCACATTTGGAGCCATCTCAACGAGAAGAGCTGAAACAGTTGATTAATGAATATAAACACTTATTTCCTGACATCCCCACAAGAACTGATAAAATATATCATGATGTCATTGTGGAAGATTCTCAACCAATAAAACAACATCCTTATAGAATGAATCCAGTGAAACAAAAAGCCCTTCAAGATGAAGTGAATTACTTATTGGAGAATGACTTTATTGAACCCATCCAAAGTAATTACAGTTCACCATGTATATTAGTTCCAAAGCCAAATGGAACATACAGAATGTGTACTGACTATCGAAAAGTGAACTCTGTGACAAAAACTGACTCTTTTCCAATTCCAAGAATTGATGACTGTATTGACAAAGTCGGTAATTCTAAATATGTCACCAAATTTGACCTTCTCAAAGGATTCTGGCAAGTTCCGCTCACTGATAGGGCTAAAGAAGTATCAGCATTTGCTACTCCAACTGGTCTGTACCAGTACAAAGTTATGCCGTTTGGGATGAAAAATTCTCCTGCGACGTTTCAGCGGCTTGTAAATATGGTTATAGCTGGCTTGGATGGCTGTGACGCATACATCGATGATGTCATCATCTATACAGATACATGGAGTGACCACCTTCAAAGAATCAAACAATTCTTCGACCGTCTCAGTGAAGCAAAATTGACTGTTAATCTGGGAAAAACAGAATTTTGTCATGCTACTGTTACTTTTTTAGGACATCTTGTGGGACAGGGTCAAGTTAAACCTTTAGAATCTAAGGTCAATGCTATCTCTGAGTTTCCAGTGCCTGCTACTAAAAAGCAACTGATGCGATTTCTTGGTATGGCTGGCTACTATAGAAAGTTTTGTAAGAATTTTTCTAAAATAGCTGAACCTTTAACAAATTTATTAAAGAAAAATGTTAAGTTCAAATGGAATGATAACTGTCAAGTTGCCTTTGATCGCTTGAAAGCCATACTAAAGAGCACACCAGTTCTTTTAGCACCTGATTTTGACAAATGTTTTAAATTAGCTGTTGATGCAAGTGATGTGGGTATTGGTGCTGTTCTCTTGCAAGAAGACGATGATGGTATTGATCATCCCGTTTGTTATTTTTCTAAAAAATTAAACAAACATCAGAAAAACTACTCAACCATTGAAAAAGAATGTCTTGCTCTGATTTTGGCAATCCAACATTTTGAAGTTTATTTAACATCTGCAACTTCTCCTATAGTTGTTTTCAGTGATCACAATCCCTTAAGTTTTCTTCACAAACTTAAGAGTAAGAACCAAAGATTATTGAGGTGGAGTTTGTCACTTCAAGAATTTGATCTTGATGTAAGACACATTAAAGGAAAAGACAATATTATACCAGATGCTCTGTCAAGAGTCTAAAATTTTGAATTGTCTTATCTTTAATATAAAATTGAATTTAACAGTACCATTTCACTATATTTTTTGTTTATATGTATATATGTTTGTATATATATATCTCTTTTTCAATTCTTTTGATGAAAATTGTTTGTATTTTCATGCTAGATGTGCTGAAATGTTTCAACAAATCATGATATTATTAATTATGTAAAGTATATTATCATTGTATATGCTAAAGATAATACAAAAAGAAAGATTTATTTCATAAACCTTTCTTTTTTCTTTCAAGGGGGAAAGTGTTATGTATAAGCTATAAATAAACCTAATGGTATTTACCGTGTCTATTTTTAGACTGGGAATTTTCTTATCTCTTGATTCTGTTACGTAAATGTATGTAGAATTATGTAGATCTTTCTAGAAAGGCCTTTTGGAAGGTGATTCAGACTCTAGAGTATTCTTATGTTCTATACTATTCCAGATTGTTCTATAGTATTATATAAAGGGGTTCCTACAGCATTCTTGGTTCACTTGATTTAGACTTATGGTTTCATTTAGTAGTACTGTGTTAAACTAAAAGGGGATTTCTTGTTATCTTAAAAGTGTGTTTAAAAGCGTGTTTAATTTTAAATTCGGATATTATTGGACTTATTATTTGTGGACCAGGAACTTAATTAAATTGGATCTAAAATAAAAACTTTAGGATTAAACATTCAAGGTATTGTAAATTGTTTTTTGTATTAATTTCATATTGTCAATAATTCTGGTATTATTGTCAATAAATATTGTTAATTGTAAAGTTTGTTGCTGGCTTCTTTGTTCGTGTTACATTGGCACGTAACAGTACGATTTATGATTTTGACTTACGATCAATTTTCTCGAGAGACTTTTAGTAAAACGGGCCCTTGGTGAGAGAAATACCAAACAGCCAAGATAAGATTCTCTTGCAACCACGATGTGGCTGGAAATAATAAAAGTGGTGATAAACCCGATACAAAAAAGAAAAGAAAAAAAAGACTAACAAATAAGAAGACAAATTGTTGTCAAGTTCATTAAGTAATACATTAAATAACATCGCGAAATTGACAATAATTTCAGTCAAAATCAATCTAAATCGCTACACTCAAAGCATACCAGCGAGATTGTGCTACCATCTTTAATTCCATTCAAAACTCGTCTATTCCACTCATAAAATTTCATTCTGAAATCATTCCAAAGTCATTCACTTGGTTAGTATCACAATGTTCTGATATGTATACAATATCACCTTCATCTTTTGTTTCCTTACAGTATCATGTCCAGCCACGTCATTACAGACAAACAAAGATTTGTTTGGAAAAACAATCCCGCGAAGGGCGTTTTCCTTCCCGAAAGCGCTGCTTGGAGAATTCGCAAATAGTTTAAATAATTGTAGTAAGTATAATCACAAAACTTTCAGACCCCTTCCCCCAAACACGTTAAGTTCATTTCTGTTGTTCGAATTTTTAGACCAAGCGAAATATAGAGCGGTTGTAGACGACCGACCCATACAGTTTTACACTAAGGTTTATAACTAAATTTTTAAAGAAAACAATGTACAGTGAGTTCCATCATAAAAATTACATTCATCTCAATCTAGATCATTTTAAATCGCTTACTCAGAGCTCCAATCATTCAATCCAAACACTCATTCAAACCATTCATACACGCTCCAAAATCACCAAAAATATAAGATCAACAACTACATTCAGAATAAATAAAGCTAGAAAAAAATTGCGATTTCACACAAAAAAAATTGAAATTATAAGCGCCTGATTGGTTCTTGAAGAAATATGAAGCTATTCAAAAAGAGCTTCTATGCATACTTTTTAATGGGAGGTAATGAATATCCCTTATTTTGTTCATCCTGAAAAAAATTAGCGATATTGAATTATCTCCCTTTAATCGCACTCTAAACCCACTCATTGCGCTCATTCAATTTAATTCCAAAATCATTTCACTTGTCAATCATACCAAGTTGTTAACTGTACCTGCCAGTGTGTCAATTTCTTCTGTTTTACAATATTATTAAAAGATTACTTACTTTGATCAAAGGTGAGAGACTAGGACTACCAGCTGGTACTGCTCGATGCCTTGGAGATTTCCAGAGAGGGGCGTATTGGGGAGACGTGGTCGCCAACGAATGTATAGATGAACGCAGGATTGACGATATAAACAAGGAAATATGGGGAACATCTCCCTTCACACAACAGTTATCCAAAATATCAGAGGTAAGAACGCATTTTAAGGTAGTGGACCCGTAATAGTTCTGCAACATTTCGGAATATATGATCTTTCACAATGTTGACTGAGGTTTCCTAATGAAAATCATTAGAAAACCTCGGTTAACACTGTTAAAGTTCATTGCTTTTGAGACATTGCGAAACTATTACGGGTCCACTA
This sequence comes from Fragum whitleyi, assembly GCA_948146395.1. NCBI lineage: Eukaryota > Metazoa > Mollusca > Bivalvia > Cardiida > Cardiidae > Fragum > Fragum whitleyi. Next base: position 9,492,200 of record OX411550.1, read on the forward strand.
CCTTATACCGTACCCTGCTTTTCACAGCATATTATTCCTATTTCATACAAGACTTAGGTAGACACAGAAAGGCATTCTGATCAAAGCAAACACTCTCTGCTTTGTGATTAAACTCAAACTAGACTGTTTAATCTGTCCGAAAGAAAATTGGCATTTTACAACAAAGGTCGTATTCAGCATGAAAAGGGTCGTAACTTCAGCAATGGTGACCAGATGATTAGCATTTAGAGACTATTATTACTCACGATTGACCGTCGCGTGGGTAAAACTGAAGAAATATGTGCGGCCTTTCGTTGTCTACCAACAATATACATTTGCAATATTCATTTTCCACAAGTTGATTCTTATGGTTGAAATTGTGATTCCGAATAAATGGATCGGCTTGTCCCATCTTGATACGCGCACTAGATAAGCTCCGCTTGCAAATGAAGTATAGAACGAAGTTTGAGCCTATTTTGCATGATGTTGCTTTTATGAAAACAGTTTTAAACCCTCCGGTTACGTTTAAATTCAAACACAAATTTAATACCGAATTACAATCATAAGGTCAACATTGGTAGTTATTTGATAATAATGATTCACAGTTTATTATAGATAAAAAGCTCGTCATTTTCTTTTTTTACTTTCAGCAACCAGTGAACAAGAAAAATGTCCAAAATGTTGTCCAAGAGATAGCTCATATGGCGGATGTGGCCGTTAAGTTTACACCATCAGATATCAACAAGATAGCCGATATTCTTGACCATTCAACACAAATACCCGATCTACCTAAAAAGGTTTGTAAATTCATGACCAGTTAGGCGAAATGGAACCATCTGAAGTAAGATAAGTTTCGATCCTAGTCAGCCTGCGCGAATTGCACAGGCTGACTAAAATCGCCACTTTTCGCTTTTGGTATTTTTCGGAATCTGCAAATATCGTTTTACCATACTTTATAAGTTTTATTGAAATACGACCGCATATTCACCTTCGTTATTTCAGAGTCCTTTTTTTTATTCTTTTTATTTTTTTGGAGTTCCAAGATAGTCCCAATTTTCATAAACAGTTTCCGGTGGTTTATCGAGATTTCTAAATGAATTATCACTTGATCAATCCATCTCTGAACCAGTTAAATTATCTAAATGATAATGTCACTGTAAAATACATTGATGTTACCAAACTAGGATCGAAACTTTTCGCACATTGCTTTTTTTCTGAATCTAGATTAATCACTCTACCGTACTGTAGAAGAATTATTGAAATCCAATTTGCGTTTGACTTATACTTTAACCAGTCTCCTTTTAAAATATCGTTTTTACGGGGTTTCAAATGGTCCTTATTTGCACGAAGGGCCACATTTGTTACATAAAAGTGTAAGAACTAGAATAGTTTGTTCTTAAGAATATTTTAGTTTAGATAGAAAATTCACACACTAAATACTTGTGCAGATTTAAATTTGATATCCTTGGGCCCGATTTACTAAACTCCTTACGAAAAAAATAATCGTAAGTCAAAATCTCAAATCGCAACTGGTGTTTTCTTTTATTGTCTAGTTTCTGCCTTGCAATATCTCATTGGAATCGTCTTCAGAAGACGATTCCAATGAGATGATGCAGGACAGATCTCCATATTCAGTTATTACTGTAGAAGCAACTTTGATTGTTGACCTACGCAAAAAATGATCGTAAGATGTTTAGTAAAACAGACCCCTGGTCAATGGAAGGGACAATCATTGAAATTCATTATCGTTTTGACCCTATTAAACTAATGTAAGTTTTCTCGTTCTTCTTATTTTGTTTGTACCTGCAGCTCTTTTCACCAAAGACTGGCACTATGTTCTGGAGGAAGACATACGCGAAACGTTTGGCAAATTTTACCCCTCTTTAAATGTGTATTCATTCGGGAGTCAGGCCACTATTTCCAAGCGTTCGCAAACGTGTTTACATCCCAAAAATAGAGCGATGCCTTAAAACTCTAGTTCTAGTTTGACGAACGTTTGTTCGTCAAAATTAATATTTATGGTCATTTTACATGTTATCTAACCAGGTTTCATATAATAAAGTCATTAACTTTTGATAAAGTTTGTACTATCTTTATGTTAAGAACTTGTTTTCCTTGAATAAACTCTGAATACGTCACTGTTATTTTGAATAAACAACAAACATTGGAGACTGGATCATAATCTAGATTATTTTTGAGATTGTACTTACAAAAAAAAAACCCAAGGTGTTAGGTTTTTGATATTCTAGGTACATAATTTGATCGATTTGAATAATTAATTAAATTTGATCATTATGACCTTTCTTCAGGATTCTTTACACCTGGAATTAAGGAGTCGAACTTATTTCTGAATAATGGGAAACGAAACCTTATATTGTCTTAAAATAGCATAAGGTTAACAACTGTAATATACTTTAGCTTATTTGCCCACTGTTTGAACTTTATGGAAACATTCTTAGATATCAATAACTGCATGTTTTATCGATTGACAAAGTACATGTTTATATACATGTAGAGATTATTTTCAATACCGCTCACAATAATTGAATTAAGTACTTGCAAAGCTGAGCATTTCTATACACCAGTGACAAGGGTCAATTTAAGATGAATGAAGCCAACCTATAAATCAAAATTAGTATTTGCATTTACATTGACTTTGATATTGAAACAGTCCCGTTCGAATGCTCGCGCAATTTTTAAGTAAAAAAGCAGACAATGTAGGTTTAGATCAGACTGTACATCTGTACAGGCTGATCGCTGTCTACTGTGTCTGTCAAAGCTTTTTGTAAAACGAAATATATGTCGTGCATATTACAAGAGTTGAACATTAGTAATTTTGTTTATATTTACCATGCAACCTTCAGGTGGGTGAAAACGTTGTAAGGACTGTAAACAGACTGATGGAGATGGACGAAAGAGAGGTTCATATGGCTAATCTAGAGACACAGGCTGCGAATAGGTAGGTCGAGATTAACTGCTAATAATGCAAACCTGTAAGTCGTCACAGAATGATCAAAATGTCATAACTATAAAAAAGCTGAATATGCAAAATTTTGATCACCAACCGATGATATGCATTTTCCAAAAATTAAACATTAAATTTTCAGCAGAAGACTGATCTGTATGAATTCTTAAATGCGAACAGGAAAGATTTTGCTACATTGCAATATAGTGTCTATACCACATAAAAGTGCTTGTATCTATGGAATAATTTATTTGCTGAGGAGATTTTCTATTAATGTAGTGGACCCGTAATAGTTCTGCAACTTTTAGGAAGTAATGTACTTGAATAGTGTTAACCGAGGTTTCCTAATGATTTTCATTAGGAAACCTCAGTTAACATAGTGAAAGTTCATATATTCCGAAATGTTGCGGAACTTTTACGGGTCCACTACCTAAAATAAGATTCTGATCACTCAACTTATTGTCGAGTCCGCTTGCGGTAAGCGGCACATATAATCACCATGGGCCCGTTTTACTAAAGTTCTTACGAAAAGAAATTATCGTAAGTCAAAACCACAAATCGTATCTAGTGTTTTCATTCATTATTAGATTCTGCCTTGTAACATCTCATTGGAATCGTCTTTAGAAGACGAATCCGATGAGATGATGCATGTCAGAATTCCATATTTAGATACTTCTGTAGAAGCAACTTTATTGACTTACGCAAAAAAATGAACGTAAGATGTTGAGTAAAACGGGCCCCATAAGTACGTAGGTGTACGTACGCGTTAACTAGGTGTAAGTCCGCCCGTCCGTTCGAATTTGCCCGAACTATTACTCTCACATGTTTGATTGAATTACGAATTTACTTGACGAACGTATTCTTCGTCTTGAGGAGACGTGACACTTGTAAGAAATTTTCGGATAAACTTAACCAACAAGGTCTCAGCTCAAGGTCAAGTTCAAAAAAAGAGCTTGTCCGTAGAATGTCTCCTAGAATTGTGAATGTATTTCAAAATATTTTAGCATAATTATTCTCTATTATTTGTAGATGTACCACTTTGAAATTCTCCGATTCACAAAGGTCAAGGTCAAAGTTTAAGGTCTATGCTAAAGCTTTGCTTTTCCAGAGCATATCTCTAACACTTATAAATTTATTTCAAAATAACTTCATACAGTTATTCTGCTATAATTTTTTTAGAAAAATGATAAAAAATAACCAATATTCAAAATAACTATGAAGGAATTATTAAAGATTGATTAATGTTTTGATTTAATGTTTATATAAGAAATATTAAAACACTTTACGGGCTTCTTTAAAAAAATTTTGTGACAAAAACAGAAAAAAAACAAGCAAAACAGAAACACATCAAAACAAAACAAAAAAACACTTAACATACTTATTTACCATTTTTACCATTGCAGAATCTTACAATCGGTTGACAGATTCGCGGATAACGTCGATCTTGAAAAGAAGGAAAACATGCGTCTTGTCACGGACAATGTAGTTGTTGAGATTTGGGACCTCAAACCAGACTCTAGACCTGTTATAGGACTTGCTGCTGAAACACAAGTGAAGGACAATATAGAGAAACCATTCAAATCAGAAAAGATTGCAACAGTGTTTGATTCCTCACAACTTTATGATATTGACGTAGACGCTGCTATCCAACTCCCAAAGGAAGTCTTTTCACAGAAGGAAAAGGGTACGGTTACCAACTCATTCTAATCAAAACGAACTAAATCATTCCCTCAGCGCTCAGTTCAAAGCATCGAACCACGCTCTCAGATCGTTCAAGTCACTCCGAAAACATTCAAAAAAAGTTCCAAAATAGTTGGTTAAAAATCATTTCGACGAAATTAGCGACAATTGTTTTACTCCATCCATTTTCTTCTATTCAAAACTGACTTATCAATTCCCCTTATTCGATTGCATTCACATTGTCACATTCACATAGCGATAGTTACTCGAAAGCTTTTCGTTCAACGACTAAAAGACACTAGTTGTAGTTTTGCGCGATTGATAAAAAAGATATTGTAATACTTCGTTTTTAAGTGCCCTTATTCATTTCGATTTTGCATTAGTCCGTTTAGATATAAATGTTTAGTTTTTGAACAGTTTAGTCTTAGTGTAAACATTAGTTAACTCGTTGTCAATGGCCCATTTTCCTAAACTTCTTATGAAAAAAATAATCGTAAATCAAAATCACAAATCGTTCCTGGTGTTTTCATTCGTCTTTTGGAAGATGATTCCAATGAAATGATGCAAAGATAATTCCCATGAGATGATGCATTGCAGAATTCAATATTTAGTTATTTCTGTAGAGGCAACTTTCGTTCTTGACAAACGCCAAAAAAATGATCGTAATATGTAAAACAGGCGCTAGGTCAGCAGTGCATCATCAGGACATGCTGTAATATTGGGTCAAAATAATTTGTTATGGCATGTTTAATTCTTTTAATTTCTTGATAGTGATCGCGATCGACATCATTCAATTATTTCCAAATCGGTATCTCCTAGTTTTTGTGGGTTTTATTAAGTTGGAAAATATGAGAAAATAGCATGATGGAATATAAATTTCATTTTTAAACCACAGGTGAAAACATTGGTAACAGGCTCACAATGGTAGTGTATAGGAAGAGTAAATTATTTGACGCGGCAGTTAGAGGTAAAAACAAAGGGGTTGAGGTCAAGGAAAACCACTTCGAGAATCTCAACAGTTATATCATCTCAGCTAGTATCGCGGGCAAAAAGATTTCAGGATTGACGGACAAAGTCAGGACCATCTTCCGACCTCTTAAGGTGGGTTATAGATATATTCGTAAGGTTTGGTCGCCAAAGTACGTCTTTAATTGTATTGTATCATATAGAACATAACTGTTGCCCTAAACCATTTTAAAAATAAGCACATGTTTTGTTCAATTTTAAGTTATGTTTTGTGGTGTAAAGTTATGTTATGGGAAAATGATATCATAACATCGACATATGTAATTCCTAGGACAAATAATGTTCTATTCAGAGACCTATATAAATTCATTCGGAGCATCACTCGGCCATTTCCGTAAACTACAACAGACCTCGGATGTATGTAAAGCGGATGATTATGTAACAAAATCGTGCATTTTGTAAGGCAGAAACAGTGTAAGAAAAACTGGCACTCTAGATCTATAGCTTTTACAGTTAATAATGGCTGAATAATCTTAATTTTTGAGAATGACGAATCATTCTCAAAAATTAAGATTTGTCAGTCGTTATTTAAGAATCTTAAGATATTTATATAAGGATACGATGGTTTCACGTCAGTGACTTAAACGAGTAGCGTTGACGACGTCGAATGTTTTCACTCAAAGTTTCGAGGGCTAACGCCTTTTTAACTGACGTCATCGAGTTTTTCCAAGGGTTTCCCGTAAATTTTAAAAATAGTCAGTGTATGTACGTCCGCGGTTGATCGTGAAATTGGCCGAGTGGTTTTCCGAATGATATAAATTCTCAGTATTTTGAACTAACCTTCTTTTTTTAATTTGATTGCTTTAAGATTACTCAATTACGAAAACAATCCTGTGTTCAATGTTCACGACATGTTTTAAAACATGGTACGCTACTTTGCGTGCTAGAAGCGGAATACCATATTGAAACGCTCTTGGATGCTTTGATATCCTTAACCGATGGCTTAGAAAGCATCAAATTTATGTCGTTGCAGAAAACTGACGACAGTAGAAAGTGTGTATGGTGGGACTTCATGAAGAATGATTTTAAAGGAGGCTGGTCATCAAGGGGTTGTAGATATGACGGGAAAATGAATGGTCGAGATGTATGTCTGTGTGATCACCTCACCAACTTTGCTGTCCTTCTGGTGAGTAAATGCGGATTGCAATATAATGGTAAAACTAGAGCTTAGAAAAGGATCTGTACGCTTTTATGTATAGACCGATGTCGGTTGGAAAATTTCTGTCGATATAGAAAACGTTTTTGACGAAAAATTCCAAAATTGGAGTGCGAAGTCACGAGATCATGAAAAGTCTTTCTGTACTTATTTTTATACCCACGAGCAATGAAAACGCACCGGCCACCTGAATTTTTCTCATATATTTATTTAATGTACCAAAATTTCAGACATGAATATAACCAATCTAACTATATTTGTAATGAACCATTTACTACACTATAATGTTAGAGTAAGCTCAGAAACGTTCGAAGGTTTTTGAAACTATGACTTAAGAAAAAAAAGTTAAAAATCGTTAATCTTATATCTCAAAAGTAGGTTTGCAAACCCTTTCAGTTGTTCGATTTTTGGTAACATTACCTCTAACTCAGTACAAAATGCTGGCTATTACTTTATGGCACGGTTGTCATAATCTAGACAGTTGATTCGTGAATAGGCTGACGCTCAATCATTTTCAAGGTCCACACCGGGCATTCGACGCCCCTCATAGGCCTAAACATGTCGTTTGGAGTTTAACCACTCAAAAACACCGGTAGCAAAAGGATATTTACGGTTCTTTGATTTTAATGAAAATAAATACATACTGTTCTTAGTTAATACCATACCATACGTAAGTTGAGATCGCTTTATTGCTTTTTTGTAAGAACATGTGAAAAATCTGATGATGTATTTAAATTCTCCAAGAAACAGTACCTTTTAAATATGCAATTTAAATCTTGTTTCAAAAATACAATTAAATTAGCAAGCCAAAATCGTATTTTGAATGAATACCAAACAAGCAGTAACGTCTTATGTTTGTTAAGTTAGGCGATGTCAAAATGTTGCTTTATAGGTTGAAAGACGATAAAAAAGGAGCCGATTGAAAATCTTATAATTTAGGTTAGTTTGTGAAAGTGTTTTGGGTGGTGCGTTTTCATTTCTCTTGAGTATATTTCCTTGTAAATGCGACTTAGGTCTGTATAGTTTATCGTTACATAAAAAAAACATGATAAGATTTTGCAAAATACGCAGTTCCTGTTACGGTATAATCATTGAAAAGCACTTTAGGTATCTGTAGAAACTATTAACTGAAAGTAGTTAATTGGGCTGTCACTCTTTAGCAACAGATTAAGGATGGTTAAGGCATTCAAAAATCAGAATTTCTATGGACGCATTTAGATTATTCTTGATAAAAGCTAACCTCTATACCATCGGGACCTCTATGTATGACATATCTGTTTGACAACAAAAGGGTGTCCCTCAACATAACAACATTAATAGGATTTAGTTGCTCTATCCTCGGACTGTCATAAACTATAATTTTATATTTGATTTCAGGACTAGTATGGTCAAGCAGAGCCTATAGATGACCTTAATAAGTTGTCTCTAAGCATACCGACGTTGATAGGACTTAGCTTTTCTATCCTAGGTCTGTTTCTGACTTTCGTTTAACTTTTCGTTTCAGGACTTTTACGGTCAAGCAGAGCCAATAGATGACCACCATGAGTTGTCCCTCAGCATCATTACAGTTAAAGGACTTAGTTTCTCTATCCTCGGTCTGTCCTTAATTATAATTTCATATTTCATTTCAGGACTTGTATGTTCAAACGGAGCCTATGAAAAACACCGTGAATTATCCCTCAGTATCATTACAGTTAAAGGACTTAGTTTCTCTATACTCGGTCTGGCCTTACTTATTATTTCATATTTCATTTCAGGACTTTTACGGTCAAGCAGAGCCTATAGATGATCACCATGAGTTATCGCTCAGTATAATTACAGTTATAGGACTTAGCTTCTCTATCCTTGGTCTGTCCTTGACCATCATTTCGTACGTTTTCTTCAGGTGAGAGATATTGTCAAACCTTTATTGAGCCTGTGCGTAACATTTTCAACAATTTTGCGTGTACGCAACGTTAAGACTCAGATCAGCCTGTGCAGCCACACAGTCTGATCAGAATCTTCTCTATGCGCTCAGTAGATGGCTAATGAGTTGCTGTTCACATCCCAAGATTAAATTTGATGCACTGTGTGATAGTCCAGGCAATTTAAGGTATGTCCTTCACGCGCACTCAAAATTGTTGAAAATGTCATGCAATTCAAACCCTTTTGTTAGACTAACCGAATATATGCATGAAATTCTCTCGAACACATAAGTTGCATAAGTCACCACACGTATATCCTGTCATCTTTGGCCCTCAATATTTGGGTAAAGTGAATTAAAATTTTTGATTTTTTATAAGTGGGTTAGGTCTGAATAAAAAAAACATTATGGTAGTAACCTGTTGGAAGACATTATGGTAGAAATATTGTTGGAAAAGAATACTTTTAAATCAGTGAATACCTGCGTTCCAATTTGGTTTCTATTTTTAGCTCACCTGAGCACAAAGTGCTCAAGGTGAGCTATTGTGGTAAGTTGGATGTCCACCGTCAGTCGTCCGTCGTCCGTCGTCAACATTTGCCTTGTATGCACTCTAGAGGCCACATTTATAGCTCAATCAACCTGAAATTTAGTCAGAATGATTGTCTTGATAAAATCTCGGACGAGTTCGAAATTGGGTCAACTGGGGTCAAAAACTGGGTCACGGGGTAAAATCTTAGAAAAATCTTGTATGCACTGTAAAGGCAACATCTTTTGCCCAATACACCTGAAATTTGGTCAGAATGATTGTCTTGATGAAATCTTGGACGAGTTTGAAAATGGGTCAACTTGGGTCAAAAACTGGGTCAATGGGTCAAATCTTAGAAACACCTTGTATGCAGGCTAGAGGCCTCATTTTTTGCCAGATCATCTTGAAATTTGGTCAAAATGATTGAATTGATGCAATTTTGGATGACTTTGAAATCAGGTCATTTGGGGTCAAAAACTAAGTCACAGAGTCAAATCATAGAAAAAACTTGTAAGTTGACTTGAAAATTGTAAAAAAAAGGAGTCTCAAGTTTATAGAAGCAACAGGATTATTTAGGTAAGTGACATTTAATCATCATTCTCTTTCTAAACCTGCTTTTGAAAATTTTAGACAAATTTTAGAGCGATTTAGGGCCACTATGGCCCTCTTGTTTGAGTCGAGGTTCCTTTCTTGATACATATACATGAATGTGACTTGTCAAGCTAAAAAGGGACAATCTTGAAACTCCGAAAAATAATTACTCCAACAAAGAGACTGGTTCATGTAGAGCTCAACCATAGGTCGCATTTCAAATTCTTAAGCATACAGGAAGTTTGAATGATAATTCTGGAATACGCAAATGAGGCGAATCCGAAAGGTTCCGAAAGGACCTTAACCAGCCCGCGCAGTCTAGCTTAAGTCGACACTTTGAGCATTTACTAGACGTTCCCTTTTTGTCCGATAGGTCACATATTTAAATGAGCCTGTCCGTGAGATTTTCAACAATTTCAAATATGAGCAAAGTAAAGATTCTGACAAGACTGTACATACGCACAGTCTGACCAGAGTCTTCACTATGCGCTTAGTAGATAGATAATGTCTCAAAGTATCTGTTGACAATCAGATAACTTTACATTTACAGTATGTCGCTGTTTAGGCTACTCAATGTTTACGTGTCACAAGCATTTCAAATTGTTGGAAATGTCACACACAGGCTCAAATAGCCTTTTCGCCTTCTCAAGACAATTATTTATTGACAGTTTTTCTTTTCTTTCAGAAAACTTCGCCAAGGTAGAGCCCAGCAAACACTATTCAACTTATCCCTAGCCCTGCTATTCTCGATGATGACGTTCCTGATTGGTATCAAACAGACCCACAACTACTACATCTGTGTTGTGGTCGCGGTCATGCTCCATTATTTTATTCTCGTCTCCTTTATGTGGATGTTGATGGAAGCCATGCTACAATATCTCACCTTTGTCAAAATCCTCGGAACTTACATTACACGGTTCACCATGAAAACGGTCCTGCCAGCTTGGGGTATGTTATATCATTTAGTTATGTCATAAATTTGGCATCAAGTATTAATTGTGATGTTTTTGAATAGGGTGAAAACATCAAGTGCAAAAGATAAACATGAATTTGACTTTCAGATTTGTTTGTCTACACAAAGCTAAAATAAATGAATGACCTAGCCTTACACTTGCTTCGTTCAAGTAACTACACTTTAATAACTGTCTTTTATTTTAGCCTATCTGGTTAGTTTGGGCAATGCATCTAGAATTCACAAGAACAAAGCTTGATAAACTGAACACTGATAAATTATCTTCAATGATTCAAGCTATACTTCTATCGTGTACAAGAAGATTTCAATTTACTTCAAATAATACAGTTTAAAAACATCGTTAAAATGACACTTACTCCGATCAAAATTCTTCTAAATAATTCACTCATCGCTCCATTCATTCATTCCTTACACTCACTCAAATCGATCAAAATCGCTCCGAAATCATTAGAAACCATTTCAAAGGCGTTCAATAGAATGATTATCTAATTCAATTTGAGCAAATTATTCAACGATTTAATTTACTGATGTGGATTTTATAGTTTGTTAACCAAGACATACAAACAAAAAAGTGCGTATCTTTTTTTTAAAGGGAGGTAATAAATATCGCTAATTCTATTAATCTTGAAAAAAATAAGCGATATTGGATTACATCCCTTAAATTTCACTCAAAACGCGATCCACATACTCATTCAATTTAATTCCAATTAAATTAAAAAATCATTCATCTTGAGAATTTTACGAAGTTCTTAGCTGTATCTATTTTTCACAATTTACGAAGAAGTGATGATTTAAAAACTGATAATATTTTCCAGGTTTACCTCTTATACCGGTGATCGCAGTCCTGTCTATAGACTACGATATGTACAAGGGAGGGCCTAACTAGTAAGTTAATTATTTCAATACTTATTTCTAAAGCCATCCCACAGAAAGTGGTCAATTTCGAAGTGGAAACAGTGTCGATCCCTAGTTAGACTGTGCAGTCCGCATAGACTGACAAGGGGAGATACTCTACTCTTTGGGCAGAGAATTGTTCGTTTATGAAGACCTTTTTAAACGCGACAGCGCTCTTTTTCAGAAATCTGCGTTCCCAGGTAATTTCATTTGGCATCATTTGATTTCTTATTTCAAAATATCCGATGTATTGTGTCATCTTGATTTAATGTCAAAAGATGAATTCACAATGATTTTTCTACCAGTTGTTAACTGAAAAAAAACTCTCATTTAACGATTAATTTATGCATTTGAAACAGCCCTACGTTCAAGATGCCAAAACGTAATATACCCGCTTTGCACGTGCAAAGTGGTGTTTATTTTGCTTAAAGTTTTCACACATTTGTCATTCTGAGCGCAAGGTAGGTCATAACATTCTATAAAAGGCCTGCCGCCGTCATAAAGCTGTTGGTAGCGCGTCGGATTGTCAGTCTTAAGGTCCCGGATCGATCCCCAACGGCGGCATTCACCCTCTCCGACTATTTGTCTCTCACCAATGGATCGATAATCGTAGACCTATGTCAATGTTGGATAGCAGCTTGGGGCTAGGAAAGGATGTGATGATGGTACTGGTTTGAGAAATACCAGGAACCCATTGTTAGGTGCTCCAGTCGGCGTAATATGACTTAAAGATTGTTGAAAGCGGCGTAAAACCCAATTAAAAAAAAACTAAATAAGGACCTAACAAAATCTCTTGAACATGTTTATTTTATTTGTGTTTTTCAGTTGCTGGATGAGCCTCCAAGCGTTTTACTACGCCTTCGCCATACCAATCAGTTTGATTATCCTCGTGAATATTATTATATTCTTTATCACTATTATTAGTATATTCCGGAGAGGGAAAGGACTTCGAAGTAATCAGAAGAAACAGAAAATGGCACTCACTAACTTACAAGCTGCTATAACAAGTTTTATATTACTTGGTTGGTATATTTCTAAGTGCGATGTTTCTTTAATAATCCACCCTAACTCCAGGTTTGGGCTTGTCCGAATTTGCTTTTGGTCCCACCCCGAAAACACCATCCCAGAATACCTGCGTAAAATGCAGGGTGTCTCTGCAAGTTCTGGTCTCTGGTTTGGCAATTATATATACATGTATATATGCAGATCTGTTAATTTAGTCTAGGAAATTTACACTTTTTTCAAAATAAAACAGCAAAAAGGGATAAATGTATGTCTATTAAGGCGCTGGAGAAGTAATTTCTACGCTGATGTAATTTCCGAAAGCCGCTGTAAAATCTATCAAGTGTGAAGGGTAGCCTGAAATATGACGTCATAACTCATAGATTCAATGAAACTAACACATTGTAATTCACGACATTTTTTTCCTTGATGTAAAGCTTTACCTACACGCGATGATTCTAAAAGATTCGGTGATCCGTCCATTTCAGGTTTAACATGGATATTCGGCTACCTGGCGATATCTGATGCCCGAATCACATTCCAGTATATATTTACGATACTCAATTCCCTTCAAGGGTTCTTTATATTTGTTTTATTTGTGCTACGTAAGAAGAAGGTACGGGATCAATGGTACATCATCTGTTGTAAGGGGTCAGAAAAGGAGCGCGTGTCGAGATCACTATCAGCGTCCAATTCTATACCAAGCTCTTGCAGGTATGTCTTTTTGAGTGTTTTCATGACTTCTGTTATATAATGTAGTCAAAATTACCAGGATAAAGACACTTACCGAGAGGTGAGCACCTAGCTCCTAAACCTATCGGGTTTTGTCTTCATAGTAATTGTAGGTGACCACAGTGATGTGTATACGTCTGGTCTCTTGGAAGGTGCAATGCTGAATGCCAGAATCTGGGATGATAGGTCAAGGGTTCACATTTAGTAATGCAGGGGTCAGCAGCATTATGGGAAGCTATTTATAGATATAATTGGGGATTCCGGGAATATCCTAATTCTACAACACTCCCCCCAACTTTATTGAACCTGGCGGTCCCCTTATTGAACTCGCTAACAGGTCTCAAATATTCTAAAATTTGGCTTTCCCACATGTAACAGGGAGATTGTTGGTCACAGGGTGAACCAAGTCAACCTTGCCCTCATCTTTGGAATAGGTAGCTGACCATCATGTTTAAACAGTGTAACCCCCTTAAAGCATGACAGAACTCTTGGTATACCTCTCTTCATGTTGAGTTATGAGAAAGGCGGTCCTTACAGAAATGATGATCAATATTTTCTTTCATCCTATAAATTCTGGCTTGATTTTATGACTCCTCCAAATATGGACACATATAGAACTCATACAAAGTAGGGTTATTGGTCCATGAACACCTGGTTGCAGTTTGGTAGAAGCTCACTTTTTCAGAAGAATGTTTCACTTTGTGCTATAAGCATACACAAATTTTCATTGAACACCAATGAGCTCTCAAATGGAGTTGGGTCCTATGTTTTGATGTAAGAGCCTTCTGTAAAATTGAAATAAGGGACAATTACTTTTAACTGGGGCACCACTTTCTGAACAGTTTAAGTCATGTGTTGGTTAAATTATCTTCATTTACATGTTCTTGTCTACTCCTTGCTTCATATCTAAGCAGACTCGTTCATCCCCTACTAGCTTGTCTTTATTGGGGGTTGGTCTGAATTTCCATATTTCTTCATAAGTCTCCCAGTGATTCACATGCACCAGATATTTCTCTTCTGTCCCTATATCAGCATTTTTCTTATTATTGACGGTTTTGCCTTCCTAAGTTTTATCCTAACACCTTAATTCCTTTCTTCTTTTTCCTTCCCTTTTTACTTCTTTTGGCATGCCTAAATATTATCTCGACTCCCTAACAAGTCTGTGTAAAGCTTGCTGGGTCGTTTGAGCATGATGACTTTTATTTACAGGACTTTCTTAGATGTTAGTATACTATCTATTCTTGAAGATCATTCCCCATTTACTTTAGTAAGTATTTGTTTAAGACCCATATATATAAGTATGACTCTGAGCTCTCTTGGAGTAGGTCAATCAATTATTTAGTCTTGCTTTGGGCCTTGCAGTCTGCCTTGAAATGACCTTCCTCACCGCATTTGAAACTGCGTTTATTCTTATGAGGTGACAAGTATTCTTGTTGTACTGCTACCGTCAAAGCAGTAACGTTATCAATTAAATTGGCCACTTTTTGTTCCAAAACATCAATTCTTTGACTCATCCGAGACTCAAATTCTTCTATCCGGGTAACTCTTTGAAAACGACTCGACTCTTTGGTGGAGGGCTCAGAGTTTGAGGAGGTATAGGTTACTTTGTACTCGGGGTCAGATTCCTCAGGCTCACACAAACTTCTGGTTTGTCCTGTAAATCTACCATATACAGCCCGGTTGGTATGTTGGAACCACCTGACTTGATCAATGGCTTCTTCCATGGATTTGGGCTTCTGACTCATTGCATAAAATCCTGCCTCTTTATCCAAACAGCCTTGGCAGAATCTTGATACAGCGTGCTTGTTTATTTGATCTTCTGTTAAGTCAGGGTACGCTTGTATGGCCATATTCATAATCCGGTCACTCCATTCTACTATGCTCTCTCTTGGATGTTGAGTGGTAGAACCGAACTGTATTTGTACTGTCTCTGGCATTTCTCTTGTATCAAATCGCATGGCCAGTCGATTCAGGACCTCAAAGTAATCTATGTTTGGGTCTCTGTCCACTAGATGTGTATAGAATTCGCTGGCTTTTCCTTGTAAAATCCAGGACAATACATCACGTCGTTCCACAGAATTCCATTTTTCCCTATCCGCATAGCTAGAGAATTTTGTTATGAAGGCACGCCAGTCAGATTTGCCATCGTAGCTCATTACTGGAAGATTGACAGATCTTGCTTGAAGGGTATCCTTTCCATAATTATTTCTCTGTTCTTCATTTACTGGCTGGTAGTAGTTAATTTTATATGGTTCATAACTATCCCTTGGGGTGGACCAGTTTGGACACCTTACTTCATGAGTCTGGGTCCTAGAAAACGGATTACATTCTTGTTTGTGGACTGGTCCTCGCATACTGGAATGTTCACCCCGATGAACCTGTTGCCAGTTGTAATGCGGATAAGTTTCAACTTCCCTTTCAGATTTATGTCCATCCAGTTGGTCAAGGTGATATGACTCAAAAGCCTGGGTTGGCCTCACATTCATAGATTCAAAGTGTGATGTCAGATCCAGTCGGTCTGGAGAAAGTGACACGCGAGTCTGGTCTTGACCGTTTTTGAACACACTTGATTGTCTATTACTTGATTCTGTTGTTACCTCTGACTTCCGGGCAGACTGACTATTATGAACAGCTTGAGAGTGTGTGGGTTCATATGGGCAGAAGTCAACACTTTTCATCGCGAGAGGTAGATTTTTAATTCCCAAGGTTGCGAATTGTTCTGGTGAGATTTTACCGTATGAATCTCTTAATTCTAATACTGTCTCTGCAATTCGTCTATCAACACCTGGGATTAATTCTAGGTCGCGAGCACAACAACAGTTAATTTTCACTGGCTCAATTTTGATCTTTATTGTCTAAATGTTATCATTAAATGTTCTATTTAGAGATCCGACAAGTTTTTGGTAAACTGTGGTCTCATTATTTCCAAGCCAGTTGGTTTCTATGAGCTGAAAGGGCAAATGTTTCTAAAATGTTTGTCGTGTCCGAAGTCAAAGACCTAAAGACAACACGTAACTCTTGGTTAGGTGTCTTAAGAGGCTCTATGGGCTTATTCTGTAAAGAGACTCAAGAAACTCAAGGTTCTGGTCTCTGGGCTCCTTGTTCTGTAAATAGACTCGAATAACTCTAGGTAACCTGGTTACTGGTCTAAAGGGCTCTGTTGCAAAGCAAGAATTTGTTTATAACCGGTAAATGGATCGATTTATGGTCAAACACCCAAAGCCAAAATTCCTAAATTGGACAAGAAAAGGTACCCATTAAAGCAGATTCAAATATCCAATTCCTTTCCTCTATCTTTTTTTGTTGTTGTTTTTTTAGCTTGAAATTAAGTTATGGAAAAAGGAAAGTAGCACTAATTATTCAAAGTTTGTTCATTATTTTCAAACAAGACAAATGGTTGGTACTGCTAGACTTGAAAGGTTGAAATTACTACTTGAAATCACATCTGGTGTAGAGACAATATTACAGAGAATTTTCCATGTATTAATTATTTGCTTTATGATGTAAGAAGTTAGGAAGGAATCGCATAAAAAAATTGCTAAAGTCTTGATAGGATAGAAATATAAAAAAACCTCAGGCCAGTCGAGCTGCAAAATGTTAAGAGTCAGTTGGGCCTTAAACTTTCACTTTCTACTTTCGTTTTCTCAAACACGTTTTGCACGGGTTTATTTGACCATAAATCGATTACAAGATAATCGAGTTCGCGGATGATGGATAAGGGTTGAAGGACCAATTCAATTTACAATTGGCAAGAGAAGATGGCCAGAAATCGCCGCGATTACTAAAATAATAAGCCAAGTTTTGTTTTCTGCCGCGTGTGTTAACGTTTCCGGTAGCGCCTCGAAAAACCCGCGAAAGTATGTCTGCGCAAGTTTCTGCGACGATGCCGGAAGTAATGTTCCAATTCAAAATGGCGATTTCATCTCGATCCAAAATGGCCAAGAAAAGTAAATAAATTACAAAGTCGCTAATCTAAAATCGAAAGTCGATATAATCGTTTCCGAGTCGTAGCAAACGATAATACTCGGCTGTAAACAAAGCAGCACAAGCACAATCGAGAGCAAAGCCACCGAAAATCGTCCTCGAAGAAATGAAGGGAAGTGAGATCGTATCACTTGTTCACTAAATCGGGGAATCCCCCGTCTACGAAATCCGGAACGGTCTATTCTCTAAACGGGGGTCCGTTAAACGTTTCCAAGTCGTAGCTCTCGATCAGGGTCGACCGCAGAGTATGCAAGTCAAACGAAACCGAGAGCAATTCCAGCGGAAACCTATCGAGTCGCGAGATCGTATCGCATATGACCCGAAACGGAATCCTTATTCAACCCTTATCAATTCGTCACGTCAGCCATTTTCCCGCTACAAAAAATGACCAGCGCGAGGAATCGAAGAACCTGCAAAAGCGTTATCAATGCATCCAGCCTCGAGGGGGCTAACTCCGACTTTTCGACGGCTGGCAACATCAAGAAAACCTTACAAATTCTCGTGGCAACACAGTAAAGCTATCGGATTGACTAGTCTTGGTGGGGCTAACTCCGACTTTCCAAGCACTAGCAAAACCGAGAGAGTCCACTGGATTCCCAAGTTGCTGCGATTCAGCGTCCCAAAAGCCGACAACGCCAATGTAGTCAAAATTACCAGGATAAAGACACTTACCGAGAGGTGAGCACCTAGCTCCTAAACCTATCGGGTTTTGTCTTCATAGTAATTGTAGGTGACCACAGTGATGTGTATACGTCTGGTCTCTTGGAAGGTGCAATGCTGAATGCCAGAATCTGGGATGATAGGTCAAGGGTTCACATTTAGTAATGCAGGGGTCAGCAGCATTATGGGAAGCTATTTATAGATATAATTGGGGATTCCGGGAATATCCTAATTCTACAACAATAAGGATAACATAGTCGGAGCGTAATTAATTTCTTCTCAATTTTCGGGAACCGAATCGAATGATTTAAGTGCTTGAGCATTTAGCAATTACTATATACATGTATAATGTTTTGTTGTTGTTGTTGTTGTTGTTGATGATGTTATTTATATATTCTGTTTATCATCTGCAACTTATACTGTATCGATTTGTCCTCCCAGATATTTGCTGGAGTTTAAGATGTTTTTAATAAAAAAAAATAACGTTATATGTGTGTGTTTGAATCTTGTTCAGTTTTGGTAGTCCGATAAAGGTTGCAAAAATGAAACACTACTTGAAATAAAATGAACACATATTTGAGTACCGAGACTTCGATGGCTCAGCGCGAAACAGTTGTAACTGCCTATATGTTTATAGGCAGTTACAAATGTTTCGCGCTGGGCTATCGACTTGTTTATTCATTCCATTTGAATTAATATTTTATTTAGTTTCTTTCATCTTTTGATCATTAATCAATTCATTTTGTTTCAGTAGTGGAAGTAGAAATGGTCGCCACAAGAACGAGAGAGATCGGTCAGACAGCACCAAAACAGTCCAGTCGACTTTCTCTAATAGTTCGATGGGATCCTTTACTAACTACGGTTATGAAACAGGGTTTGATACACCATTCAATAGACATGAAAAACGGTTCTTTAGGAACTTCTAAATCACTAAAACCGTTGTCATGCTGAATTAAAATCTTGTTTTAAACGAATTGTCAGTTTTCAAACTATTAACCAGTCAGATTTTTGTTTGATGAAGAATGATTAAGCAAAGAACATGCAGTGTAGGCTAATAACAGACTGCTCGTCATAGCAGGCTGATTTTAGTATAAACTGTCCGACAAACGGCGGCACTCATTCTTTCCGACTATTTGTCTCTCACAAACGGGTTGATAATCGTAGACATATGTGAGATAGCAGCTGGAGGCTAGGAAAGGATGTGGTGGTTGTAGTGGTGAGAGAAAAACCAGGAATCAATTGATAGGTGCTCCAGCCGCCGCGATATAACTGAAAAAAAAACTGAAAGCGGCGTTAAACTTCATTTATTCAATGAATCAACTGTCCGAGATAGCTTTTTGTACAAATGGAATATGCCGTCAAACGAATGATGAGGATTGATTGATTACTTTTGTTGTTGGGTGGCCGAAATGTCGTACCAACTTCTTCAATAAAGCTGCGAAAATGACAATATGTCTGCCTTTCGATGATACTTTTTTTATAGATTACAAGTTAAAATGAGTGATCATAGGTCAATTTTGTCTATACGTGTATAGACAAAATTGACCTACGATCACTCATTTATTTTAATTTTTTCTGTCCTTTCATTTAATTTCCTATCTTTCTTATTTGACTACTTTCGAAACGAAAAGCAGAAACTGAAAAAAAAGTTTCAGTTTTATAACGTCTATTGATCAAATTAAACTTATACGCCACGATGCAACTAAATTAGCGCACACGTTAAGCTCTGATTTCGAATCATTTAAATTGTCTCAGTTTTGTTATATACATGTTTGTATTTATTACATTATTGTTTGTTTTCACGTTTCATCATAAAATTCATCTTTTTCATAAGTTTTAGTTGCCATAATCATTTAAGTTGTAAAAAGATAAAAAAAAAAGTACGATATTTCAAGGACATGTCTCTTATTTTGACATTAATCTAGAATTTATTTTTATTGTTTTATTACTTCGTAGTTTGTCCCGTTATTAGTAATTTCAAAAAGGAGCATTCACTAGATGCAGAAAGTTTCGATCCCGCCCGGATTGCTCATATTTGTTCGCTGTTTGAAACTTTTTGAACCTTCTGAAAATACTTAATGATCTAGATTTTTCGTAATTTTGTAGCTTTCATAAGTAGTCCCGAGGGATGATTAAAAGTTTTATCCAATCAGATAATTTGAATCGAAAAGATGGAACTTAAATAAAATATTTTTACTTTTTCGTGAACCGATTTTCTTTCAATTTTCTAAATTAAAGAATTTCTGAATGGTTCTTTTTCGCGTGATGGATTTAATATATGAGCCTGTGCGTGACATTTCAAATAATTTCACATGTCCGTCTGTGAAAACTCAGATCAGCCTGTGCAGCTTTTCCCTGTTCTTTTCTTCGATAGACGCAATCGTCAATGTGTGACCAAATGTCGTAAATTCAATTGAAATATTTCCGCAGTTAAGGTAGTGGACCCGCAACGTTTCGGAAGAAATAAACTTTAACAATGTTAACCGAGGTTTCCTAATGATTTTCATTAGGAAACCTCAGTTGATATTGTTAAAGTTCATGAGTTCCGAAATGTTGCGGAACTATTACGGTTCCACTACCTTAAGATATTTAAGTTGACTCTCTACGTATGGTAAAAAAAAATCTTATAAAGTCAGTAATCTTGTTCTTGATGACTTTTTACTTTGCATTCTTTTCCAATTTTATGAGAGAAATTATTTTTAATACCTTAACCTTCAAAATAATGTTATAAAGTTGATAATATAAGATCTACTAGGAATGATAAAATAATGCTTTCCACGCCTACATACAAAAACTGTCATGAGATAATATATATAGGATGATATATTTTGAACTTCGGTATTTGGTGTCATATTGGTAAAATCACAGGTCATATTTAAATTCTCTGTAATAGTAATGTGATATTTCTGTTTCAAATAATTAAAATATGACCCGTTTTTCAAAGTATTTTAAAATACAAATGAAATGGAATCCTAAAATGGCAACGACTTTTTAAAACCAAAGTCTTGATATGGGAACATTTACCTATGCGATAAATGTATCTTAATCATATAAACAAGATATATTTGTTAAAACATCTATGTCCCCGCCGTTGCCATTTTCAAAAAACAAAACAAAACATATTTGACCTTGAAAAATGACACTGACCTTAAAAATTGACATTAACAGTAGTTCTAACAGAAAGTTCTTGTCACAAGCAATACAAGTAATAAAAGAAATACTCATATACTCATGTGAAATATGAAGGGTCTTTCCTTGCCAATAAAAAAAATCGACCAATGTTCATTTTTGTAAGGAGACAAACAGACAAACAGACAGACAGGTCAAAGCCAATATGTCCCCGATCTATCGATGAAGGGGCATATTGAACTTTCGCTGGGTGTACATGTGCTAATCTTCAGACATGAGACCTTAACAAATGACCCTGACATTTCGAGCTGACCAAATATTTCAGTAACACCCATCACCTCCACTATTAGTCTATCAAAATATTCTATACCTGTGAACAGAGCCTTCGGTCCATATCTATCTATTAAATACGTAGTGAAGACTCTGTCGGGCATAGGCTTAAATTATACGGACATAAGTCTAGGGGTTATACAGCAAAGAGCTAAATGAGATAGCTACTTATAAAATCTGTCTCAAAATGCCCCACGTTCAGGATCAAAACGTTCGCAAAACGTTTAAGAAATTGAACACAGTTTTGCACGCGTACTCGATATAAAAGCATTGAAAAATTTAAATCTTTCGCAAAGGTTTTTACATCCTGAACGCAGGGCTGGCATATTGATGCACATTTAATGGTATATAAGAAACAATTTAAGCTCACAACGAAATTGTTATAGCGTTTGCGTTGACGTTTGGAAACAAAATCTAATCGCATAGGCGTATCTAGGCCTTTGAAATTTTACCCACTCAGAGGGCGACAACCAAGGAATATATAAGATAAAGGCGATATTAGGACTGTGACAAGAGATGCATGTCCCCTGTCTATGATTTGAGTGTGGATGAATAATCCAAACGTCGTAACTACAGCTTGAATAAGCTGTAGTTTCGATGTTATGATTATTCATCAACGATATTTTTCAACAGAAGATTATTTCTTTTACGCACTTGCGTAAATTGCGTAATGGGTTTTACGCCCTTGTAATCGCAATATAAAAAACTCTATGTTTCAATTTTATACCTTATGAAATTAATAATAGTTATATTAATCGCATAACTGTTCTTGTTTGTATTAGATGTTCTCAAACTGTCTCTTTTTGTTGATTGTTTTAGATATTTTTATTATTGTATACGACATATGAATAGAGTTTTAGATTTGTAGAATATTACAAAAGGGAACCATATGACAAAATGTCCCTTTAGTTTGAAATTTTTCTTATGTGTAAATATTTCAGATGAGAAATATCTATAGGCGATGTGAAATTCCCCCAAAGAATGTGAATTTCTAAAAGCTCTAAAAAGAATATATAATTTCGATTTAGGAGGCAGAAATATTTGTAAACTATAGATTATATAGAGAATTATATGTTAGTGTCTAAAAATAACAATGTTATCTGGTCGAGGTTGGGAGAATTTATCAGGACGAGGCTCTGCCGAGTCATGATAATTTCTCGCAGCCGAGACCAGATAACATTGATATTTTAAGACGCTAACGTGTTATTCTATTTATCATGCAATCATTTTCAACGCTCAATTGTAATAAACCCTAAAAATCAAAGAATTCAGGTGAAAGTGTATACAAATTGTTTCTAAAAATAGACTGACTGATATCATGTTATGTTATCAGACATGTGTTATCAGGGTAATACAGCCTCATTGCATGATAAAAATGGTTCCCAGCTTTGCACGTCATTGGCGTCCTCGTATTTGCTTCTTAAGGTAGTAGACCCGTAATAGCTCCGCCACATTTCGGAAGTCATGAACTTTCACAATGTAGACTGAGGTTTCCTAATGAAAATCATTAGGAAACCTCGGTTAACACTGTTAAAGTTCATTATTTCATAAACATTGAGGAACTATTATAGGTCCACTACCTTAATACTTTATATTAATTTAGAATAAAGTGAACTTGGGTTAAGCATTCACCCGGGGGACCACCAAAAAGCGGTCGCTTATGGAAAAAGTCGATTGATACAATATGTCACGATTAAAAACATATATAGATTGTCAAATAACTCTAACTTTGTCCTACGAGATCTGAATCCATTAGAATCGTTTAAATGGATTCTGACAACATAAGATTCAAAATATATTTTTTGTTTGTTAAAGAATGTCAGCTTTCCATTTGCTTACGGTGAAGCGACTTATTATGACGGTCTCTTAATAAAAATTGTCGCTTTATAGCAATGGATGGATCTAGAGAAAATGAGGAACAATTTCGTCTAAAAAGAAAAAATCAGGTGGTTTGTATTAAGATCACACTACACATATATGCAGACTGATCTTCGTCTTTACCACTTGTCAAAGCAGGACTATTCCGTATTCACCATGACAAGAGTAAAGAAGGCTCTTACAAACCTTGAGACCTGACGTCTTGTTTATCGTCTTTGTACATAATGATATATATTCAAAGTGCTAAATTAAAATGATAAATTGAAAAAAAAATGTGTTTTTCTTTTCAGCCATTTGAGTTCCTTTCGTCAATCTGAACTGCCCTGCATTCAAGAGATAAGGTGTAAACTGTTTGTAAATTATACCCTGCTTTGGACGTGCACTTGCGTGCAAAGCAGGGTATTATTTGCAAACAATTTGCACCGTTTTGTCACCCTTAACGTAGGACTTTGTGGAGCATCTCGTTGTAGATTCCTTCGAAAAAATGGGAAATTTCGGCATTACTTTTTTGACTCAATGAGTTAACAGTCAATTACAGCATAAAATTTAGAAGTAGAATGTTGTTTTAATGATACATGTATAGGAATGAATTTCAATACGTGAAATGAGCGAGTCTTGAATGATATTATAAGGGGTTCAAATATATCTTAAATTTGGTTTAAGATGAACGAAATAAACGATATTCTAATACTTCATTTTGATGAAATATACTCTTTGTTCTATACTTGTAGTCACAACGGTCGTATTTTTCCTACACGAGTTAACAATGTCATAATGAATTAAAAATAATCGGAGTGAACTTGTGGATTTTACTTCCGGAGATCATTTTATGACTTCACTGGATTTTACTCCTGGAGATCGCTGTATGACGTCACTTGATTTTACTTCCTGAGATCGCTGTATGACGTCACTGAATTTTACTCTCTGAGATCGTCATATGCCGTCACTTGATTTTACTTCCAGAGATTCTTATTCGACCTCACTGGATTTTGCTATCGGATATAATTATTTCATGTCACTGGATTTTACTGTCGGATATCTTTGTCACTGGATTTTACTTTCAGTGATCGTTGTATGATGTCACTGGATTTTACTTCTAATGATTGTTGTATCACGTCACTGGATTTTACTTCCAGAGATCGTTGTTTTACCATACTTGATTTTACTGTCGGATATCTTTGTCACTGGACTCTACTTCCTGAGATCGTTGTGTGACGTCTACGGATTTTACTTCCAAAGATTCTGGTATCACGTCACTTGATATAACTTTCAGAGATCGTTGCATGACCTCACTGGATTTTTCTATCGGATATTTTTGTATGATGTCACTGGATTTTACTTCAGAAGGTCGTTGTTTGTTCTCCCTGAAAACGAACGTTAATTTGAATATTTCAATAGAAATCGCCTACATTATTAAAAAATCAGTAAAGGTCCGCAGACTATGAATAAAACCAAAAGTTGCCCTGGCGGTCTTTCAGAAAAAATAAATAAATAAATAATAAAAATAAAACCATGGAACCACATGTACGGCGTTTTGTCGAGTACATATGATCTAAATCAATACGTTCTGACAGGATGAAATGATTAATTCTCGATGAAATTATTATTTGTCAATGAAATAATTCTTTGTAAGCGACTTTTTTGCAAGTAGCTTCAAAAAGTAGCCATACCAGAAATTGTTCGTTATTGACAAATCTGAACATTTTAGCAACATTATTGACACTATTGAATTGTTATAAGATGTGAAGAGAGTACTTGATGATTTAAAAGGAAGTATGAAACTCAAACCCTTATAACATTCATAAATTATACAGTTTTGCGTATCCATACAGTGCGATTGGATTTTTTGGACTCATACCTCCATGCAATCAATATATAGTCTTTTTATCACACACCAATTCGACATGAAGGTCATTTAAAAAGAATAAAAAAAGATACTAACTACATGTATGTTTTTAGCTTGAAATTTGCCGCTTTAAAGAAAAATAATAAGACTGCTACTGAAAGATAACTAGTCTGTTTCAAATTTTAAAATTCTGACAAGAGTTACATCCCTTAGTCCATTGATCTTGGGCTTTTTACTACTATCAGTAGTAGCATCTCAGGTAAAAAGGGGCCGTCTGCAGAAAGAATTGAACCCGCTTTCGCCTTTGGTGGATTCTGTAACATACTCTTTCTAACATATCTTTTAGGAATGCGGTCTCGGGTAGACCTATACCTGTATGTCTCTTTTCCTTTTAGATGTCACCTATGGACTCGTCACCACGCGTCTGTACAGTTAATAACATCGTGAAATTGATAATAACCTAGATCAAAACCATTCTAAATCACTCACTCAGGGCTCCATTCCTTCATTCCAAACTCTCACTTAAACCATTAAAAACCGCTCCAAATTGATTTAAAAAAAAACAAGTACTACATTTAAAAATATATATTAATAGAAAAAAAATCGCGATTTCACTGACACATTTGAAATTGTAGGCGTCTGATTGGTTCTTGGAGAAATAGGAAGCTATTTATAGAACTTGAATGTTTGTTTTATTAAAAGGAGGTAATGAATATCGCCAATTTTGTTTAAAATTGGCCATATTGGATTGCCTTCCTTTAATTTCACCCAAAACTCACTCATCGCACTCATTCAATTTCATTCAAAATTCTGTCCAAAATCATTCACTTGTCAATTGCACGATGTTTCTTCAATGTGTGCATGATGGCTTGACATTGCGCTACTTAGACAGCTACACAGGACATAAAAATACATGTACTTCATTGTTAGCTACCACTGTTGGTCAGAAGCAATCTATTTAGGACAGAGTTAAAAGACTCAGATCAGACTGTGCTAATGCTCAGGCTGATCGGAGTCTTAACTTTGCCAATGCATTAAAATGTTGTAAACACAATGCATCAGCTTATATATCAGGTACGTGATTCAGGTGTCAGAATGTTTGTGTTACATTTAAGACGTTTCATACATCTTTTTGCACGTGTATTTACGTGAGCCATTTTTTAAGCGCTGTAAGACTGTCCAGGCTGCTCAATGCACGTACATGTACGTCGATCGCAAAGGAAGTTATTTGAAAGTTCACATAGGGTCCAATGGATAGAAATGTGATCTTAACGTCGTTTCAACGGTAGTTGCAACGGTTGTTTCGCTTCCTGAAATAATTCTACAAATTGCGATGCCATAAATAAATAAATAAATAAATAAATAAATAAAAATAAAACAAATGATAAATGAAAAAACCACATACACACACAAAAAAAAACCCACAACGATTGAAATATTTTGAAATGATGCCCTCTTTGTAAGTTTTTAAACGTGCAAAGAATGGCATTTTTTCTTAAGAGGTTCACAAGCGTTGTCATTCTGGACGAATGGCTGTCGATTGATTCAATACTTGATTGACAATTGTAAATGGTGAATTTCAATTTTAAGAAGACAGTCTGACTAGACACCGAAGAGGTGTCTTTTTTGTTCAAATATTGCGACATTCTTTTCATTACTTTAATTATTACTTATAAAATACTTCACGTTAATGAAAGTTATATTTGTCTTTTATTTAGGGCGACATCAAAAATATAGATGATATAAAACTGAAATAATTCCTAAAAGGGGAAATGACAATATCATCAGAAGGTAAATTAATTTGTCTGCATTTTGTTATTATGTCGATTTCATTAACAATTCAAGCTATTTTCCGTGATATCGTAACAATACAGCATAATTTGTCTTACTTAACCATTTGCCGTTTAATCCCTGCTTTTTACGTGCCTGTGATTTAATGATTGAGAAATCATTGTGAAAAAAGAAGAAATTGCTTCTGACAAGCAATTTCTTCTTTTTCCACACTATTTTCTCCCCTACTAAATGGTTATTTTTCATATTAAATCCACTTTAAATTTTTGTCTGCAAAACCTTTGAATTTGGACAGGTCCAAACTTTTTAAAACGGGAAAGGGTTAAAGGCTAACCAAGTACCGACGAGCGTTGCAATAATATTTCATTAACTTTTTCACAATTTTAAGCGTGTGGGCGCTCGCTAGCGCTTCTGTATCAATGCTTATCAATAAAACACCGTAAGGATTTTTCAAGGATGCTTACTTTATGCGACTGAAATTATGTGTAAAAAAAAATCCTGCGGTGTGCTAATATATGAGAACTGGTATTGGCTTCTAGTTAAGTACAGTTACATCGTGAAATTGACACTCATTCCGATCAAAACCACTCTGAGTCGATCACTCAGCGCTCCATTCGTTCACTCCAAACACTCACTCAAATCGATCAAAAACATTCCAAAAATCTCTAGAAAACATTTCGATTTGGCCAAGACGATCAACATTCAATTCAAATCGATCGAATTATTCCAAGATTTTATTGGCTGAAATGGATTTAAAAGTGTCTGATTGGTTCATGAAGACATCCAAACAAAAATATCTTATTAAAGGGAGGCAATAAATATAGCTAATTTTGTTCATTTTGAACAAAATTAGCTATATTGATTTACCTCCCTTGAATTTCACTCAAAACTCGCTCCATACACTTATTCAATTTCTTTCCAAAATCATTCATAAATCATCCATCTTGTCAATTTCAGGATGTTCTCAACTGTATATATGTTATAGGAATACCAACGAGATGTATCGGACTAAAAAATAAGACTTACTATTTAGGACAAAACCACAAATGATCAAATTCTAGTTCATCCAGTTTGTCCAGTTTTGTCCAGATTCATGCATTTTGATTAGCTGAAAGTCGTTTTCAATACGCAATAAAGACAGTTTTGATTACATACCGATTTTTTAAAGCTTACGCTTATTAAGTATTTCCATAAAAATCGATTTTTTTATCAATAAGTATTTTTGTAATTAGCTTCATGATATTAAATAGAAAGATACGAAGAGACTATCGTCAGACTGTCAATCTAGAGCTCCCAGTTTCGATCCCCGACGGCGACACTCATTCTTTCCGACTATTTGTCTCTCACCAATGGGTTGATAATCGTAGAGCTATGTGAGATAGCAGCTGGAGGCTAGGAAAGGATGTGGTGGTTGTACTGGTGAGAGAAATACCAGGAAACCATTGTTAGGTGCTCCAGCCGCCGCGATATAACTGAAAAAATGTTAAAAGCGGCGTAAAACTCCATTCAATCAATCTAAAATTTTATAAAAGTATGAAAGCAAAAAACTTTTCACACTTAGGTATAAATCAGAATAGTGTGTTCATATAGAGAGATTAAAGCTACAGGATATTAAAAGAGTGGTCATTGAATTTTCAACGTTTTTGATGGCGTTAACATTTGCAGAGGCCAGAAAGATGGTTAACGCCCAAGTGCAAAGCGTAAAAAGATAGATAAATGTTAAATTCAAAATGAAATTCAGGATTTTCATAGAAACGATATACAACTAGTAACAAACCTACAAATATGCAGGAACAACGGAAAATACCGACGTTGCTTGACAAATTTATGAAGTCACACAATTTAACGCGGGATTTAGGGTAGCGTCTTTAGTAATGCTCTATAATAATGTTGGACATGAATAATTTGACGCATTTTACTAATCAATGTGTACAGTCTTCTAGGTTTAACCTTTGTAGTACTCTAAACAGAATGCATAAAATATTCCATTGGGACAACCTATGTTACAAAAAAAAAAATGAATCAGAAATGAAATAGATCAAAGTGTTTGAGCCCAAATCGAGGATATTTGAGTAAAAAAAAGAACCTAGACGAAAACGCCACGTAAATCTGATTAATCCGAGTTTTCTCCCGTTTACGCCCGGGTTTTGTCCGTAAACGTTTAAGATGGCGAGTATAATAAATTCGGCATTGAATGAACATAAATTTGATATTCTATATATATAATATGACCCGTTTTTTTTAAGGCAAAGCGAGAAATTACCATATTTATCGATTCAAATTATTCAGTGAAATCTATAACGCCGTTTGAGAAAAATTACGTCAGCAAATTCGCTGTGACGTCATTTTTTCCAACAAAAATATAACGTTTCCATCCTTTCTTTGCACATTAGCATAGTTATTCTATTAGTGTAATAACACCTGCGTAATTTCAAAAATATTCAACGGGGTTATCTCACTCCCGCGACGTATGTCATATTAGAGTTTTAGTTTCCAAGATGTTTTTCAATCTAAAGACGTTATAAAATGTAAATGTGCGCCTCTGTTTTAGATATAACTATCAAATAATACCCAAGATTTAGTATGACCAATCAAATTAAGGCATTTTAACGTCCATCAATAATGAGCCATTCGGAACTCCACTCGGGTAATCTCGCGATCAAAGTTTGATGTACATAGGCGGACTAATTTGAAAATTACGGGAAAACCTTGGAAAAGCTCGACGATGTCACTTTAAATGACGTCAGCCCTCCAAATTTTGAATGAAAACATTCGACGTCGTCAACGCTACTCGTTTGAATTATTATCGTGAAATCTTCGTCTCCCTATTTAATATCTTAGTCTTCCTATATCACAGCTTCAAATACTTAAGTTTTGAATATGTTTCGACTTTGAAGTCTCAATGTGGCTCTTAAATCATAAAACACAAAATCGCGCCCCCACTGAAGTACAAGTTTTTCTGACACCGTTTCCGGCTAACAAAATGCATCGTTTTGTTACATACATACCCATCCGCCTTACATACATCCGAGGTCTGTTGCACTTTACGGAAATGGCCGAGGGATGTTCCGAATGAATGATGACCTTGATCATTGCCCGATATTTAAGAAGGAGATATAAAACGTAAATCACGACCACACTGAATGAAATCGCGTTCAACTTATTTTTATACGTTTTTGGATAAGATTTTCGTTTCACGCCTACATGAAAAACTACAAAAAAAAGGATTAATTTGTAATGTTTTGATGGGAAGTATTTTGCGCGAAAGAGCACAAAATGTCTCCGTGCACATTTTTTTTTCATGAAAATGTGGGGGTTTTGCCATTCATAACGCCAAGTTTTAATGGACTAAACAATCTCATTGCCTAATTGTGTTTAAAGTTACTTGAAATATGTGACCCGTCACGCGAAAAGGGAACATCTGTGAACTCTTTACAATAAATATTTGAAAAAGAGATTGGGTCCAGCATCGATCAACCAGAGGTCGCATTTCAAACATTATTTCACTGGAAGGTAGATTATTCTTTCTAGATTCAGAAAATAAGCGCATTGCGAAAAGTTTCGACCTTAGTCAGTCTGCGCAAACAGCGCAGACTGACTAGGGTCGACGTTCTACGCACTATCCAGATGGTCCTATTTCGCGTGACGGGTCACATATAATAAGCATTTATACTTATATCTCGGTGGCTGGTGCACGAATCATAGATTTCCGTCTCGTCAGTACAACAACAACAAATAAGCAATGAGAAGCTCATCCTACCTAGACGAACTCATTATCATTCGACCATTAGTGTGAGAAAAAACAAAAAATATTATACGATAACAACTTTTATGTCAAACGTACTCATCAACGTTTGTTATACAATTGTGACCCGTCAGGCGAAAAGGGGCCAACTGGGTAGCGCGCAGACTATCGACCCTTGTAAGCCTGCGCGATTGACGCAGACTAGGTACGAAACTGCAGCAATTAACTGATATTTGACTTTAGAATGATCAATCAACCTTTGAAGGAATTTTTATATGCGACTTTTGCTTAATCTCTACGGGATTCCATCTATTTTTCAAAAAATCTATGACCCCTCACACGAAAAGGGACCATCTGGGAACTCTGTAAAATAGATATTTGGAAAAGAGATTACTTCTAGAACAGGTCAACCCGAGGTTGCATTTCGAAAATTCTTTCACTGGAAGGTAGAATGATCATTCTAGATTCAGAAAATCAGCTCAGTGAGAAATGTTTCGACCTTAGTCAGCCTGCGCAGATCGCACATTCTGACTGGGGTCGACCCTTTACGCACTACCCAGATGGTCCCTTTTCGCATGACGGGTCACATCTTATATTATTCCCAGATGGTCCTTTTTGCGCGTCAGGTAACATTTGTACCTATTGAAAACTGTAAATAGGCACAACTCCGCCAACTGTTATAGACGCGTTCTCAAAATACCCTTTTCGCCTTTTTTTAAAGTAATTAGTTGAAATTAAACGCGCCCTACCTGCGTAAAATTTATAGTCGGGTATTAGGTGATATTTTCGCCCGAAGCAAGAGTGCATATTGCTGGAATAGATATGTACTTATGATGATTGCTGTATATGTGTACATGTTTTTCCGTTTATCTATTGTCGCTAACCGTAGCACATGCACATATGAGCGACGCTCATAGAAGACGGTTAGTTGTTACGATGGATAGCGCAAGGATATTTGACAAAACTAATGCTAACGTCCATCATGGTTCTATAATGTGCTCGGTATATAGCACCTTCGCACGGAACCTCGGTATAATGCCTTACATGTAGCATCCGGAAGAAAATTATGTAGTTTGTTAGTGTAGCAGCCCGGGATTGGAACCAATTATATCGACCTTCAATTGTTTTGAAGCCGACTAATCTAATCGGGCTGACATAGATGCTTCCTGAATTAAGAATAAACTTTCAAAGATGTCGATTGCCTAGTCGGTAGTCGGGGTGGGTTGGGGAGTTGAATATTACCTAGCTAATGTTACCCCCCCCCCCCACCACCACCACCACGCCCCCCCCCCCCCCCCACACACACACACATGATTGACCAGGGTTAAATCATTATCGTCAAGGGCACCTAAGCATGCAAAGTGGAATATTGTCATTTAAGTAGCGGGCTGTACGCACTTGAAACGCTTTTGGCGTCTAACGGGGAGCATGAGTTAGAGAGATGCAGAAAACGTTACATTTGTAAAGATTTTAAGTGCGTGTTATAGGGATGTCATTAAATGGTACGCTGATCGAGCGATTTAATTTTGATCTGAATGAGAGTCAATTTCTAGATGTACAGTTAAAAACATCGTGAAATTGACACACATTCCGATCAAAATCAATCTAATTCATTCACTCAGTGCTTCACCCATTCATCCCAAACACTCACTCAAATCGATCATAAACGTCTAAAATCATTAGAAAACATTTAAAAATCGTTCAAGACTTTCAACAATAAATTCAAATTGATCTATTTATTCTACGATTTCTTATCTGTTGTGGACTTTGAAGTGCCTGATTGGTCCACAAAGACGTACAAACAGTAAAAACCGTATATTTTATTAAAGGGGGGTAATCAATATCGCTAATTTTGTTCATCTTGAACAAAATTAGCAAAATTGGATTACCTCCCTTTAATTTCAATCAAAACTCGCTCCACACACTCATTCAATTTCATTCCTTAATCACTCCAAAATCATTCACCCTGTCAATTTCACGATGTTATTAACTGTAACTAACTGTAGAAGAGTTCACAGTTGATGTGAACGTGAAATTAACCCAGGCAATGATTTTGGAATTATTTCGGAATTAAATTGAATGTATAAGAGGACCGAGTTATGAATAAAATTGAGGGGAAGAAATATTACCTCGCGTGTCGATTTCACGATGTTACTATAGTTCCGCAATTTAGAGTGAGTGATCAAAGGTCAATTTTGTCTATATAGGTATAGACAAAATTGACCTTTGATCACTCACTTAGACTTGTGGATCTATAACTGTATAAACAACATTGACCAATCATCTGAAAAATTTTCGAATTGTAGCTATCTGCAGAACACGAAGTGAGTCTTATCAAACTATACGAATATATGAAATATTCGAAATTCCTACTTATTCGAATAAAGGGTTAAGTTAATTCCAATTTGAATACAAATTTTAACTTTTTAATTTAACATCTATTTACAATCAATTTCGACCACTTTATATGTGTGCGATTTTACTTTTTTTATTCTCAATATCTTTTAAGATTTTAATCTCTTTTGATATTCCGAAAGACCTCATTAATTTAAACTATTTCAAATTCCCATTTCATGAAAAGGCAATTTTTATAAATGATAATTATCTATTAAACGACCGGTTATCGCAAGAAATATGGCCCTTTTTTACCTTTATCTAGGGATTAAACCGTCTGAAATATTTTCCTATGTAACCCTTAATATGCTACTCAAGATATGTTCCCGCTGTTTACTATTTGACAGCTTTAGCAGACAGCCTAGTCTAAAACCAGCCCACACAGATTAGCAGACTGATATTTACCTACATCGCCAACTTTCTCATTGTGGGAATACAGTAAAGAACATCCTGCAACTGACTTGATGAATGATTTTGGAATGATTTTGGAACGATATTGAATGAGTGTGTGAAGCGACTTTTGAGTGAAATTCAAGGGGGGTAAACCAATATAGCTAATCTTTTTCAAGTTTGTGTGTCTTCATGAAACAATCAGACACTTTTAAATCAACACCAGTCAATAAAACCGTAGAATAAATCGCTCGATTTGAATTAAATTTTGATCGTCTTGGCCCATTTCGAAATGTTTTCTAAAGATTTTGAAGCGTATTTGATCGATTTGAGTGAGTGTTTGGAATGAATGAATTGAGCGCTGATTGATCGATCCAGAGTGGTTTTGATCGGAATGAGTGTCAATTTCACGATATTTTTAACTGCAACATACATCAGACATTTCATTCAAAATGTAATGTCCCAAAAGTGTCAATTTGTTTTTAAAAAATATGATCTCAGCTGGATAAGCCTTATATGTTTTAAAAATTGAAAAAAGAATTACAATTAAGGACATCGTGAAATTGATAAGATGATTGATTTTGGAATAATTGAGGAATGAAATTGAATGAGTGTGTGAGCGAAATTAAAGGAAGCAATACAATATCGCCAATTTTGTTCAAGATGATTTTGAAGAAAGAAAGAAATAAGAAATGAATTTAGAAAATGATATCACGTTTTGCATTCATTATCTTATTTGCATCCTATGTTTAAGATTCGCACACAGGTATGGCACTTCCAACAACTCATTTAAAAAAATTGTAGCTTGAATGTTCGAAGCGGCAAGGTCAGCGACGGAACCAGTCTAATTATACATGTATCCAGTCTATAAATTACGAAATTGTTATAATTCATGTATATTGTTTCATTTTGAAATGAAATATGTGGAAAGGCACATGTCCGTCGGTATTTTTTAATCAATACCTTGACCTTTGATAGAATGGGACAAACAGGCGGAATTGCATGCGTAAATAGTTGGCTTAAAATTTAAGAATAATCTTTTAGGCGTTAGTAGTTGCTTTATTTTTTCAGAGTGGAATTCCGTTAACTTCAGGAATATTTGTCTGTTTTTCCTTGCCTTACCAGATTGTATCTTACTATTGTAGAGTTTTCTACACGATGAAGTCATAATTTCCGATTATTTAAAAAGAAATAAAATATCGCATTTTCCCAATCTGTGAAAGAGCAGCTTTTTTAAACGTCTCGAATTCCTTCCTGTCAAGGTAAGAATATTGAATATTGTTTTTCTTCAAGCGTATTGACCAAAGAACCACCAAAAACTGAAAAGAATACCCAAAATTACTTCACTTACGTCCGAGGCTCTTTCCAGTTAACGGGAAAGTCTGAACGATGTTCTAAATGATGTCACATTAGTCTTCGAATCCGTATTCTACGAAAACACACGACTCCCTCAAAAGTGCAGAAATTCATGGGTTCGTGAATTAACCGCGGGTAATTCTTGAAGATCTTGACATCGATTCAACGGAATAGACCTCGGGAATAATATGGGCGCAGCCATGAAAGCGCGTCATTTCGCACGTGGGTATTATGACGTCACAAGCATCAACGATACTGCTAAGGATTACGTTGCATATAATTAAACCAACGAAAGAATTAAAATGGGCATATTATAATTTTATAACAAAACGCAGTGATTTACTGACGATCGGAGAGAATTAACAAAATGTTATTTTCTTCAAGCGTATAAACCTAAGAACCACCAGGAGCCAAATTACCTAAAATGTCCCAAAATTACTACACTTACGTCCGAGGTACTTTCCAATTTACGGAAAAGTCCGAGCGATGTTCCGAATGATTTGGAAAAACTCAACTTTTGATCGTTATTTCCCGAACGCACGAACTGTATGCGAATCATTTAAATGAATGTCAAATTGATAGAGGGTTATCTTATTTTTTAAGAACATCGAGAACTGGGTGCGAATCATTTGAGAAATCGGTGAATTTTCTGCGTCTTAGCCAGTAACTCAGGTCTTCAAAGACCCGTTGGGATTCCAGTTGGCCAGTAATTCGTAGACTGATATGGGCATAAAGGGATTACACAAGACAAGAAGACGGGAATACCTTATTTGGTAATTGTCAATGCTGTCGCCTTTTCTTAAGTGATAGGTATGATATGTAAAGCAGGAACGTCAATCATGACAAAAATAAAAACATCAAAATCAGCTGTTTTATTATGCATTCCTGTTCCATTTTTGAATTCCTGCTTGTGTAACAGAATACAATATATTTGAACTCATCGTCCAACTTTACCCTGCAAAATTGAAGTCTTGTTTTAAACTAATTGCCCCTTATTTTTATATTTCGTAATAAGCAGAGAGTGAAGGCGATTGCTAAATAATGATAATCTAATATTTTTGTCTTACAGTCTTTTTTAACAAAAATACCTCAGATCACAACCAATACAGAAATCGGATTTTCTTACAGCCGTCTATTACATCAGGCGGAAAGAGACTCGGTTGAAACATATAGAATAAGTACTGAGTGAATTGTATGAAAATAAATATCTAACGAGACCGGGGGATTGATAAACGTCGAGGCTTTGCCGAGAAAATAATAAATTCTCACAACCGAGTTAGATATTTTTTCATACAATACACTTAGTTCGTATTGTATTATACTTATCTTATAATGTTGTATTGTTTTAATTGTTTTATTCGATGGTTCTAACAGAAATACAATTTATTTGCCAGGTTTCTAAAAATAACCGCATTATGTCATAGTTCTAAAAATACAATGTATCCATGTGATATCATAAAAAATATCACATGGGATGATATCACACGGATATTTGTATAGTTATAAGATAATTAAGAACAATTTTGTCATTGTTTTGTATGCACAGACAATGCAGGATAATATTTTCTATACTGTTCATAAGCTACCAATTTTTAATCCAGAATGGCATTGTTTGTTTGAATGGGGGATAGCGCCATTTTTAACGATTCTGTGTTCGTTTTGCACAGGCTTGAACGCCTAGTAATTGATTCATTGTATTTCTCGCACCAGTACTACCATAACACCCCTCCAAAGCCTTCAGCCGTTTTCAACTGGGGTTAACGAATTTTCACACAATGGTATAAGATAAATGAGGAAAAGGATTTGTGACGCCGCCGGAGATAGAACTCATGTCCCGATGGTTGAAGATTGAGAATCTGGTACTCAACCATCTGTCCTATGACAGCAGCCCAAAACTGGTGTCCGTCGGAGGACCTGGGGCTTGTTTTCTAAAAATCATACGATCATTTTTTGCTGAAGTCAAAAATTCAAATTGCTTCTACAGTTAGGAATTCTGCCATGCATCATCTCTTTGGAATCGTCTTTAGAAGACGATTCCAATGATATATTGCAAGGCAGAAACAAACACTGAATGAAAACACCGGGTACGATTTCTGATTTCCACTAACTATTAAATTTTTTTCGTAAGAAGTTGAGTAAAAAGGGCCCGAATTTCGGACCGACGTCACGCCGCAGATGATAGCGGATCAAATTCCCATTCTTTGTAAACTATTTTGACTTTGCTTCTAAAATATATTTGTTTAGGTAAATGTGGATCGATATTGTTGTCGAGTTCTCGTCTTTCTTAAAATCTCCACTTTGTTTAGGTAACTATGGATCAATATTGTTGTCGAGTTCTCGTCTTTCTTAAAATCTCCACTTTATTTAGGTAACTGTGGATCAAAATTGTTGTCGAGATCTCGTCTTTCTTAAAAATTCCACTTTATTTAGTTAACTGTGGATCAATAATATTGTCGAGTTCTCGTCTTTCTTAAAATCTCCACTTTGTTTAGGTAAATTTGGATCGATATAATTGTTGAGTTCTCGTCTTTCTTAAAATCTCCACTTTGTTTAGGTGACTGTGGATCGATATATTTGTCGAGTTCTCGTCTTTCTTAAAATCTCCACTTTGATTAGGTAAATGTGGATCTACATAATTGTCGAGTTCTCGTCTTTCTTAAAATCTCCACTTTGTTTAGGTAACTGTGGATCGATATCATTGACGAGGTTTCGACTTTCTTAAAATCTCCACTTTGTTTAGGTAACTGTGGATCGATATCATTGACAAGTTCTCGTCTTTCTTAAAATCTCCACTTTGTTTAGGTTACTGTGGATCGATATAATTGTCGAGTTCTCGTCTTTCTTAAACTCTCCATTTTGTTTAGGTAAATTTGGATCGATATAATTGTCGAGTTCTCGTCTTTCTTAAAATCTTCACTTTGTTTAGGTAACTGTGGACCGATATAATTGTCGAGTTCTCGTCTTTCTTAAAATCTTCACTTTGTTTAGGTAACTGTGGACCGATATAACTGTCGAGTTCTCGTCTTTCTTAAAATCTCCACTTTGTTTAGGTAACTGTGGATCGATATTGTTGTCGAGTTTTCGACTTTCTTAAAATCTCCAAATAATTGAAAGACATTTGATGATTCCTTTCGAGTACTTCGATTGATATTTTCGTTGTTCCTGACGTATCTCTCATTGAAAGACCAGTTAATACATTGGTTGGATATATCTGACAGTCATATTTTATCCTCTAGAATATTGGATACGTTACTTTCAAAAATTCGTTCCATTAGCTTTATATCAAACCGGTATCTACGATTTTGTTGTGTAAAGCAGTTAGATGTTATTGTTTACAGTCATGATTGTGCCAAATTATAATTACCATTTATCAATTTAAAATTTGAAACGAAATTGACGTCCACAAAGATATATAGTAGATAAAGGTTAATATATTCCTCGCTGTCAGAGCGAACACCCACACCATCCTTAATTGATCGATAGGCGATTCTGTTGAGCTCTTACCTAATCTTAAATAATGTTTGTTTGTTTTTCCTGCTTTGTTATGCCGATGTTTTGAAAGCTTCTGCATATCAGCATCGTATCTTTGAAAAATTATATATGTATACCTATTATATGAATAAATAATCAATTAATTATATAAATCGTTTGCAAATATTCTTTAAAATTAATACTATTAATATAATATTATTTCTTCTTTCAATCCTACACGTACCCCTCTCTGGAGCATCAAAGCCCAGGTTGTATTTACAAGATGTCGAGCGATGAAGACATAAAATCAAAGTACTGAGTGTACTGATGGTGGAAGTTTCTGTTGGCATACAAGTACTATGATGAGTCATTCATTTGTTGCATGTACATGTAAAACTAGATAGCCATGAATGGCTTGTGTCGCTCCACAGGCTTGAATTTCTTGTAATAGCAAATCTAAATTTTGAGTAGATTTTTAGATATTTTGGCTTCTACTGATGTTGAAAAGATTTTCAAAGTTTCCACTATTATAACATATAGAGAAATGACCTCCGCCCATAAAAGACATATTTTTCTTCAAATCACAATAATTTTTGGCTGAATGATAATGGATCACCCAAGGATCATACTAATGAAGTTTGATTGATTTCTATGTGTAACATTCTGAGAAAATGATTTTCAAAGTTTGCACTATATAACATATATAGAGAAATGACATCCGCCCATAAAATACATATTTTTCATCCGATCACAATAATTTTTGGTAGACTGATAAAGGGTCACCCAAGGATCATTCGTGTAAAATTTGGTTGATATCTATTTGCTAGTTTATGAGAAAATGATTTTCAAAGTTTGCACTATATAACATATGGAGAAATGACCTCCGCCCAAAAAATACATATTTTTCATCCGATCACAATATTTTTTTGTAGACTGATAAAGGGTCACCCAGGAATCATTCATGTATAATTTGGTTGATATCTATCAGTTAGATTATGAGAAAATTATTTTCAAAGTTTCCACTATATAACATATAGCGAAATGACCTCCGCCCATAAAATACATATTTTTCATCCGATTACAATAATTTTTTGGTAGACTGATAAAAGGTCACCCAAGGATCATTCATGTAAAATTTGGTTGATATCCATCAGTTAGAACCTGAGAAAAGTCACTTTTTACCATATTTGGAAATTAGCCACGCCCATTAAATCCATGTTTTTCATTGGATCAAAATTTCTTGAACAACTTTGAAAGGAATCACCCAAGGATCATTCCTGTGAAGTTTTGTTGAAATCCATCCAGTAGTTTCTGAGGAGAAGATTTTTAAAGAAAAAGTTTACGACCGGACGCACGGACGCACGGACGGACGCACGGACGCACGACGGACACAACGCCATGACAATAGCCCCAGTGGCTTTCAGCCAGTGGAGCTAAAACGATAAACGGAAAATACCCCTAATTGTTTTTGCATGTCAAAAAATGTTCTATTATAATACATTACAGAAGGAAAAAATGGAAGATTACTCTGCAGGAATTATTCTTTTTTATTCATATCATGTTTGCTGTTCATATAACAAATTGCTACATTACTGTTAGCTGAACACTTGAGTTATGTTCAGTCATCATTAATATATGCAGCTTTATTCTGACAGAATCTCCACTAAACTTCAGTTAAAAACATAGTGAAATTGACACTCATTCCGATCGAAATCAATCAAAATCAATCACTCGGCGCTCCATTCATTCATTCCAAACACTCACTCAGATCAATCAAAAACTCTCGAAACATTTCGAAATCGTTAAAGGCGATCAACGTTTAATTCAAATTTATCAAATTTTTTTATGATTCTATTGGCTGGTGTAGATTTTAAAGTATATGATTGGTCCACAAAGACACACAAACAGAAAAATAAGTACACTTTATTAATGGAGGTAATAAATATCGCTAATTTTATTCATCTTGAACAAAATTAGCGATATTGGATCACCTCCCTTTAATTTCACTTAAAACTCGCTCCACAAACTCATTCAATTTTATTCGAAAATAGTTCCAAAATCATTCATCTTGTGAATTTCAGGATGTTCTTAACTGTACACTTTCAAATAATTCGATCGTGCTACCCTTCAGGGCTCCCGAAAAATTTAGAATCTGAATGGGACCCGCTCCCCCACCCTGCATTGGAAGATTGTTGTTTCTTTGACTAATGATGCACATCGGACAGAGCCAAATTAAATAATCGTTGATCTTAAATTATACATTTAACAACATCGTGAAATTGACAAGATGAATTATTTGGGAATGATTACGGAATGAAATTGAATGAGTGTGTGGAGCGAGTTTTGAGTTAATTAAATGGGAGGTAATCCTTTACCGTAAATTTTTTTCAGGATGAGCAAAAGTAGCAATATTGATTACCTCCCTTTAATAAAAAAAAGCATACAAGTCCTATACATAGCTTATTTTTTTCTTCAAGAACCTATGTTGCGCTAGCAATTTGAATTATGTCAGAAAAATCGCGATTTTTCTCAATCAAAATTAAATTTGAATGACGTTGGTTAATCTATATTTTTCAATTGGTTTGAACGTTTTTAAATGGTTTGAGTGAGTGTTTGAAATGAATGAATGAAGCACCGAGTGATCGATTTAGAATGGTTTTGATTGACGTGAATGTCAATTTTACGATGTAAATTTTGACGGAGAAAAATCGCGATTTCAATATCTACTAGTACAGTATCTACTAATTATATAAAATCCTTGTATCACGCAATCTTCAAAATGCACATTTATCAGAAGGATACAAGTCTCGTAGAAGAGTACATTGAACCTTAGCGGGCTCTGAAACAACTGACTGGATTGTCTATACGTAGAAACAATGGTGACCGTAAACGTCTACCGAAAGGTAGAAATGGTTCAAAACCTTTTAAACAAGACAGAGAACTTTTTATACAGTGACACGTGCCTCCTGAATCCCTCAATCTACGTCCTTCTTTTATTTAGTGTCTTCGCGGACAAATTAGAGTCTTAAAATTCAACGCCAGCCAATAAAATAATGCAAATTTTTATCTTTTTGATTGAAGTATTGATAATTTGGGACGATTTCGAAGGGTTTTTAAACGATTTTGGGGCGTTTTATAGTTATTCGAGTGAGTGTTTGGAATGAATGAACAGAGCGCTTGGTGAGCGGGTAAGAATTGTTTTCATAGAGGTAATGATAATTTCCCGATGTCACTAATTATAACCCCTTGAATTGTCAATCAACATGCAACTACATGTATATGACCAGCCCTACGTCCTGGATAACAAAACACGGCAAACTATTTGCAAATTATGCCCGCTTTGAAAGTGTTTACGGGACACAATTTGAAAACAATAGTGAGTTGCTTTTTGTCCTGAATGCATGGCTTGGGTAGTAGCGTGAAGTTCTTAACCGAGTTTTTGTTTGAAAGCTGCTTTTCATTCGGGTTGAAAAAAAAAACATATGAGCCTGTGCCTGACATTTCCAACAGTTTCACACGTGCTTGAGGTGAAACTACTGACTAGTGTAAACAACCACATCACGCAAGAGGAATTTTCACTGACGGCTCTATGAGGGAAGAAGACCTTAACTGTCTACAGAGCACATAGTTAAGACTTTGGTCAGACTGGGCGGATGCACAGGCTGACCAGAAACTTTTCTTTGTACATATGTGAAATTGTTGGAAATGTCACGCACAGGCTCATATGCGAACGTTTTAAAGTGACACTCTATTTTGCATATTTTTATACGTGCCATGCCGGATATTATTTCTAGAGCATTTCAAGCACACATTTCATCTGGGACGTATCTTTACGCTTAAACTAAGTAAGACTTAGATTAGTCAAATTTGAAACTAAAGTAAATATTACAATTCACAATAAAGAGGCTCCGTTTTTAATGTATCGGCATTTAAATTGGAATTATAATCAGTATCCTTCATTAATTTCATCTTAGATTGAAAGATTAATGACTAAATAAAAATCTGCCGTAATAAATTGTTCACGCTCGTCGATATATTGTTATCCGTGACGTTTTACCATATAAGGAAAATAATACCTCAAATGAAACGCGACGTTGTGGAAACGTTTTGATACCGGAAGCATTTAAACGTAAGCTCGAAATTGACGTAATGATTTGTATTTAGGAGTCAATGCTCTTCCTGTTCTTTAATATTGGACGCAACGGACGCCGTAAGATATTGCAGCTTTCGATTTCTATATGATATTCTTCACATCATACGATTTAATTTTCAGTGGGGTATTTTGTTAAAAAAAATAGTGCAATGCCCACACGATTCCTCATAAATTTGTCACAAAATTACTTGCGGTTCCCGTGCAGCAATCGCAATGTTATAGCAAGGTTATCGCACGAAGCCAGTACAAACCCCGCACGGACACCTTGCGATTGGTAGACTGAATACAGTTAAGACAGTATGGCTCTGTTATTTTCTCCGAACGATGATCACGCGGAAACCGTAGGATGATGCAATAAAGCCTGACACGCAAAATAACGCAAGGTGACGTGCGCTGTCCGTTCGATGACCCTTTGATGTCTTTAAGACGTGCAAACGGGCTGCGTTCTCCTCGCGGCTTTGCTTAAAAAAATGAATAACCTTTTCATAAAAACATGCGATCATCACATGAATAACGTATGCCGACGTGCGGGCGATTTTAAGGTGAGATAAAATTATTGCGCATAAGCTTAGCTGTCTGCAAACGAACTTATTTCCCTATATTATGGTTGAGAGGTTGAACTTCGTCCTAAAACTCTTACTGTTAAGGGCATCGTGAAATTCACAATATGAAGGATTTTGGAATTATTTTAGATTGAAATTGAATGAGCGTATGGAGCGAGCTTTGGGTGAAATTAAAGGTAGATAACCCAATATCGCTAATTTTGTTCAAGATGAACAAAATTAGCAATATTGATTACCTCCCTTTCATAAACTATGCGTACAGGTCCAATAAATAGCTTCTTGTGTCTTCACGAACGCGTAATACGCATACGAAATCCAATAATTTCAGTGAAATCGCAGACTTTTTCTTATCGATTTTATTATAAAAATGTTGTCGTTGATGTTATTTTTTGAGATTATGGGGGGGGGGGGGGGGGGTAGAAGGGCTTGAGTGAGTATTCAGAATGAATGGATCGCCGATTGAGTGATAAAGAATGGTTCATCGAATACGAGATCTTAAGAATTTTACATGGAGGCTTTTAAATCTGTCTAACCCGCGTTGGTGGCATTTATCTTTTTTCTAAATTTGCCTTCCACAAAATGATGAATACTTGTAAACCTACGTGGGATACAGTTAACAACATCGTGAAATTGACAAGGTGAATGATTCTGGAATGATTTAGGAATTAAATTGAATGAGTGTGAGGAGCGAGTTTTGAGTGAATTTAATGGGGGGGGGGTTAATCCTTTATCACAAATTTTGTTCAGGATGAACAAAATTTGCGATATTGATAACCTCCCTTTAATAAAAAAAATGCATTCAAGTTCTATACTTAGCCTCCTCTTTCTTCAAGAGCCTATCAGACACTAACAATTTGAATTATGTCAGTGAAATCGCAATTTTTCTCTATCAAAATTTATTTTGAATGACATTTTTGATTCAATATTTTTCAATAGGTTTGGTCGATTTTGAATGGTTTGAGTGAGTGTTTGGAATGAATGGTAAGAGCGCTGCGTGAGCGATTTAGAATGGTTTTGATTGAGATGAATGTCTATTTCACGATGCTTTTAACTGTAGGAGCTGAGGCTAGAAAAGAAAGTAATGGCTATTCTGGAGCGATAATAACCTAGCATCAATTGTGAGGTGCTCCAGCCGATATGAACAAGTTTGTTTAAAGCGCATTAAAACCCCGCTAAAATCGAAATTCTGTCTAAAGGCATATAACAGATACGAAACGATGAAAATAGAATAATTAAAACATCAACATGAATATACACGGAAAACTTGTTTCCCAACTTTATCTGATACATGATGTTAAAAGATTTTCATAAAAAAGGGAGGAATTATATAATTCAGAAATCAAAGCAGACGAATTAGAGGAGACCTTCGGCAGATTACGGACTCGTTTTAGGCCCAATTTTACTTTTCTAATAGTAGGTGTCACATCTGTCAATTAAATGAGATAATCGTTGATTTACGTGGTTTCGACACGAAGGACGTTTGCCTTCATTAAACCTACAGTTAAGAACTTGTTAAATGAATAAGATGATTGTTTTGTAATGAGTTTGGATTTAAATTG
This sequence comes from Fragum whitleyi, assembly GCA_948146395.1. Classification (NCBI taxonomy): domain Eukaryota; kingdom Metazoa; phylum Mollusca; class Bivalvia; order Cardiida; family Cardiidae; genus Fragum; species Fragum whitleyi. The sequence goes on from OX411550.1 coordinate 9,536,876, forward strand.
TTTAGTTAGATGAGTGAGTTTTAAATTGAACTTAGGAAAATCAATATCGCCAATTTCGTTCAAGATGAACGAAATTTGCTATATTTATTACCCCCCATTTCATAAAATATACATTGAAGTTCTATTAAAAAGAAAGTCGTATTCACTGTCCCCAAAATACAGACGAGTCAAAACTCAAGCAAGTGAGTATATCTTTCTAGCTCACCTGAGCACAAAGTGCTCAAGGTGAGCTTTGATGATCACTCACCGTCCGTCGTCCGTCCGTCGTCCGTCCGTCCGTCTGTCTGTCCGTCCGTCAACAACTTCTTTAAAACATTTTCTCCTCCTAAACCACTGGGCCAATCAAGCTGAAGCCCTTTAAAACTTGTTAAAAGAATTTAATTTCATCAAAAATCTGGTTGCCATGGTTACATAAAGGCCCAAAATGGCCGAAAATCATAGAAAAACTTCTACTCCTCCTAAACAACTGGGCCAATCAAGCTGAAACCTGACAGGGATGTTCCTTGGGTGAAGCTATTCAAAAGTTGTCAACAGAATTTAATTTCATCAAAAACTCTAGTTACCATGGTAACACAAAGTCTGAAAATGGCCGAAAATGGCTGAAAATGTTAGAAAAAATTCATCTCAACCTAAACAACAAGGCCATTCAAGCTGAAACTTTGGAAGGATGGGCCTTGGATAATGCTCTTTGAAAGTTGTTAAAAGAATTTAATTTCATCAAAAACTCTGGTTGCCATGATAACGGAATGTCTGAAAAATGGTCGAAAATGGCCGAAAATCTTAGTAAAAATTCTTCTCCTCCCAAACCACTACGCCAATCAAGCTGAAACTTGGCAGGGATGATCCTTGGGTGAAGCTCTTCAAAAGCTGTTAAAAGAATTTCATTTCTTTAAAAACTCTTGTTTCCATGGTAACGGAAAGTCTGAAAAATGGCATAAATTGCCAAAAAACTTAGAACAAATTCTTTTCCTCCTTAACCATGAGGCCATTCAATTCTAAACTTAGCACGGATGTTCTTAACATGTAGGTCTATTAAAGTTGTTAAAAGAATTTGCCATGGTAAGAAAAAATTTAAGAAAATTTAAAAAAAAGGTAAAATTGCAGTGGGACGAAATTTAACCACCCTAAATGTACATCAAAAAAATTCTGGTATTCATAACATGGTTGACAAGTTATGATGGACTTACTCAAGTGACTGATATAGGACCATCATGGTCTTCTCGTTTTAATTTGTTTTGTTATGATTTTTGGAAGGATTTGCATATAGTTTTTGTTGAATGTTAAGCGATTTGGGGTAAGTATTTAAATTGAATGAATGAAGCGCTGAGCGAACGAATGGTTTTGATCGAGGTAAATATCAGAAACACGATTCTGCCAACTGTAATCGTAGGTGTCACACCTGTCCATTAAATCAGATATTTGTTGATTGTGCGGTTTCGTCATCAAGGACTTTAGTATTCATTTAACCTACTACAGTTATGCCTATATAGAAAATGGCACTCTTCCTATCCAACAGTATTCTAATTCGGTCGTTCAGTGGTCAAATCAAAATCATTCAATTTTCAATGTTATTTTGTTGTTTAAAAAGCTAAAATGAAAGCTTTGATATAAAGTCTTGTTTTTATCGTACACACTCACATACCTTTACACTTAAACAACCAATACCCCGAACGTCGGATTTCTGTCTAGACAATTTCAACCGCGGTTGACACAAAACTTGACTAAGAAATCTCAGAAATACTCATTTGTATACACAAAGTTAGAATTCGCTATTTCAATGCGAGAACTATACACATACAAATATACTGAAATCAGCATTAATAGTATACGAGATATACGCTTGGATGGATAGGAACAACGTTGAATAAAAGTTTGCTAAATATATAATATACTCAGAACAAGAAGTTAAGCGCCACCAGTTTTTAGACAGAAGATTTTTTAAAGGCAGGGAGTCTGCATTAATTCAAAATAACAGAGATGTAAATATTGAGTTCCAATGTTGAAAATGGAATGTTGACTTAACAATTTCACAACAATACATTGGTGGTGATAAATTTTATTGACTTTGTACCTTGAAATGTAAATGACGTATATCACCTTTTTTTAAAACATGAAAAACTATTGTCAAAGGCGACCTACGGTGTTGTCTATGACACGAAACTTGGTTTTAGAAGTCAGATAACACAAATGCGATTAATTCTAGTCACATCTTAGTCAGTAGCGTGTGTAAGATCCGTGAGCATTGATCACTGCGCGCACCCTCCTCGGCATGCCACGAATCAGCCTCTGGATGATGTGTTGAGGGATTTGCTGCCACTCCTGGTGCAGTGCTGCTTCTAACTCAACCACATTTTGTACAGGAGGCTCTCTCCGACGTATACGGCGCCCTAAAATGTCCCACAGGTGCTCGATGGGGTAAGATCGGGACTTCAAGCCGGCCATGGAATGGTGGTGATGGCTTCACGTTGCATAAAGTCCGCCACGACTCTTGCTCTGTGGGGCCTGGCGTTATCATCCATGTACACTGGTCTTGTTCGAAGAGGATGATTGTCAAAATGTGGAATTACCACGGGAAAAAGGATGTTATCGCGATATTTATCGCCAGTCAATGTTCCTGGAACTGTCACTAGGTCCAGTTTACAGCCGTAGGAGACACAACCCCATATCATAACGGAGCCACCGCCACCCTGATAGGTTGGGTGGACGTACTTTGGTGCAAATCGGGTGTTAGGTTGTCTCCAAACACGAATTAGGCCATCGGTGACATGCAACAACATCCTGCACTCATCTGACCAATCGATCCGACGCCATAATGCCAAGTTCCAACGTGCCCTCGCTCTACACCATATTAGACGTTCATTGACGTGTCTCTGTTGTAACTTTGGACGTTTGAGGGGTCTTCGTGCCTTATACCCAGCCATCCGAAGTCGATTTTGCACTGTTGAAATAGAGACCCGTCTGTGTGTATTCCAGTTGTCCCTTAGTACAGGCGCACTGGTGAAGGGCAGACGTCTGACGTGACGCAAAAGTGCTCTATCCTCTCGAATAGACGTTACTATAGGGCGTCCAGATCTGACACGGTCCTTAACGCCGTTTGTCTGTGCGTGTTTTTGTACCAAACGTGTTATGACACTGTGGTGATACCCCAGCTGTCTGGCAATGGCTCTACAAGACATTCCAGAATCTCGTATTCCAATTATTCGCCATCTTTCATTTGTAGACAATCTACGCCTTGCCATGACTGAGTTTCAAATCGAAATGTAAACAATTGCACGAGCTACACGACGTAAGAATCTCTGACAGAAAAGCTGATTTTCCACTTTGCACGATCCCTGGCTTTACAGTCATTGCACGAGACTTGCTGAATATGCACGTGCATCCGAAACGTTTTTAATCAATAGCTACACAAGGGTTGTTCTAACCGTTTGACAACATAGATACGTTATTTAAGTTTTCGATAGAAATTTTATTAACTTAAAGCTTAGTGGCGCTTAACTTTATGTTCTGAGTATATATACTTAGTGCTTTGTATGGAAGGTAAGGAGTCTACTAAGTTTCTAAGTTTCTAAAAATAATTCGCATGTCATTTTTCTAAAGATATCCATGTGATATCATAGAAAATATCACATGGGATGTTATCACACGGATATTTGTATAGTCATAAGTTAAAAATAATTCCCGTAGTCCGGTTTGTTTTCGGTCCTAAAGCCACCATCCAAACTGCTAGACCACGCTAAGGAAGGAAAAACTAACCGTTACAGTTAGTAAAAACGTAAGATTGTTATTCAACTGTATCAAAACCATTTTAAATCGCTTTGCTAACCTCTCCATCCAATGCATTTAAAACATTCACCCCAATTACGCAATACGCTCCGAAATCGCTCGAAAAAACATCAAAGTTATTCAAAACGACCGACACTTTATTTTAAATCGATTCAATAATTCAATGATTGTATGGGCTTCTGCAGATTTTAACCGTCTGACACATTAAAGGCAAAATACGAAGATTCAATTAAAGAGGTGCATTTGTATAAAAATTCTATCAAAGGGAGATAATCAACATCGCTAATTTTGTTCATCCTGAACAAAATTTGCGTTATTGGATTACCTTCCTTTAAAATCACTCAAAACTCACACCACACTCTCATTCAATTTCATTGCTAAATCATTCCAAAATCATTGACCTTGTCAAATTCACGATGATGTTTACTGTACGTAATTTCACCTTTTTTGCGTACAACTCTCTATGCCCTATCGCTGGCAACCGTTCTATATTTTAACATTTAGATAAATGCCCTTGGTTAAAATTTAATCTAGAATTTTATTTCTTACGTGTTACTATTGGTGTAATAAACCACCAAGTTTTAAATATCTGATATCATATTAACACCTACAAATTTAATACAATAAGCAACATCGGGAAATTGACAAGGTGTATTATTTTAACATATTTCGTAATGTATGTTAATGAGTGTTTAAAGTGACCATTGAATGATAACATAGGACTGTAAAAGTATGATGAACTCGCGTAGACATAGAGACCTATCTATAGAACCTTTATGCATATTTCATTAAACGGAGGTAATAAATCATTCGATTTCATTCCGAAATCATTCTAAAATCATTTACTGAATCTTTTTCACGATGTTGTTAACTAGATTCTATCACCCCCCCCCCTCTCCACCAACTTTGTTGATAAATTCATATGCAACATCAAGGTATGTTAATCGAGGGTCTCTAGCGTCTTGGATGTCTCGGGGTTGTAATATCAGTTATGAACTTGTAAACCAATCTATTTCAACACAAGTTCTGATTAATTTAAAAGAAAGTGTTTCTTTTGACACGACACAATGCTATTTCCCCTTTCATACAAACCAGTTTTTACAGCCCTATTCCAATTTTTTGCTTAAAGATATTACGGAAGACATTGCTTATCATAAAATAAATCTACTAAAAAAAAGGAAAAAAAAAACTTTGGAACAACACTATCTTGCTACTGTGGTTATTTAACATATGCCTATTGGAAAACATATTTTACCTGTCACTTATTATTTTCCGTAATTTTTCGGCAATGTTCGCGAGTTATTAACAGAATTTTATCTTGAATTAAATACTATCATTGGTGTGATTGTTTCCGTAGCATAGTGGTCTAAGCCGTTCACGATTGAGCTATATAAAGCAGACAGACCCGGTTCGAATACGAACGCTATCTGAAACATTATAATCAATTTTCTTTTTCAACTTTTATTCTATTTTTATCCAATAAAGGAACATTTTGGCTCTTTTATCTCTTGATGATAATATTTGTCTTGATTTATTGTCGTATTTCGAAAATCTCAGTCCTTCGATTTTCGTGGAAGTCATAATATGTCACCTAATCAAGTTTGGGTCAAGAAGATTTTTATCTTCAACTCAGCCTTTTTTGTTTCTCTATTTAAGCTGTACATAATTGAATTGAATTATATTCTTTCGCTCATGACATTTAATTCTAATGCCATAACTGTTATTTTTCTTGATTCATATTTCTTGGCTCGCTGTTGCTTCTGTTACTTCTTTCTATTGAAAGCTCTATCCTTTAAAACAAATCATGAAAAGACCATGAGACATAGACAGAGATTGAGAAAAAGGGGAATGTAACAAAACTGTCCTTTACTTTTCTGAAACCGTTTAATGTTTTGTATATATGCTACTGAGCAATAGGAAATTACTTGTTGTAGAATGTCAACTGAAAGACCTAAGCAGGACTATGAACAAAATTAAGTACTTTTTAATTTTTCATTATCCAACCTTTAATTTCTGGCGTGAATAGCATTAAGAATTATAATAAAAAAAAAAGATGCCAAGGGGGTTCGATCTTCGGACCACTGCAATGCGAGTCTCTGACCTTAAACACCCAGCTTAATCGGTTCACTTATCAAATTATGGTATATTTTGTTACTTAAATTTAATGTTCACGTATTTAAAATCTATATAAGAAAGTGGGTTGCGAATCTAAATTAAGTTCAACAGGAATATTAAATGAGCGACAGGTCAATAATTTTTCACAATACCTATCGTCGATCAATGTAAAATAATGCTTCTATATGAACGCCCGTTGATCATTCTTTTTCTCACAAACTTCGGTGACAAGGGACTAAACTTCTTACAAAAAGATTAATCGTAAGTCAAATGAAAAAAATAATCTTAAGTCAAGATCACAAATCGTACCTGGTGTTTTCATCCTTTTATTAGATTCTGCAATAACGAATTGGATTCGTCTTTGGGAGACGATTCGAATCAGATGATGCATGACAGATTTCCATATTTAGTTACTACTGTAGAAGAAATTTTTGTTGACTTATTATTAGATTCTGCCTTGCAATATCTCATTGGATTCGTCTTTAGAAGACGATTCCAATGAGATGATGCATGACAGATTTCCATATTTAGTTACTACTGTAGAAGAAATTTTAATATCTGTCTTACGCAGAGAATGATAGTAAGACGTTTTGTAAACAGGGCCCAGGTGTTAATTTGAAATCTTAGGCATATTGTACATTAGAATCTTTGCTAAATGTATTTTCCTCAGCAATTTTCGGTGAAAGTGAGCCAAATTTACTTCTTAGATGAATTTTGTAACACAGATTAGATTTACATGTTTCAGATACAGAAGAGCACGTGCTTGACATTTCCAACAATGTCACATATACAGTTAAAACACCGTGAAATTGACAAGGTGAATGATTTTGGAATGGGTGTTGATGAGTGAGTTTTGAGTGAAATTAAAGGGAAGTAATCCAATACCGCTAATTTTGTTCAGGATGAACACAATTAGCGATATTTATTACCTCCATTTAATAAAATATGTATACAAGTTCTAAAAAAATAGCTTCCCAAATCTTATAGAACCAACCAGACGCTTATTTTTTTTTAAATACATGTATGTTGATGATAAAAAGGTGCTTTGTTCTCAAAGAGTTAACGGAAATAAATACATTTTGAAGATTTCAGTCACAGTATGGAGCTTCTTCAAGAGATTTAATGTGTTTTGGCCATCAAAAAATTTGCAATCACTTTTGAAACTAGAGGTCGACTTGTAAATATGCATTCTCTGTGTAAATGAGGGAGAAAGTGTCAATTAGTTTACTCATTTAAATGGATACATATCTGGTCTTGAAATAGATTTCAATTTAATTAAAGTCATTTAAGATTGTTTTATTTATTTATTTTTTTTTTTTTGAGTTCCACATACTCCATTGGTATTTTTAAATACGATATGCTTGACTTTATGCCAATAGCATATTTTGAACGATTGATTATAATATGACCGACGTCGCCGGAGTGAAATAATTCCGTTGAATATTTTTGATATTACAAGGGTGTTATTACACTAGTGCAATAACTATGCAAATGAGCTCAGAGCGAAAAGCAACGCTATACTGTAACCACGAAAATGACGTCATAATCTATGTTTTGTGACGTCATTTTGAAACGGCGTTATAAGTTTCACGTAAAATAGAAACGTTGAATTTTAAGAATTTTGACGATTTTTCGCTAAAACTCGGGTCATATTATAAACAGAATATAAAATTTGTGCTCATAAAATAATGAATTTATTAAACTCGTCATCTAAAACAGATAAAAACTCGGCGCAGCCTCGTTTTTGTCTGTTAATAGATGACTCGTTTAATAAATTCGGTATTTCATGACCACTCATTCAATACCCTCTATTTATCGAATGACGAAAGAAGCATGCGATATAAATAATCTAACGAAAAAATAGATCAAAATACAGTAAGTAACATTGACCTCCATTCCGACCAAATTTATTCTATATCGCTTACTCAGGGCTCCATTCGTATATTCCAAATACTCACTCAAACCATTCAAAAAACGCCCCACAATCACAAAAAAAGTATATTCTACAATTAGATTTAAAATAAACAAGATGCGTTCATTTAAAAGAAAGTACCCCCGTAACAGCATTTTTTTTTTCAAAATGTTGACCTTGACAGACAACCTGAAACCTTGTAACTTGACCTTGACCTTGATACCTATGGATTCACATCGCTGAGATCTTTTCATCATGTAAATTATGAGAAAGGTATCTAAAATGGCCTTGAATGAACAGACCATGGTAGGCTTTAAGGTAAAGTTCTTAAGAAGAGATTGAGGTTTTGAGAGATGACCTTGACCTTATCACATGACCTTGACAATGATATTTACAGATTCACATTATTGAGATCTATCATCTGGAACTTTTACCTTAAAAAGGCTTGAAGATACTGGTGATTTTAAGTGGTTCTTTTTTTGTTAAGCTTTTGAGTTATTTGACCTTGACATATTGACCTTGACTTTAGTAAAAGAAGATGCACATCATTGAGATTTGTTATCATGCCGAATATGAGGCTTGTATCTTGAATAAGGCTTAAAATATTGGAAACGTTACGTTATTTGGTTAAGTTTATGAGTTATTGACAGATGACCTTGACTAAGTCATATGACCTTAATTTTTGTATCACCAGATGCGTAACATTGAGACCTACCCTTATTCTAAATATGAGGTTTTTTTCTTAAATAGCCTTTAAAATATTAACAATGTTAAGTATATTGGTTAAGTTTTTTAGTTATTTGACCTTGACCTTGATGACCTTGTCACATGGTATTGACTTTGGTATCAGCAGAAGCGTGTCCTTGAGATATATCATCATGCCAAATGTGAGGCTTGTATCTTGAATAAGCTTGAAAATATGGCAATTTTTATTTTTTTATTAAGTCTTGCAGACAGTTGGACGAAGACGGACAACGGTATATCAATATGTCCCCGATCTTCGATGCGGGGACATAAAAATCGCTAGAAAAAAAAAATCTACGATTTTCCCGACTTAGATGATTTAAGCTGTTATAGAACTTGTTTGAATATTTTTTTTACAAAAAAAGAGGTAACAAATAACGCTATTTCGTCCTACGTCCTAACGACGTTATTTCCGTTAATTTTATTAAAACTCGCTCCTCCACTCATTCCATATCGGAAATCATTCCAAAACCATTCACTTTGTCAATTTTACGATTTCTTTTACTGCATTACCATCACAATTAAAGTTGAAAGATTGTGCTCAATCAGATACAGTTAATTACATCGGGAAATTGACATTCACCTCAATCAAAACCATTCCTAATCGCTCACACAGCGCTCCATTCATTCATTCCAAACACTCACTCAAACCACTCAAAAACGATCAAACCCATTGAAAAATATAGAATCAACAACGTCATTCAAAATAAATTTTGAAAGAGAAAATCGGTATTTTACTGACATAATTCAAATTATTAACGTCTCATGGGTTCTTGAAGAAATAGGAAGCTATGCATATAACTTTTATTGCATTTTTATTAAAGGGAGGTAATCAATATCGCTAATTTTGTTCATCCTGAGCAAAATTTGCGATATAGGATTACCTCCCATTAAGTTCACTCAAAACTCACTCCACACACTAATTCAATTTCATTCCTTAATCATTCCAAAATCATTCACCTTGTCAATTTCATGATGTTATTAACTGTACCCGACTTATGTAACCATTACGAACGATTGATGTTTCAATGACGAAAGAAGCATGCGTTAAAATTATACAACGAAAACAAAATAGATCTAAATAACATTATGCTAATCTCTACCTTGCGTGCGACAAATTTTAATAATTCCTTTCTCTTCATATTAAGTTACACAGACAACAAAATGATTGAGTACCTCACACAGGTGCAAAACTTTTTAACAACAAATTAACCATTTCTTTTATTCGTTTTCCTTCAGAATAACTCATCAGTGCTTCTCTTTCAAGGCCAAACAAAATGTAGATAAAGCTTTATTACATTGATTGCATATCTCAAATTATTCATGTTTAAAAGATTGACTTGCAAAGTGATGACCCCCCCGATGGAGAAACAATTTATATACCTGTGAAGTAACGCCATACGTACGGCATTGTTACTTTCAATCCACCCGAGTTTGCATTGTGGAGGAGGTCCCAATACCTCATAACGTAAAATTGTCAAATTAGACAAACTTGTCTTATAATACTAAAAATGTTCTTTTATGCGTATAAGTATTACAATTCATAAAAGTGAAAGTCCATACAAGATACTATGGCACTAGCTCCAACCACTCAAAATCGCTCCAAAATTGATTAAAAAACGCTTTGAAATCGCTCAAAAAGACCAACGTTTCAATCAAGTCGATCAAATAATTCAAACGTCTTGATTTGTTCGTGAAGATACAAAATTCAGAAAAAACGTAGATTTTTTTTAAACTAGGTAAAAACATCGTTAATTTCTTATAAACACTGAGTGTTTTCGCATATAAGAACCTTTTGTATATTTTTTATGATATATAATTTGTACTAGGTGTTTTATATAAAAAAAAAATCTAGCGAGGTTGGGGGAATTGATGATTGTCGATGCTCTGCCGAGACAATTATCTATTCCCACAACCGAGTTAGATATTTTTCAAGCAATACACTAAGTACGTATTATATTCATCTTATAACCTCTTTTTGTCTTGTTTTCGTCTATGTTTCTAACAGAATGTAAGTTTCTAAAAATAACCGCATTATGTCATAGTTCTAAAACTATCAATATGATATCATAGGAAATATAATATGGGATGTTATTACATGGGTATTTGTATAGCTATAAGATAAAAAAACACGATTCTCGAATCGGAAAGTACAAAATTTGATACACATAACTAGCGTCGGAACACGTTCGAAAGGAAGAATGATCGTTTTACAGAAAATCATCAAAGAGTGAAATATTTTGGCAACCCTTTAAAGTCCAAACGGGATCGATTTTTTAAGAACAACGCAGATACTCCCTATTTTCTGGTGGGTCACAACGCATGTATATTATTTTTGAATGGTTGTAATTTAACATTCCTGCGGGTATTTATTATAGATATCTCTTGAGTAGTAGTAAAATGTTTTGAAAAACAACAATAACAACAACAAAAACTAAATAACCTCTTTTCGGATGACAAATATCATATGTTTCAATTAACATTTGATTCCAGTACATTGCACTCGAAAATACAACACCTCGTTGGTATATGAAAGATATCCGCGGAATTTAGTTAATTATTAAATAAGACACTCTTTGATATTATCAAACAGCTATCTACGTTGATATAGTACCCACGCTTTTAACTCGAGAATTTAACCTTAATAAGTAGATAGGGGCGCATAGGAAGAGTTCAAAATAGCGAATCAGTTTTAAACAACCTTTTCCGAAATACTCTAATAGCGATCATCTCTTCACTTAGATTGGTGTGTATTCTATACTTAAAGTTGAACAGAGGACCAGTCAAAACTATCTATTGTTAATCGATAGGATTTTCTGGAAATCAACTTCAGAAATGAATCAAAAACATTCATTAATTCATTTCTGAAGTTGATACCCAAACGAACATATAAACAAGACATTATGTAGGTAGCAAGCTAATCCAGAGAATATTTCAATTTATACTGCACAAAATAGACGAAACTAGCTAAATCGAGATAGTTTGTATTTTTTTTAAAGCGCGGACTAACATAACTTAAGGACGATTGCGGGAGTTCGTTCTTGCGAAACTAGTTTGCGCATCGAGCTCTTCAAAAAGAAATTAGCGATACTTGCACTTATCTCGGACGTTACAAAACATTACATAAAACCCTCTAAATTTCTATATTTCGAAGAAAATGCCTTCATGAAGATGTTTAACAAATCCTATCACTAAATAATAATTAATCGCAGCCAATGTACTTTATAGAATAAAGGATATCACGTCAGCGTCGTTCTTAGGTTTTTGCGACGTTAACGTTCCCGCGCATAATTAGACACAAACCAACATTATCAGTCGTGGATCCGATTGTTAATTTTTGAAAGGTTGACCGTGATAGACGATCCTGTCTTGATCTAATGATCTTGTCAAATTATTAATTTCCAGTGTAAGGATTATTTCTTTAACACTTTCCTGTTTTACATAATTTTGGACCTGTTTTTGCTGTTTAATCCCTGCTTTTTACGTGCCTGTGATTTTATGATTGAGAAAAAATTGTGAAAAAAGAAGAAATTGCTTCTGACAAGCAATTTCTTCTTTTTCCACACCATTTTCTACCCTACAGAATGGTTATTTTTCAAATTGAATCCACTTTAAATTCTCGTCTGCAAAACCTTTGAATTTGGACAGGTCCAAAATTTTGTAAAACAGGAAAAGGTTAATCGGGGAATTTGTTGATGCTTATTGACAAGTTCAACTATTATTTCTTCTGTGAGTACCCTTTTTCAATAGGCTTGAACATTTTTGAAAATTCTAGATTTTATGCGTGATTTATGTAACGTCGGACTTGATATTTGGCGTGCCATATATGACCTTGACCTTTTCATATGATTTGACCTTGGGGTTTGTTGTCGCAAACCAAAGAGATACCCTAATTGTTTAGGAAATTATCGACATAATAAACAAATACAAGAAGTATTGAATGCTATTGATTTTAGACTTAAAATTGGCCCGTGAAAAAGAATCTGGAGTGATTTTTTCCTTAGCGTCAAACCTGGGTGCCCTTCAATTTTGCACTTTTCCAAAAAAAAAAAAAAATGCACGGTGACCATATCTTTTTATATCACTATCACACGGACATATAATTATCTACAAGAATAGAAAAAAAAATAATAAAATTTTCTACTTCAGGGTTTTTATGAAAATTGATAAAAAGTAATATTTTCTCGTTATTTTTCGACTTCCCAGTTTTTACTCATGGAGAAAAATACGATAAAAATCATTATATTACCTTCCAATTGATAAATGAGTAATACATTCAGTGCAAATATCTTCCTTTCGATGGAATTGAGATAAAATTGATATGAGTTATATGCTTAGGTTCAATTGATGATAATGAAAATAACGAAAAAATTCGGAAAAAAATTTACCCGATACCTATTACTTTCCATGACGTTTTACGAAAAAATCTGATTCGGTGACCCCCCCCCCCCTTTTTTCCTTTCCATTTTTGTAATCTACAAAATATGAAAAAAATAAGAAAAGTCTATATCAGGATATTATATCTAGCAAGTGTCATTAAGAGAGAACCCTTATGAGCGTAGCTTGTCTTCAAACCCTTTTTGTTGACGCAAACCGGCGGTTGGTTTTATAACTTTACATATTACCCAATTATGATTGAATTCCCATAAGACAATGAAATAAAAAGGCCTACGAAGCCCCATATCCTCTCCACCACTGCAGAGAGGCCTTTCCAGTGTCAAGTTATCAAAAGGAAAAGGTTTCGACAAATTTGGCGAGTACATCTCAATTTGTTGCAATGGAATTATCTTAGTCATAGTTCTACCAATATACGACAAAGTTCAAGGTCACCAAGGCTCAATTCTAACCAAGGAGATATCGTGCTGAGCTCGTAATCGGATAGTTGAGTATTCGAGCTCGAGGCATATTGTATAGTTAGGTACAGTTAATAACATCGTGAAATTGACATTCACCTCAATCAAAACCATTCTAAATCGCTCACTCAGCGCCCCATGCATTCATTCCAAACACTCACTCAAACCATTCAAAAACGTCAAGCCCATTGAAAAAAATAGAGTTAACAATGTCATTCAAATAAATTGTGATAGAGAAAAATAACGATTTCATTGACATAATTCAAATTGTTAGCTTCTCATAGGTTTTTGAAGAAATAGGAAGCTGTGTATAGAACTTCAATGCATATTTTATTAAAGGGAGGTGATCAATATCGCCAATATTGTTCATCCTGAACAAAATTTGCGATATTGGATTACCTCCAATTTTATTCACTCAAAACTCGCTCATCATACTCATTTAAATTCATTCCAAATTCATTCCGAAGCCATTCACCTTGTCAATTTCACGATGTTGTTAACTGTAGGACATTGTATTAGAGTAATGCTCCTCGGAACCAGGCTGCTCTCAAAAGCAGAACGGGCTCTGTTGGCATTACTCACTTACTACCTTACTCACTTTACGTTCTTTTTGACAAAAAGAAGTTATGCGTGAAAAACATTGCGCTATATTTAGCCTTGTGAGTTGCATACAGTTAAAAACATCGTGAAATTGACACTTATTCCGATCAAAATCATTCTAATTCATTCACTCAGCGCTACACTCATTCGTTCCAAACACTCACTCAAATCGATCATTAACGCTCCAAAATCATTAGAAAATATTTAAAAAGCGTTCAAGACTTTCAACAATAAATTCAAAAAGATCTACTTATTCTACGATTTTATTATCTGGTGTGGACTTTGAAGTGTCTGATTGGTCCACGAAGACGTGCAAACAGAAAAAAACGTATATTTTGTTAAAGGGGGGGGGGGTAATTAATATCGCTAATTTTGTTCATCTTGAACAAAATTAGCAATATTGGATTACTTCCCTTTAATTTCACCCAAAACTCGCTCCAAACACTCATTCAATTTCATTCCCTAATCATTCAAAAATCATTCTTCCTGTCATTTTCAAGATGTTATTAACTGTATCATGACGCAATGGACCTTTAAAAAAAATTAGAAATTGAAAAGTCGTTTGTCTACAATGCTGTTTTCTTTCATTGAATCTAATCTTTTAACAGTCTAAAAAATTCTTGTCTGAAATATAGACTTGTACACACAAACATCATGTGCTCTTCTAATAAATGTTCTTTGTTAATTTTTGGGTGAATATATATTATTTGATATGCTATAACCATTTGTGTTTATGCAAAAAAGAATAAAGTAAAGTATTACAGTGTTACAGACAGCAGACCAGCCCAACCAACTGTAGAAAGAGGGTAGCAATGGATATAACTTACTTCTTAAAGTAAGAAACATAGTTTTGCTTTGGCCTTCAATGGATTTATCTAAAAAAAAAGTAATAGTATTAATAATAATAATTATTATAAGAGTAAAATTAATAATAATAAAAAAACAAATAATACAAATACAAATAATAATAATAATATTATTATTATTAATATTATTATTATTATTATTATTATTATTATTATTATTATTATTATTATTATTATAGTGCAATTATTATTATTATAGCGATAACTTTAACTGTACTTATTTTTTGATGACACTAACTCGATGTTATCAAGTTATAATGACAGATGAACAGACCGACAACGAGGCTGACCCACCTAAAACGAGTAAAACGACAAACCCAATTTCTTAGAAGAGAGTTTGTGCGTAAGTATTGATTTTAACGTCACTTTCAACAGTCTTGCAGTTATACCGCGGAGGCTGGTGTACCATCCCATGGTTTCCTGTCGTTTCTTACACCAACACAACCATTTCATTTAAGGTAGTGGAACCGTAATAGTTCCGCAACATTTCGGAACTCATGAACTCTCACAATGTTGACCAAGGTTTCTTAATGAGAATCATTAGGAAACCTCGGTTAACACTGTTAAATTTCTATACTTCATACACGTTACGGAACTATTACGGGTCCACTACCTTAATCCGAGCAATTAGCTGCCCCCCTCCCCCTGTCAAACCCACCCACCCTTCCCCAAGACAAACACGCGTGCGCACGCGCGTGCACACTTCGGGTACATCTTCTCATACACCAATTTGTGGGAGACAAATGACTCGTGTTATATACGATTATTGAACGTGTCGGATGAAACTCACGACCCAGGTTACGGCTGGGCTACAGTGTAGCCAGGATACAACATGTCGGATGAAACTCACGACCCAGGTTACGGCTGGGCTACAGTGTAGCCAGGATACAACATGTCGGATGAAACTCACTACCCAGCGTTACGGCTGGGCTACAGTGTAGCCAGGATACAACATGTCGGATGAAACTCACGACCCAGGTTACGGCTGGGCTACAGTGTAGCCAGGATACAACATGTCGGATGAAACTCACGACCCAGGTTACGGCTGGGCTACAGTGTAGCCAGGATACAACATGTCGGATGAAACTCACGACCCAGGTTACGGCTGGGCTACAGTGTAGCCAGGATACAACATGTCGGATGAAACTCACTACCCAGCGTTACGGCTGGGCTACATTGTAACCAGGATAGTCATTCGCCAAAGAGTGGCATATTTATGAAAAATATGCCTTTTCCGTATAGTGATGTAACGTTGATGCGAGGTGGAAATTAATTAATCTGAAATTCAATATTGAAATGGGTGTTATGTATCAATTTAAGTAATAAGGTTTTGTTAAGGTAACTGGACCAAACTCGGTCATTCACAGCATCATTTGATCTTCTCCGACCTAATTTCCGCTTTGACCTAAATACTATGGCGCGCGAACGGGGTCAAAAGTCAGAATACCGCTATACCGACAAAATAATGGAGGTATACCCCTATTATTATATCGGTATACCGATAAAAATGAGGGTAAACCTATAAAATGAGGGTAAACCCATAAAAAAATGGGGGTATACCGATAAAAGATGGAGGTTTACCGTTAATTTATAGGTACACCCTCATTATTTTTGACCCTTTTCATGAAAATCTCATTATCCAATCAGAATGTCCGTTACATCCCGACTTTTCGGTACTTTCCGTACTTTTCTGCGGCGCTGGTTTGTTTACACTGGAGACCGACAACCGGTTTTTAACTCCGAAAAATCAATTAAACTGGCATTTAAACAACGATGTCAGTAACTTATGGTAAGAATTAAAATTTAAAAGTTTTTTTTTGATAACACTTTGTTAAACGTTGCAAGGAGAATTTGTATCGATGAAAACTGAATTCGTCCCATCGAATTTCGTTCCAATCTAGACAGTGACATAAAATCACACACACCTACTGCTGAGCAACAGAGATATTTATTATATGATAGAATTAAAGAAACTAGGTATATAGTGCTGTTCCTATGAACGAATACGCAGAACCTGGCAAGCTCAGCCGGTAACGCATTTGGCTATCTTTTAACAGCATAGGGCTGTGAGTTTTAACTTATGAAGTGTTGTGATCGACAGTGGTTAGACTCATGACCAGGTGCCCGGCAAGCTCAGTTGGTAGAGCGCCGTGCTAGTGTTCTGAGGGTCATAAGTTCCAGTCTCATGTAGGGTTCAACTTTTCTTCCTAAATTTACTTTTAAGGCTCATGCAGCTAACTTTGATGCAACATTTGACATAAGTGGATGAATCAAGTTCTCAATAGGGTTATATGTCTCCCAACAATATAGGTATGATAATTAGTATCCTAGATTACTCACTTCTCAATAGGATAAAACATGGTGTGAATTTATCTTTTGTTTTCCAGCAAAATGATTGAGTATATGCTTTTTAATTCCACTCAAGTTATGGGGTAATTCTGTGTATCGTCTTAAGCTGCACAGTTATATGACATCATGAAACACAAGAAAATGGCCACAAAATCTAAAAGCAAATAACCTGATTTTTCAAGTTCAAAAAATAATCACTAAATCAATTAAAAACACTTAGTATATATCTGAATTATACAGAAAAAAAGATTCTGGACTTTATCAGTGTTTTTCTTTCACAGGTATATTAAAGTGTCTTTATTCATCACCCGATTCTGTAATTTAAGAGACAGTTTCTTCTAGATAAAAATGCCATTTACATTGCCAGAATTGTTGAAAAGTTCAGTTGTGTATTGATTTTTTGTGTATATATCCAATATATTATATATTTACATGATTGATGTACTTGACTTTTTATGAGTACAGTATTAACCAACAGGACTGTATATTATTGTTGAAAAATTTTAGCAATTATAAGAAATAACACATACTCACTTTTTCGTCCTTGATAAATAACTTTTTCGCAAGATTATTCTGACTTCATTTCAATAAAAGGTACCTTATCCAATAATTATATCTATTTTAAGACATGAATGTAAGATGATTCAATCAGACAAGGGAAAAGATGGCTGAGGTAGAGACAAAAAGGTAATATTGAAAATTTTATTGTACATGGATAATGAAGGGTTTATAGCTCCACTAACCGAAGGCCAGCAAGCCAAATTGTCATAGCATTGTGTCCATCGTGTCTGTGTCTGTCTGTGCTTGCATTAACTTTTCTTAAAACATCTTTTCCTCACAAAGCAACGGGTGGATTTTGAAGTTACCTGACAGAAATGTTTCTTTGGTGAGCCTCTTCTTAAATTGTTAGTGAAAAATTTATTGAACCCCCCCTCCCCCCTCCCCCAAATGGGGCTTATTTCAACTAAACTTGGCCTGAATGTTCCTTGGGTGACCCTTTACTAAAATTGTTAAAAAAATTACCCTTAATATAGACATGAATAGCTTTTTTCACTTTTATTTTTCATGCCCTTGCATTGAAAGATCCGGGGCATATTTTACCATTATCCGTCTGTCTGTCTGCAAAACTAAAACAAAAAACTTAACATGGCCAATTACTTCAAGCCTATTCAAGATACTCGTATTTGGTATAATGATAGGTTTCAATGATACACATCTGCTGGTACCAAGGTCAGGGTCGTGTCATGTGAAAAGTTCAAGATAATATGTAAAGGTCATTTTTTTAAAAAAGAATTGCCGTTTCATGGACATACATCTTTTACAAATATGTCTTATTTAAAAATCTCCTACCCACTCATGGTGGTCAATTCCATGAATTATGAAACTTGACATGGATGTTCCCTGAGTGACCCTTTACTCCAATTGTTCAAGAACCTTTCATTGACCCCCAAATATGGGCATAGTAAAGCAGGGCTGACATATAATCTTGTTTACCTATGTCTGCTGTCTGTCTATCTGTCTGTTTGTCTGCAAAACTTAACCAAAGAACTTAACATTGCCAATATCTTAAGGCCTATTCAAGATACAAGGCTCATATTTGGCATGATGTAAGATCTCAATGATACTCATCTGCCAATACCAAAGTCAAGTTCATGTGTCAAGGTCAAGTTCTTCTGTCAAGGTCAAATAAATCCAAAACTTAACCGAAAAACCTAACATTGCCAATATCATCAAGCTACTTTAAGATACAAGGCTCATATTAGGCATGGTGATAGATCTCAATAATATGCATCTGCTGAAACCAAAGTCAAGGTCATGTGACAAGGTCAAGGTCATCTGTCAAAGTCAAATAGATAAAAAACTTAACAAAAAAAAACCTACATTAACAAATTCGTCAAGCTTATCTCATTTTTGGCATGGTGATAGATCTCAATGATATGCATCTGGTGAAACCAAAGTCAAGGTCATGTGACAAGGTCAAGTTCATCTATCAAGGTCAAATAAGTCAATAACTTAACAGAAAAACCTAACATTGCCAATATCGTTCAGCTTATTCAAGATACAAGGCTCATATTTAGCATGATGATAGATCTCAATTATATGCATCTGCTGTTGGTACCAAATCAAGGTCATGTGACAAGGTCAGGGTCATCTGTCAGGTCTAATGACTTAAAATCTTAACCAAGAAAACTTAACATTACCAATAACTTCAAGCCTATTCAAGATACAAGCCTCATATTTAGCATGGTAATAGATCAAACACATACGCATCTTCTGATAGCAAAGTCAAGGTAATGTGACAAGGTCAAGGTAATCTGTCAAGGTCAATATTTTAAAAAAAAATGCTGTTTCAGGGGGGTGCATTTGTGTTTCACAAACACATCTTATAAACTTTTATAATTTCCTCCCTACTTATTTTGACTAATTTAAATGAAACTTGACTTGAATAATTTTTGGATGACCCCTCACTAAAATGTTCATGAAATTTTGATGGGTACGTGAATATTGGCATGGCAGGATTGGTCCAATTTTCACTTTGAAAATTTAAAAAGTCTTTTCCTCCAAATCAATTGGACTTATTTCAATGAAGCTTTGAATGTTGCATTCAAACTGGAGGTCCCGGGTTTAATCCCTCATGGTGACACTCATTCTTTGAGACTATTTGTCTCTCACCAATTGGTTGATAATCGAAGACCTATGTGAGATAGCAGCTGGAGGCTAGGAAAGGATATGGTGGTTGTACTGGTGAGAGAAATACCTGGAAACCATTGATAGGTGCTCCAGCCTCCGCGATATAACTGAAAAAATGTTGAAAGCTGTGTTTTACTTCAAAATCAATCAGTCAATCAAATGAATGTTCCATGTTTGACCCTTACTTTAATTCTCTGTTATTATTGTGCATATCTCTAATTCAAATCTGGAGATGTTATAAAACCCTTGGGATGCTGAACCGGGAATATTTCTTCTTTCAATGGCAGGAGGTAAAGACCATGATCAGCCTGCACATATGTGCAGTCTGATCTTAATCTATATCACCTGATTTCCATTTTTAACTAGAAAAGAGACACAGGAAAATGAATTTTCATAATATAACTCTTCCCAATTAGTGCATCTGGTAACTTTGAACATGAAGTTATTTGACATTAATGTAATTTTAACAAGGTTTTTATTCAGTATGACAAGGGTTAAAATCAGCAGAGAGCAACCGTCAAAGTGCTGTGGAAGCACATCTGAATATTATTAAAAAGGTCTCAGGTTTGATTCCCAACGTCAGCACTCATCCTTTCCAATTACATGAATTTTGTCTTTCACCAATGGGTAATGGATAATCATAGGCCTGTGGGATAGCAGCTTGAGGCTAGGAAAGAAGGAAATGGTAGTACTAGTGTGAGAAAATCCAGAAATCCATTGTTTATTGCTTTAGCCACCATTAGATATAACTGAAAGAATGTTGAAATCAACATAAAGCCCTATACAAACAAACTAAGTTAAAGCCAGTGGAACAATGCAGGCATCTTTGTCTTTTAGCTAAGATAGTGGGACAAAATATTGCCCCCTCCCATCTGAGAATATTTCTCCTGAAACTGCATTTACCCCTAATATGTCAATTTTACAATCTTAACAAGATTCTCTCATGATAGTATTCTTGTTTACAATTACACTGAGCTCTAGCTATCAGCTTGCAAACTGCTTTGTAAATATATTTTCTTTGTGTATATAAATTATTATCAAAGATTTTCAGTAGTCAAGCAAAATACACAAGTGAAGATTTTTTTCTCATAGAAAGTCATTCAACATAACCATTTCCCTGAAATTAGGGGCCCTGCTCCCATCCCCTATGCATGAAAAGAACCATTGCTATCAGTTTTTTGAAATGCACATTATTATCATTCATATATTTAATTAAAAAATAAATACTGATTTGATCAGGAGAAATGCAGTAGATGTATCTTTTATGTTGAAATCTGGGGTGTGGAGGTCAAAACTTCTAATTCAATACTAAACTATCAAGAACGACAGAAAGTTGAGAGCTCCATTTAGCGACAATACGCCAAAGTTGGATGACTAGCTGGTGGTTTGGACTAAATGATATGATTGTACTGGTGTCAGAAATGATAGGAGACTATGGGTAGGTCCACATGCTGCAGCAATTTAACTGCAATAATGTTGAAAGTGGTGTTAAACCATTGAAAATTAATCAAAACCAACAGATAAGTTTATACTGTATGTATGTATAGAAATAACACCAGTTAAAGCATACTAAAACTTGTTCACTGGGTAAAGGCCTTGGTCACCCAACCATGGGAGTAAATACAAAAGAAGGAAGAATTAATACAAGTATCATTATCCTTGCTTCAATAGATCAGGCGCTTTACTGGTGCCTGTCTGTCTTTCTGTTTTAGAAAACCTAAACTGAGAACTAAACATGTTGCTGTATCTTCAACACTGTATGACAATGCTCTCATCAATATGCCATCTCCTCCTAAACATCTGAGTCAAAATCAACCAAACTTGGCAGAAATATTCCTTGGATGGTCCCTTGTAAAAATTGCTTAAATGAAAAGGATCCATGCCATATCATGGGAAATGGGGCCTTAATGTTAATTTTCTTGTTTATATTCTAGAAGCCACAAATATGGTTCAATTGTCATGAAACTTTGTCGGAATGTTTGTTAGGTCATGAGGATGAACTCTATTGAAAATGGGAAGGATCAGTGCCATATCACGGGAAAAAGGGCCTTAAAAACATTTTTTCTTGTTTACACTCTAGAGGCTACAAATATTGCCTAATCTTCATGAAACTTGGTCAGAATATCTGTCAGGTCACAAGGATAAATGCTCAAGAAAATGGGAGGATGAATAGTATATTATGGGAAAAGGGGCCTTAATGTCAATTTCCTTGTTTACAGTCTAGAGGCCACAAATATGATTCAATCTTCTTGAATCTTGGTCATCAGGTGTTTCTTGTCACAAAGATGAACCCTATTGAAAATCGGAAGGATTTATGCCATTTTATGGGAAAAGCAGCCTTAATCACAATTTTCTTGTTTACATTCTAACAAATCATAAATTTGAAATTATGACTTTTGATAGAAAATTTGATAATTATCTATTATGACAAAGAAACCAAGGTGAGCGATAAAGGGCCATCATGGTCCTCTTGTTTTTAGCTCACCTCAGCACGAACTAACAAACAAAAAAATGTTGTTTCAGTCTCATTCAGGCATTAGTGTTTTAGATGAGCACATCCTGTACTTATTTTGGGTCTTATTTTCTTCTTCATTTCTGTAAGATGGCAACCC
This sequence comes from Fragum whitleyi, assembly GCA_948146395.1. Taxonomy (NCBI): domain Eukaryota; kingdom Metazoa; phylum Mollusca; class Bivalvia; order Cardiida; family Cardiidae; genus Fragum; species Fragum whitleyi. The sequence goes on from OX411550.1 coordinate 9,559,401, forward strand.
TGATAATATTATCAAATTGATTTTAAATTTTAAATAAACAGAAGTTACACAATATTACACTTGTTTCAGACAGTTCTGTGTGATGTCTGTATCAGGGCATCTTATTTAATATTGTGGAACAGAAGAGCTTATCCACACAAAAATGATAGAGCTTTATAAACTTGCATACTTTGGAACATGTATTCACTCAAATTAAGGAAAAATTCAACTAGTTTTTTGAAATGACATCCTCAATTACAAATCTGCATTATAATTTCAGTCTTCTTCAATGTAAGGTACTTAGTATAACCCTTAGTTAGAAATGTATAAGTTACATTAATTTTGTCTTGTATACTAGTTTTTGATCAAGAGAAAGATTTTAGGCCCTTGTTTATGGGCATTATTTAGGCTTGTTCTGAATGACAGCCTTACCAAAGTTACCATTGACAATTCCTTTTAGATATGACAAACCACATGAAAAGGAAGTATCAGGGGACTTCTTAAAAATATTTGAAAAAGAGGTTATATATAGCAGAGGTCAACCTGATATACATTCAAGAAAATTATCTCATGGGAAGGAAGAATGCCCATTCTAGATTCAGGAATATTTTTGCATCCCATATCTTTAAAATCTCTGGCTTATTGTTTTATTTGTTTCTGTTTCTCTGTCTGTCTATCTTTCTTTCTGTGTGTCTATCCATTTCTTCTATCTACAAACCTCAACCATAAAACTTATTATTGCCAATTACTTTGAATCTTTAATTGATGCAATAATCAAAATTGGTGTGATGATAGATCTCACTGAATTGATATAAATTATCTTAGGTACTAAGATCAAGGTTATCTGACAAGATCAAGAACATCTTTTAAATTCAAAAATGAGAAAACTTATTATACGCCCGTCGAAGACGGGACGTATTATGGGATCACCCGTGGCGTCTGGCGTCCGGGCATCCGGTGGCGTCCACTTCTTTGTCCGGAGCATAACTCTGTCACTTGAAGTCCGATGGACTTCAAACTTGACAATTGTATTTTTCTCATCATTGCGGAGTGCAGTGCACAAGAACCATAACTCTACCTGGCCTATTTTTTGAGTTATTGCCCTTTGTTGTTTTTCATAGTAGAATCTTGTCCGGAGTATATCTCTAACAGTATAATAGCTAGGATCATGAAACTTCATGGGTGTATAGATCTCACCAAGGGGGAGTGCAGTGCACAAGAACCATAACTCTACCTGGCCTTTTTCTTGAGTTATTGCCCTTTGTTGTTTTTCAGACTAGAATCTTGTCCAGAGTATATCTCTAAAAGTATTATAGCTAGGATCATGAAACTTCATGGGTGTATAGATCTCACCAAATGGGAGTGCAGTGCACAAGAACCATAACTCTACCTGGCCTATTTTTTGAGTTATTGCCCTTTGTTGTTTTCCAGACTTGATTCTTGTCCGGAGTATATCTCTAGAAGTATAATAGCTGGGATCTTGAAACTTCACGGGTGTATAGATGTCATCATGGGGGAGTGCAGTGTACAAGAACCATTATTCTACCTGGCCAATTTTTTGAGCTATTGCCCATTGTTGTTTTTCATACTAGAATCTTGTCCGGAGTATATCTCTAAAAGTATAATAGCTAGGATCATGAAACTTCATGGGTGCAAAAAATATTCATTCAAAATAACCTCAGTTCTATTCAAACCCCCAGTTTATACTAAGCAGTGTGACGGGCGTATCTTGTGACAATTTGGCACCTTGTCATTTTCATATTACTTCAAGCCTATGTTTGATCAGTTTTATTCAGCTAGATTATAGATCTCATTGACAAGTGAAAAATTTAGCGATCATTAAATGATCTCCAAAGCATTCAAATTTGCTTAAGGAGAAGTCAATGAGATGACGGTGAGCCATTTAGGTCAATTATGGTACTCTTGTTTTCTCTTTTCAGGAAACAGACACCGTAGTGCAAGATTTATAAGCATTAGAGATTCAACTCAAAAAGTATTCTTGTATCAAGATGATGCAATGCATAAAGACAATGCATAACAAAGTTAAAAGTCACAGTGAACTGTGTCACAGACCCACAGAAACAGATGGACCAATTCCAAAAAGCATAAACACTGATGGACAGTTCATGAACAGAGAACATATATACCATTAAATTGTAAAGATTCTAAATGCCCGTGCTGAGAGGAAAGATATTTGATGGGCCATAAGTCGTGAATGTTATGAAATTCCATTTTCCAAAAGAGAAAATTGTTTGAAAGTTGCAGAGTACTGTGATAAGGTCGTTTCAGGTGACAGATAAGAAACTCTTTAACATGTGATTAATCAAATATTACACAGTGCTTGTTTTGTCTAGAATCATACAAGATTCATTTTGACAATTTGTGTTTAATTATTTTAAGCTCGCCAGAGCAGAAAGGGCTCAATGTGAACTTTTGTGGTTGTGTGATGTCTGTTGTGTGTTGTCCGTTGTGCGTCGTCAACATAACCTTTTAAGATACTCTAAAACCATTTCTTTTTGCTCAATCAACCTGAGAATTTGTTAGATTGATTGTCTTGAAGGAATCTCAGTCACATTCAAAATTGGGTCAAGTGATTTTAAAAACTATGCCACTAGGTCAAATCTTTAAAAAATAACTGGAAACACTCTACAAGCGTTTGTTTTGCTTAATCAACCTAAAAATTGGCCAGAATGCTTATCTACATGCAATTTGGATTGAAACACCCCCTCCCCCATATGGGCGTGGCAGGTTGGAGCTTATTTTTACTTTGAAATATTTGAAAAATCTTCTTTTCCCAAACTACTGTGCCGATTTCAACAAAACTTGGAATAAATTTGTCTTCAGAGGACCATGTATCTTTGTCGTTCAAGAAATTTTAATTGACTGTCAAATATGGGTGTGGCAAGGCGGGGCTTATTTTAACTTTTAAATCTCCTCCCAAACCATAGGCCCATTTTCAATAAAACTTGTCATGAATGTTCTGTAAGTGACCATGTTCCGAAAATGTTTTATATTTTAAATATCTTTTTCAAATCTAGAGATGTTACATCCAGTAGAACGATACAGGGCCTCAAGGCAGCTCGACTATTCGTAGAATAGGGGGGAGATATCCCTGTCACCCAGGCTTCGGTGTCGGTGTTTATGTAATGCTTTGGTTAAGATTTTGGCTGTGACTGTGTCAAATTTATATTTCTACTGAAGCTATTGGTTTGAAACTTTACACATACTTCTGTGACCATAATATCAACATCTAGACAAAGATTCAGTACCCTGATAATGAAATTAGTGAATTTCAAGTTTAACCATTAGCGGACCTAGAACTTTTTAGTTAAGTTTTTACGTGCAACTGTTGTATTTTATTATATATCTTTTATTCACTCATCAGACGTGGCGACATCAACGGTTTTTAGCTCACCTGAGCACGAAGTGCTCAAGGTGAGCTATTGTGATCGTATAATGTCTGTCGTCAGTCGTGCGTTGTGCGTCGTCCTATTCCATAATTTCTTTAAACATCTTCTCCTCCTAAACCAGAGGGCCAATCTTGATGAAATTTGGCAGGGATGTTCCTTGGGGGTAAGCTCTACCAAAGTTGTTCAAATAAATGAAATCAACCCTTAACTTTCCCTTTACTCTTAACAAAAAGGGTGAAAATATGAAAATCTTTAAACATCTTCTCCTAAAACAGAGGGCCAATCATGATTTTTTTAGGTAGGGATGTTCCTTGGGTTAAGCTCTACCAAAGTTGTTCAAATAAATGAAATCCACCCTTAACTTTCCCTTTACTCTTAACAAAAAGGGTGAAAATATGAAAATCTTTAAAAAACCTTCTTCTATGAAACCAGAAGGCAGACAGCTTTCATATTTGGTATGTAGCATCATCTAGTGGACCTCTACCAAGTTTGTTCATATCAAGACCCTTGGGTCATATTTGGGCTTTGCATGGAAGCATCCCTTTATCTCTTATGAGCACGAAGGGTAAAAAATGATAATCTTCAAAAATCTTCTTCTATGAAACCAGAAGGCAGATAGCTTTCATATTTGGTATGTAGCATCATCTAGTGGACCTCTTACAAGTTTGTTCATATCAAGACCCTAGGATCATATTTGGGCTCAATCCGGGCACAACCCTTTTTACATAGAATCAAAGAGCTAAAATCTTCTTTAATCGAAACCAGAGGGCACACTGCTTTCATATTTGGTATTTTGCATCATCTAGTGGACCCCTACCAAGTTTGTTCATATCAAGACCCTTGGGTCATATTTGGGCTCTACCCATGCGCATCCCTTTCAGCTCATCTAAGCACAATGGGTGAAAATAGGAAAGTCTTTAAAAATCTTCTTCTCTGAAACCAGAAGGCAGACAGCTTTCATATTTAGTATGTAGCATCATCTTATGGACCTATTCCAAGTTTGTTCATATCAAGACCCAGGGGTCACATTTGGGGTCCACGGGTGCATCCCTTTTTACATAGAATCAAAGAGCAAAAAGGCATATCTGTCATGCTCTTCGCTGAAAACGTTCCATGGTATTGATCTTAGGCGATTATCTTCTTTTGACATCTGCCTATCTAATTAATGTGATGTCCCAGGGGTCAAAGAGACTCAGGTGAGCGATCTAGGACCATCTTGGTCCTCTTGTTATGTGACTTTTGTCGACAACATATCTATCTTGTATTCACATTTTTGTCCGATAAACTGAATATGTTCATTATGATTTTAATGATGTTATCTCAGACAAGTTCTTAATTGGTTCAACAAGGGTCGAAAACTGGGTCAAATCCTGATATGTATGAGAGTTCTTTTTTTTTTTTCATATGACCAAGATACTCGAATAGGTCGGGCCTCGTAAGATGTTGAAATATAGTCTTCTGAAAATTCAAATTATGACCTTGCCAAATTGATTTCCGGTCTTAGCTCTACTGACCGAATGTCAGAACAGAAGAGCTATTGCGATACCGGTTTTCCGTCCGGCGACGGTCCGTCTGGCTGTCCGTCAGTTAACTTTTGCTTCTTAACGCTCTAGAGACCATTGTCCGATTGTCTCCAAACTTGGTCAGAATGATTGGATAATCACAAGGATTGTCCCTTTCGAAAATGGATCAGATCTGTCGAACGTCGAGGAAAAAGGAGCCTAATGAAAATTTAATTACCGCACTAAAGTTCGATTTTCTTCAAAATTGCTCAGAATTATTATGCCATAACAAGGATCGTTCCTTTCGAAAATCGGCCCGATCCGTCAAGTCTCACGGTAAAAATGAGCCTACTGAAAATGTAGTAGTTTGAAAATCCTCGTAAACGCTCTAGAGTCCACAGTTTTCATCCGATTGTCTTCAAACTTGCTCAGAAAGAAAATACTAGAGCAAGACTGTTTCCTTGCGAAGATAGGTCAGGTCCGTCAAGCGTCACGGAAAAGAGGACCAAATGAAAATTTAATTAGAAAATCTTCAAACAGTCTTGAGACCACAGTTTTCATCCGATTGACTTCAAACATGCTCAGAAAGAATGCACTAGAGCAAGAATGGTTCCTTGCGAAGAAAGGCAAGTTCCGTCAAGCGTCACAGAAAAAAGGGGCCAATTGAAAATTTAATTAGACTTTTGTCGTTAATGCTTAAAGTAAACGTTTAAGTCCCTAGTTTTCACCCGATTGCTTCAAACTTGTACCATAACAAGGATGGTTCTTTTCGAAAAAGGGTCCAATCTGTGAAGCGTCATGGGGTCTTAAAAAATTTAATAAGAAATAAGGTAATTTTATATTGCGCAAAGTAAGGGGATCTTAATGTTAACGGCCTTGTTAAAATCAAAGCGCTAAAAATGCTGGTTTATAAAGAGGCAAGGTGACATTTGAAGGCATGATCTCAAATTTTTTAATCGTTTTAGCAAGGCGAGAGAAACCAAGGGTTCCATCATTTTCGCAAGCCAGGGGTTCTATCTCCACTATGTTCCACTAAGTTCGTTAGAACCCTTGGCTTGCGAAGATGGGGTTCCATTTACCTTTAGGGATCGTATGCCACATTCTGAAATCACTTCAAAAGAAAAATGTCGAACGGTTTGCCTAAAACGGTCTGCCAAAAAAACTCATTCCAAAGGAATAGATTACTACGCCCGATACAACAGCGTAATAATATGCAAGCTTTGCGTTGAACACACAAAGCACTTCATGTCGCATAAAAGTTGATGACGTATTCTATACCAATTTTTGGCGCGCGCGTGAGCACAAACAGCTACGAAGTACACACGTTGTTCGGTTTTGGACTCGATTATCTTTTAATTAGGCAATTTCAAGGATACAGAGTTGTTTCCTGTGGCCTGCTAAACCAGGCTAAAAACTCCTCTTTTTATAAATGGATTCATTCACGTGAAACTTTCGCAGAATATTCCATTTCCAGCGACCATGAGCATTTGTGGCTTATTAGTTATAGTGCCAATATAAAAGGAGCCTTTACGTATATTCATTGTTAACACTGATCCTTCCTGTATACATGGACGTTAATGAAAAATTCACTTAGTGATCTGCATCATGTGACCATGTGCATATTGGTGTGGTCTGGGGATTTTTACTGCATAATAGAAAAGGGAGCCTTAATGTAAACTCCTCATTTATCAATGGTTGCGTTTCCTTGCCTTCATGAATGGATATGGCTTCAATGAACTTTTTATCCCCCGCCGAAAAAATTTTTCGGGGGGGGGGGGGGATATCGTTTTTGCCATGTCCGTCCGTCCTTCCGTCCGTCCTTCCGTCCGTCCGTCCGTCCGTCCGACATTCGTTTCCGCGCTATTTCTTGAAAACTATAGACCCGATTTCAATGAAACTTGGCACACAGCTTCACTACAATGAGGACATGCGTAACCTTCGGGGTTACCCGGTTCGACGGTCGAATTTAGAGTTACTGCCCCTGACTGTTTAAGCCATATACATACATAGTGATATTCGTTTCCGCGCTATTTCTTGAAAATTATAGACCCGATTTCAATGAAACTTGGCACACAGCTTCACTACAATGAGGACATGCGCATATCGTCGGGGTTACCCGGTTCGACGGTCGAATTTAGAGTTACTGCCCCTGTCTGTTTAAGCCATATACATGCATAGTGATATTCGTTTCCACGCTATTTCTTGAAAACTATAGACCCGATTTCAATGAAACTTGGCACACAGCTTCAATACAATCAGGACATGCGCATATCATCGGGGTTACCCGGTTCAACGGTCGAATTTAGAGTTACTGCCCCTGATTGTTTAAGCCATATACATACATAGTGATATTCGTTTCCGCGCTATTTCTTGAAAACTATAGACCCGATTTCAATGAAACTTGGCACACAGCTTCACTACAATGAGGACATGCGCATATCGTCGGGGATACCCGGTTCGACGGTCGAATTTAGAGTTACTGCCCCTGACTGTTTAAGCCATATACATACAGAGTGATATTCGTTTCCGCGCTATTTCTTGAAAACTTTAGACCCGATTATAATGAAACTTGGCACACAGCTTCACTACAATGAGGACATGCGCATATCGTCAGGGTTACCCGGTTCCACGGTCGAATTTAGAGTTACTGCCCCTGACTGTTTAAGCCATATACATACATAGTGATATTCGTTTCCGCGCTATTTCTTGAAAACTATAGACCCGATTTCAATGAAACTTGGCACACAGCTTCGTTACAATAAGGACATGCGCATATCGTCGGGGTTACCTGGTTCGACTGTGAATTTTAGAGTTACTGCCCCCTGACTGTTTAAGCCATATACATACAGAGTGATATTCCTTTCTGCGCTATTTCTTGAAAACTGTAGACTGGATTTTAATGAAACTTGGCACACAGCTTCACTACAAAGAGGACATGTGCATATCGTCAGGGTTACCCGGTTTTGACCGCCGAATTTAGAGTTACTGCCCCCTGACTGTTTAAGCCATATACATACATTGTGATATTCGTTTCCGCGCTATTTCTTGAAAACTATAGGTTGATGTAGATAAAAGATAACCTGTACCTAAGTTTGATATTAACTTCATTGACAATGAAAATTTGTTCGGCGGGGGATATCAATTCAACGAATTTGCTTGTTTCTATTTAATATCAAGACATAGGCTTTTCAGGGAGTCAGTAGATCGGTCTCAGGCCATCATTTGCCTCCTGTTTGTTTCCTTTACCAAAGACCCTGCTGTTGGTGCACTTATTTAATGGGAAGGTCATGCATATACAGTTATTGTACAAATCGTTAATGCTTAACTGTTGAAGAATCATTCCGGCATGTTGGTTTGTCAGACAGAGATATGAATAAGACTAAATACAGAATGCTTAAAGACGAGTTCATAATGACGTCGAATTTGACGTTCTTACTACCCCGCTCAGAGGTATACCCATTGTTGTAGATTTGTCTCTGCACTTCCACTCTTGCAAGTACTCATATAAACAAACTGTCCGCAACCTTAGCATAGCTGAGCCGGTGTCGAACCCACGCGGGTAAGGGATACTGAAATAAATGGTTTGCGAGTCTAATGCACTAACTCTGAGCTAAAGAAGATCTTCCATGACGCAGGTGTCAGACATTGTATTTAACCCAAAGAGTACATTAAGAAGATGTTGAGACCTGTACCTGCTCCATTCATCCGCCAGCACGCCCCTGTCACATTTATGCGCAACAATAGTCGCCCGCATACGGCTCGCATCACGCGACAATATTTGAATACAAATGGCGTTGGAATCTTGCCGTGGCCAGCCGTTTCCCACGACCTTTACCCTACCGGGGATATTTGGGATCTGCTTGGTCGAATAGCAAGGGCCAGGCATAATGTTAACTTTTTTTAATGAAATTGTTTCGTATCCACCCTGTGATTGGTCTAAAACCTCATTTCAGTTCGTTCGAAACCATGTTGTATTTTTTTTTTATTTTGATCCCTTACGCAGTTTAATAAATATCACATATCTATACAATCTTTTGTTTACAAACGAAACATCCCATCTTGTAAATTATTAAATAATCTAAACTTTGGGTTTCAAATTTATTGGGTTTAGGTCATATATACTCTTTAAAAAAGTTCTTTGCCATTGAATACATATTTTAATTAAGACAAAAAATATGTTTATATATTTTGAGTAAGTCGCAGATGGTGAAGATCAGCCTTCTTTCCACTAAATGAAATCAGAATAAACGTTTATTGATCAAAGATTTGAAATGGTGACGTCGATTAAGACCGTTACGGCGAAAGTGTCGCAGGCCTGACCTCTTGAACCTTGCTCTACAAATTTTAATCCGGAGACTTTACGCCGTCAAGAGACTAAGTTCTTTGAGGTTGCGGTAACAGTGAAAACGATATTTGCCGTGCTGGGCGAACGTTGTCTTACGCGTCAGACTTATCTGGCTCTTAAAATAAAGCAGTGAGTCGCTTAAAAGTGGTGTTCTAGGTGGGAGATAGTGTGTCCCGAAACAGCAAAGTTATTTACAACGGCTTGTCTAACGAATCCTGCCTTAAAGCGACCATTAGCATTATGACGTCGTTCCTTCGTACATTTAACCATATTTCATTTCAAATCTGTGCAAAGACGTTTATTTCCAAAGACGATTTAGGAGTGACATTTCATTCACAGCATAATGAAGATCTTTTATGACTATCCATTGAATCTGAAATTACACGTGCTGTGTAAGAAGAGCAGATTCTGCTTTATTAGACGTTGACTTTCTTGAAATACGATCGCTGTTTACAAACAATCAACTTCAATCGAAGAATTTATTTTACAAAAGAAAATGTCGATTTCTAATCGATGTCAAAAACCTTTTTTTTTTTGAAGAGTATGTTATTGATCTACAATGACCTGGCACTCATTAGATATTCCTTTTAGCCCCTATCATTAGTTGACATGTGCGTTTTAAACTCGCGAAGTTTAGATTTAAGAAAATGTACGAGCATGCATACGGAAGTTTAGCGCAGGTGGTATCGATGTTGTTTCCGTAACTTGGGGGTCATAAGTTCAAGCCGGACCAGTTATTTTTCTATTTCTTCTTTTAGGGCAACGCTGTACCAATAAGTTCCATTTTTTATACAACAGTGTTGCATTAGGCTATCGGTATTCTGCACAGAAATATGTCAGATTTTAATTTGGTTCAAAATAAAATCATTGCAAAGTACTCTCCATTCATCACTGTAAGTTAAATCTGTGCCTTGAGAGGTCGTACTGGATACGCAATCACTTGTGTAGTTCTTTTTTGTAGTTCAAAATACCTCGCAAGCAAAAATGAATAGCTGAAAATTTGAGACGTATTTATATCTAATGCAGCCGATTTTTTTAATTTCTTCCTTTTTGTTGTTTTTGTTGTTGTTTTAGCTCACCTGAGCACATCGTGCTCAAGGGGATATTTTGTGATCATTGTATGTCCGTCGTGCGTCGTCAGACGTCAACAATTTAAGTGTTTACACTCTAGAGGCCACACATATGGACCAATCATCGTGAAATTTTGTCAGAATGTTTGTCAAGTCACAAAGATGAGGCCTATTGAAAATGAGAAGAATCTGTGCCATAGAACGGGAAAAGGCGCCTTAAAGACAATTTTCTTGTTTACACTCTAGAAGCCAGAAACATGGCCCAATCTTCATGAAACTCGGTCAGAATAATTGTCAGATCACAAGGATAAAGCCTATAGAAAATGGGAAGGATCAATGCAATTTATAACGGTATAAAAAAAAACAAACAAAAAACTATACTTGGCTTTAATGGGTTAATCGAATTCTTGTTTAAGTGTGATAAAGTTATTAATGTCAAATACTAGATTCTTTTCATATCTTATAATTCTACATTATGAAGCAAATAAAATTTCCATTGGAACCACTTTTTAGTGTAAGCTTACTTAATACTAAATGTTGTTTTCATTGAGGAATGAAACCAATACAAGTTTTGGTTGGTGCAAACAACTAAAACAACCACGTTTCCATGTCACGGCGGGTATTGAACTCGAACCTACATCTTACTGCATTTCGGGAAGGCGTCTGTAACCAATGTTCTACAGCGACTTATTTAGTCTATGTGCTATGATATGAATACAACGGTAAAACGATATTCTACGCTGTGGAAATACTCGAACACTGACGGAAGTTAATGAGATAATTATATAAATAATAGATGTCTGCAAAAAGACCCTAAACACTATACCTTGTTTCTTTTGCGTTTTAGTATATAAAGAAGGAAAAGGGACTGTATTAAAAATTTAACATATCACAAAACGCGGGAACATTTTACGGCATACAAAAGATATGGTTGATACTACGGCGTGAACATATACAGACAGACAGTCAGTTAGTGTACCCCGCCCACTCCGTTAATACAGGGTATAGCAACGATAAAAAAGTTCTAGTTAGGCGTAACAGTAAATATCGTGAAATTGGCACTCAATCCTCATTTAGTGACGATTTACACATTCCAAAGACTCTTTCCAATCACTCGAAAACGCCCCGAAATTATTCAAACACTTCGAATCATTCAAAACGATCAAAATTGCATTCAAATCGATCAAATCATTCCACGATTTTATGGGTTTCTGTTGATTTTAAAGCTGAATGGTCCATGAATAGACACAGACAAGTGCGTAAGTTTTTGTCCTAAAAAACTTATTACGTAAACATTGCCGAAACTAGCGATATTGTATTATCCCCCTTTGGTTATATTCAAAACTCGATCCTTCCACTCATTCAATTCCATACGGTAAGTGGGCTATATAATTCTGCGTTTAAGATATTAAAGGCCCTCGTTTTCCGAAAATGATAAGTAGCTAGTAAGCAAAAATGTCTGGACCAAGAGCTTATTTTCAAGATGATTTGTAACCAGAAATAGAGAAAAGGCTCTATATTTTTTTATAATCGACAGGATTTTATTCATCCCAGCCAACTTAGTTTGCTATGAGTGTCACCTCGCCAGATCGCTCGCAGAATAACACGAGCGCCCCAGATAGAGCACACCGTTCAACTTCCGAAAACGTAAACCGTTTGGTTAAGTAAGCGAGTGCTTTCGTATCCCACGCTTATTGCTGATTTTGGGCATTAAAGTTTCGATAAAATAATGTTTAGTTGTTAGTCCACGGACTTGCTCAGTAAATGTATGATGTTCCCATTTGTCTAACACGCAAGATCTTTATAGTCTTGTGTGCATAAATCTTGTTAATAGGTCATGATCACTTCTTAGTTGGCAAAGAAAAGAACGAGGGTTCGAGTCCGCAAATCCACGAATATTAAGTTTTGAATAAGGACCAGGTGTGCAAGAACGCTTCTTTGTGTAACATACAAGACTGAGTACTTCTAACCATTGTAGAGACGGGAATAAAACCTAGTATACTCCGTGCGAAGATCGCGCGATTACCTTGAGATCGCCATACTGGCACCTCAATTATTCTTGTGATAGTTTTATGAAAATCCGTGCGGACACCGCACGATTTTGTGAACACATACGCCGTAGAAAATAAAATCGTACGATGTCATAAATATCATACAAGAAATCGCAGGCTGCGATATCGTACGGCGACCGTTGCAAATGTAAACTAGGCGAAAGGTTTTGTGGGGGAACGGGGGTATTAAAAACTGCACGACATCTAGTGGGTTTCCTTACTTAATTTTCGGTGTTTTGTTCCATATATTTATCCGTCCGTATGTCCGTCCGTCTGTCCGTATTTGATTGACTGTTGTTTTTTTAATTTTTTTTAATTTTTTATTGTGACATTCTGGCTTTTCACTTGATTTTACACCCATATAGAAAATTAGTTTGTATATTCATTATTCTCACACTTGGAAATTTAATCGGGCTCAGATAAAAAGTTAATCATATGTACATGTATACAATGCTACAATAACATGTTGTTCTATCTTCAACGCCATATTTGAGAATTCTAATGCCTTGCAGACAGCCAGTTTAACTCGTGTCTTGTATCATATGAATTAATAAACACACCTTTTCTTAATATTTATCAATGCACTTATTCATTTTCAGTATTTTTTTCGTTTGTATAAATAAAGAATCCGGCATTATTCAATAAAGGGAAATTTTGATATATTTTCGAAATATTTCAACCAAAAAATTCTCCACAATTTCATTTAATAATGACTGTGTTTACATGCGTTTCTTAGAAGCCAAAATAATAAGAAACTGGTAAATATCATATAAGACAATTTATTTCATGGTTCAATTAATGATTGTACCTGCGTTTTGCCTATGGACGTTTTTGCTGAGACTCTTTTGGCTAAGGCGTTTTGGTCATGACCACGAAGGATATGGGCACTATATTTTTCAAGGTAGGACCTTTTTTGGCAAAATAACTATTATGAGGGGAAATAAAATTATATGTGCCATTTTATGTTCAAAATCTTTTTTTTTTCTTTTCTTAATTACCTCATTGTCCACATGAAAAGCTTACTTTCGAGATTCAGTTAATAAGACATATACAAACGTGTTTGTGAGAAAAGGAGACAGTTTCTATTAGTATTTATACACTTAACTTTTATCCAAATATTTGATGTATGTTTTAATATGGATTGCTTTTGAATTTCCCCTTTTACTAAATGATTTATCCTTTTTGTGATAATTTCATTTATTCATTTATTATTATTTTTTTCTCATTAAGGTATTGATTTGAGTCTTATTCCATTTCCTTTTTTATCAACATAGTGAATACTCTTTCTTTCTGTAATCATTATCAAACTAAACAAACTAAAAAGGGGCATGTATTTAACATAAAAATTTTTTTTTTAATTCATTGGGATATGAAACTAAAAACAAAATCATTTTGTATGAACTCGCGAAGCGGATTCATGCAAAAGTGACAGTAGTTTAATTTGGTGCAATACCTCAATAAATTAAAAAAAGATATCTCCATACCTCAATGAATTCAAAGAATTTTTCTTATCACATCTTATTCATTAATGAAACTAAATGATCAAATAAAATATTTTACTAAATATGTGCAGTTTCATAGCTTAACGGGCACATAGACAATTACTGCGTACTAAAAGTTGTTCTCATCGGGGAATGAAACCAAAGTTCAAACAGATAAAAAAAAATGCAAGGGACACAATTAAATTGAATTAAACTACAAAATGAATTGAACTAAAGTAATGTTTATGGTTGGCTATTTAAATATCAAGGTGTCATAAAACTCGATGACAGGTATACACAGGATATTGGTCAGACTTTTATTGTCCAATCAATGGTTATATCTTTGTTTCACACATAGTTGCCACTTTAGGATAAAATTACTATGTTCAGTTCATTTCGAAGTGATCGTTGTTTTAAAGATATGTGAAATAAGTGGATAAATGGCTCATTTATAAAAAAAAAATCGGATACTTGATGTTATTCATAGCAATTCTTTCCATAATGGATCTTTCTTTTGCCGTTTACTTGTATTTTACATATTATTTGTTTTCAAATGAGGAATCTTTCAAATGTATTCATTTTATTGACAGAAGAATAATCACGAAAAAGTCGTCTTTTCATGCACTAATTTTATTAAAGTTAAAAAATGGATAACCTAACAAGTGCGTGTGACGTCACGGAGACAGTAATGAAATAAACAAATGTGAAAAAGGTAAGAAAAACAAAATAAATACTAAATTATTATTTGGTTAAATTTTACTAACTCAATTATGAATTATTTACATTATTCTTTGATAGTTTTGTCTTTTTTCATTCCGAAAAACATCGGAAAAATGTCCGTGACTGTGATAGAAAATACTGGATAAAACGCCTTCTCTGATTGGTTGACGGAAAATATATAGGTATACCCTCATTATTATAGGTAAACCCATAATAATACCGGTGTACCGCTAAATATTGTAGGTATACCGGTAATATTATGGCGGTTTACCCTCAATTTGTAGGTGTAGCTCCATTTTTATGGGTATACCGGTAAAAATGTGTAAGTATACCCTCATTTTTATGGGTATACCTCCATTATTTTGTCGGTATAGCGGTAGTTTTACTTTTGACCCCGTTCGCGCGCCATAAAATACGGTGTGAAATATAATGTTCACTTGGTCAGTCAGGGTGGACCCCTGGGAGTCCGGCACCACAGCCAGGTATAATTTTACGGAACAAGAATATGATTACTTTTGGTCTGAATTCCAGGGCTGCGTTCAGTTTGCCAATACGGTACAAAATGTTTTCAAATTATACCCCGCTTTGCACGTGCCGGCGCGTGCAAAGCGGGGTATAATATGCAAACTGTCTGCACCGGTTTTGCACCCTGGGCGCAGGGATTGCTACCAAACAGTACGTTTCGATGACCAACAGATCTGCCAAGAACGCATTTATGTGTAACTGTCTCATCTTTTAAAAGAAATTGCATGTAAAGAAAACTTGAAGTGGTTTCGTAAATCTTATGAATCTAAACTTAGTATGGACCGACCGAAAATGTGGACTAATTGCTAGTTTTTTTTCTAATGCCGATCGGTGTTTGTAGAAAATGTGCTAGAGAACTGTTGATTAGATTTAAAACCCTACAGTTTTGTCCTATCTGTGAAAAAAGCATTTTCTTCCATACTTTTCATTGGGTTATCGAAAAATAACGATATACATGTATAAGCTTTTGACTATTTCAAAGCAAATCCAGTATAATCACCCAAAGAATTTTATCCTTCTTTGTTCATTTCCCATTTTTGACGTTATCTAGACGTTATAAAACCCGTCACGCGAAAAGGGACCGTCTGGGAATTCTGTAAAATAAATATTTGGAAAACAGATTGATTCTAGAACAGGTCAAAAAGGGGTCGCATTTCAAAAATTCTTTCACAGGAAGATGGATTCATCATTCTAGATTCAGAAAACAAGCTCAATGCGAAAAGTTTCGACCCTAGTCAGCCTGCATACTTCGCGCAGTCTGACTGGGGTCGACACTTACCGCACTTCGCAGATGGTCCCTTTCGCTTGAATGGGTCACAAATAATTGACGCCATGACGTTACATGGCAATTTCGTGCAAAATAGGCGCGATTGGAGATTTTTTTTCACAAAGGTTTCACATTTTGTCCCATTTTTCATTGAAAAGGAGAGTACTTAATCGTTTGTTTTCGAGTAATATTTTATTTCGTGAAGAAAAAAAGCTATATTTTACTCGCTGCTCCACCACTCGTCAGAATATAACCTTTTGTTGTTCACTAATTTGGATTTATAACTATCTTAAACTAAAACAAACAAATTTTTTCTATTGAAATACTCGAAGAAAATGAAAAAAATGAAGACGTCGGCAAGAATGATGCACAGTCTTTGGATCAATATAAATCGTTCGTAAAAACGTGTTTACGTAATGATATTCCACTTTGCACGTGTACCTACTTCGCACGTGTACCTACTTCTAGAGCGAAGTACCATATCTTAACGTTCGGAAACGTTTTACCCTCTTTGAAAGAAAGTGCGCATGCAAAGCAATTTCATAAACGCTTCGCATACGTTTCCATACTGGACGCAGGGCAGGGGAGAAAGGGTATAAATCTACATTAAAGTTGTATTTATTCATTTTTTAAGTAATGTAAAATAACACAATAGGCTAAGCAGACGTTGCACAAATTGTAGTTGTATAATCATATTTTGCAAACGAATTGAAATTGTAATTTGGTTTGAAATTTTAGTCTTTGATGATAAATGCATCAACTTCTCACCATTTCAAAACATTTTTATCCAAATGATCAATAGCCATGTTTGAAGTACACATAAACCATATGTACGCTAGAAAACCAGCATTTCTCTTGAGCCAGCTTTTAATCATTCTTCAATGCCTTACAAATCAAATCGTCTTCATTGTTTGCTTACGTTTAATCGATTCACTTCAAACCGTTTAAATTATCAAAATGGTAAACTGGCCGTTTTGGGTATGAAGAATCGTGAAATTGACATTAACCTCGATCAAACATTTCTAAATCGCTTACACGGCGCTCCACATAATTCAATAAAACACTTACCCCAGTCAATCAACTAGAGCTGCTTGAGAAGCTGATTTGCTCCTCAGGCCTGAATCTTGTAACATGATAAGTCGAGAATTAAAGTGAGTGAATGAATGTTATTTCAAGTAAGGAAGTGTTTTAAGTGTCACATTAGGAATTATTTTTACAAAGAAAAGGTTTAATGAATAACGCATAGACAATTGATCTCCGCCTATAAAAATGCATATTTTTCACTCAATCACAATAATTTTGTACAGTATGTTAATAGGTACCCTAAGGAACATTCCAGTGAAATTTGGTTGATGTCCATCAGTTAGGTTCTGAGGTTCTGCGAAAAATGATTTCAAAGTTTCCGCTATTAAACATGAAATGACCTCAGCCCATAAAGAACATAATTTTCATCTGATCATGATGATTTTTGTAGACTGATTAAAGGTCAATCGAGGATCATTCAAGTGAAATATCGTTGATATCAATTTGAGATACTGAGAAAAATCACATATATATGTGGAAATTAGCGACGCCCATTAAAGCATTGTTTTTGATCGGATCGGAAATCCTTGATCAAATGTGAAAGAGGTTCACCCAAGGATCATTCTTGTGAAGTTTGGTTAAAATCTATCAATCAGTTTCTAAGGAGAAGACTTTTAAAGAAAAAGATTACGACCGGACACACTGATCGACGGACGCACGACAGACACAGCGCCATGACATTTTCTCAAGTGTCCTTCGGCCTATGAAGCTAAAAACACCCCGAAATCGTTCTAAAACGCATTCAATCAGTCAAAAAGTTCAGCATCTCGTCCAAATCGCTCGAATCATTCCATGGTTTTATTACCTTGGACCCGTTTTACTAAACTCATTCCGAAGAAATTAATCGTAAATCAATCGCACAAACCGTACCTTGTGTTTTATTTATTGTTAGATTCTGCCTTGCAATATCTAATTGGAATCGTCTTAAGAAGACGATTCCATTGATATATTGAATGGTAGAAATTCAAATTTAGTTACTAATGCAGAAGCATTTTGAGTTTTTGACTAACGCAAAAAAAAAATGATCGTAAGTTATTTAGTAAAACATGCCCCTGGTGTAGAGTTCGAATCGTCAGATTGGTCCATGAAGACACCCATACACTGCAAAGCAAATAGATTTTATCAAAAGGATGCCAACAAATATCGCCTATGACGAGATGAGCCATTATTACCTCCCTTAAGTTTCATTCAAGACTCGCTCCTCCCACTCATTCAACGGCCGCCACTATAGCGCAGTTGGTTAGGCATAAGACTTCCAATCTGGAAGTCGTGGGTTTGATCCCCGGTGGCGGCAAATATCCTTTCCGACGTTAGTCTCTCACCAATGGGTAGATAATCGAAAATCTTATTGAGATAGCAGTCGGAGGCTAGGAAAGGGTGAAATGGTAGTACAGGTGTAGGAAATACCAGGAATGCATTGTTAGGTGCTCCGACCGCCTCGATATAACTGCGAAATTGTTGAAAGCGGCGCAAACCCATTCAAACAAACAAACAAACCAACTCATTCAACTACCTCTTTTGGCAATTATTCCAAAATAAATTAACATTTCAAATTTCAGAATATTATTAGCTGTACAGTTAACAACATCGTGAAACTGTCAAGTTGAGTGATTTTGGAATGATTAAGGAATGAAATTGAATGAGTGTGTAGAGCGAGTTTTGAGTGGATTTAATGGGAGGTAATCCTATATCGCAAATTTTGTTCAGGATGAACAAAATTAGCGATATTGATAACCTCCCTTTAATAAAAAAATGCATACAAGTTCTATACATAGCTTCCTATTTCTTCAAGAACCTGTGTTGCGATAGCAATTTGAATTAGCTCAGTGAAATCGCGGTTTTTCTCCATCAAAATTTATTTTGAATGACATTGTTGATTCTATATTATCAACTGGTTTGAGCGTTTCTGAATGGTTTGAGTGAGTGTTTGGAATGAATGAATAGAGCGCTGAGTGAGCGATTTAGAATGGTTTTGATTGGGGTGAATGTCAATTTCACGATGTAATTAATCTGCACATATGTCCTCCTGGACGTTGCTGATTATTATCTAAGCGCGTCCTGAAGTGTGGGTGGCACCATAATCTTAAAATAGAAACTACAGTTTGAAACTTTATGGTGTCAATTTCCCCTCTCTATAAGACCAATTTTATCAGATTAACTGCGATTTTTTAATTTTTGCTGTGGAAAAGACAAACAAACTGTCCAAATTTTAATGAACAATTTAATATAGATATCAAAATTCGAATTTAGTTAACCCAAATAATTGAAATAACTAGACCCAAAATAAGTTAGGTAGAGAATGTGACAAATCATAAATATCTCATGTGTTTGAGAAAGATTCCTGTGCGACAAGTCACGTCAAAAGGTACTTACATGTAGCCCTCATCCTGCTGAATTAATACATGTGTTTTGTTTCAATCAAATTGGACTTTTATGTCTTAACCCTTTCCTGTTTTACAAAATTTTGGACCTGTCCAAATTCAAAGGTTTTGCAGACGAAAAGTTAAAGTGGGTTTAATTTGAAAAATAACCATTTTGTAGGGTAGAAAATAGTGTGGAAAAAGAAGAAATTGCTTGTCAGAAGCAATTTCTTCTTTTTTCATAATGTTTTCTCAATCATAAAATCACAGGCACGTAAAAAGCAGGGTTTAAACAGCAAAGGGTTAAAGCAGTTCTGTCTTCAAGATGACATAACAGTGCAAACTGAGTTATTGGAGACCACTCACCACTGTCCTGCATAGCTTCGTGGTTTAAGTACAATGTCTGACACCTTCGTCCAGGAAAATCTTCTTTGGCTCAGTGGTTAGCGCTTTGGACTTGTTATCCAAAGATTTTTAAGTTACTTGTCTGCGTGGGTTCGAGGCCGGCCCACGACGGATATCTTTCAGCTATGCTTCGGTTGAGAACAGTCGTATATTATAACAACTGTTTGCTATAAAGAGAGAGAGAGAGAGAGAGAGAGAGAGAGAGAGAGGGGGGGAGAGCGAAGAAAACAGCGAGAAAACAGAGAGAAGGAAGAGAAAAAAGGAAGAAGCGAGAATCAGACACAAAATCAGACAGATCGAGTCAAGGACACGGACAGAGAAAAGAGAAAGGGAGACAGAGACAGAGAAAATCAGCGAAGAGGAAAACTTTTGTTTCTATTCATCCTACGTGAAGTGCTCGTGCATACATGGTTTAATAGGCTACTTCATCGTAAGTCTAAAGGATGGCCCTTTTAACGTGACATGTTCGGCGATTCTTTACGAACAGACCTTATTTATGCTGACTGTAATACGTGTCGACCTGTCAATATGTCAACACGGTTGGAGCCTTCCTTTGATGAAATACAAATGCATCTCGCATACTCATCACCTCATTTCGGAACGGTGGGACATCCTTATTAGGAAATAAGTTTTTCGTTTTGGCGATCAAAATTTCGTAACTACAGCTTTGAAAAAAGCTGAAGTTACGAAACTTTGGTCGCCAATCAACGCCTTGCAATCAGGCTTTTCAAGTTCCGGGAGCAAGCAGATTAGATTATCTCCGTTTTTAGTTAGTGTGTTTTTTTTTTAAAGTGGTTAAACAATCTTAGCTACTTTCTGCTTCTTATCAGCCAGTTTATCTAAAATTCCTAAGAGCCCGTTTTTCATTTTTAGATGACAGATTAATTAATGAGGTCAAATATCGTAGAACAATTATTTATGCAAAACCCCAGTAATGTAAACGTACATTGGCTATTTTAACTAAAAAAAGACATTTTCTTTAGTAAATATTTTTTCAGTCTGGAATCATTATTTGATCGCCATTTTCTGAGGAAATAAAGGCTGTTTGATACAGAATGAAAAATAATAAACAGACATATTGGTCACAAAACGAAGTGGATAGAAGATGTTGATATAAGATAAAGTTTTCGGAAAACGATGATCATTATAAACACATTTTGAATAGATTACTGAATGTCACGAGAGAAAAGGGAAACCAGCAATTTATACACAACTATAAACTTTCGTGGCAAACTTTCAGGATTTGAAACTCTCTTATAGGTTAACATTGTCAACACATTGGTAAGTGGTATAGGTGTATTTTCAAAACTGAGCTCTGACCTAGGCGTTGAGTCCATTACCATAGGTCTATGAGTAAACCTTAAGATCTAAGACAAGTACTAAGTTTCATTTGAAAGGTAATTTGTATCTTTGTTATGTCTGTTTTATCTATTTTTAAAGAACAGCATGGAAATTTAACCGTTAAAAGTAGATTTCACGGCTCACCGCTCAAAATCTACCTATATAAGAATTGTTATAAATCTTACCTTTACAAATCACTCATGCAAATTATACAATGTTCCTATAATATCTTAGGTGGTAGCCAAACGTTTGCGCTTATAAGCGAATAAAACGACGTTACGGCATTAGCAAATTAAACAATGTTTCTATTATATCTTAGGTGGTAGCCAAACGTTTGCGCTTATAAGCGAATAAAACGACAATACGGCATTAGCAAATTAAATAATGTTTCTATTATATCTTAGATGGTAGCCAAACGTTTGCGCTTATAAGCGAATAAAACGACGTTACGGCATAAGCAAATTGAACAATGTTTCTATTATATCTTAGGTGGCAGCCAAATGTTTGCGATTGTAGGCGAATAAAACGACAATACGGCATTAGCAAATTAAATAATGTTTCTATTAAATCTTAGGTGGTAGTCAAGCGTTTGCGCTGTAAGCGAATAGAACGACAATACGGCATTAGCAAATTAAATAATGTTTCTATTAAATCTTAGGTGGTAGTCAAACGTTTGCGCTTGTAAGCGAATAGAACGACGTTACGGCATTAGGAAATTAAACAATGTTTCTATTATATCATGGGTGGTAGCCAATCGTTTGCGCTTGTAAGCGATTAGAACAACGTAAAGGGCATAGAAAATTAAACAATGTTTCTATTTCATCTTAGGTGGTTGCCAAACGTTTGCGCTAATAAGCGAATAAAACGACGTTACGGCATTAGCAAATTAAACAATGTTTCTATTTTATCTCATAACTATACAAATATCCGTTTGATAACATCCTTTCTGATATTTTTAAGATATCACAAACATGTAGTTATTTTTAGAACAAAGATATAATGCGGTTATTTTTAGAAACTTGCATTTCATTTAGAAACACCGACATAAACAAGACAAATATAGGTTATAAGATAAATATAATACATACTTAGTGTATCGTTTGAAAAAAAAATATCAAACTCGGTTGTGAGAATTGATAATCGTCTCGGCAGAGCCTCGACAATTTTCAATTCTCCCAACCTCGTTAGATATTTTTTTTTCATATGATACACTAAGTATGTATTATTTATCTTAGGTGACAGCCAAACGTTTGCGCTTGTAAGCGAATAAAACGACGTTACGGCATAATCGTCGACAAACAACGATGCGCATTTTTTATCCTGTCTCCAATTATATATATTTTGCAAACTAAATCGGCCAATTGCTCAATATCGTTTTTTTTTTCTTTTCTTTGTTCATATTTAAGGTTATCCATGTCACATCTGGGCGAAAAAACATGCAGTCAATTAGGGACTCAGACCTCTGGCTAATAGGGCGAGTATTCTATCGACTGAGCTATCCGACCATCTACATGCAATCTTTCTTAAATGTGTGTGAGGTCAACCCTCTATTAAACTTCTTTTACTGGGAATTCGTTCTCGAATTTCAGAACACTAGCACTATTCAGAGCTTTTACGCCATTTAATGCGCATTTTGTCCCATAACTATTTTACCCCCCTCCGGTGGGCGCCAAATGTCACAAATGAGAGGAAAACATGCAACCAGTTCTGGGCTCGAACTCGGTACCTCTTTATTACAGGGCGAGTACTCTACCTACTGAGCAACTCGGTCGCTAAGATGCAATATCTCATTAGTGTGTATGTAAAAACCCTTGAAAGTTTTAACGTTACTGTGAAATAATAATACATGTTTACACATTGATAATTTATTTTAGCCATTACCATTTATTTCCAAAATAGCTTTAAACACTTAACGTGTTTCTAGCTACATATTACATAGTACAAAAAAACAAACAAACAAAGGTTAACAAAGATCGATACATATATACATTGTATATATAACAATAGTCACAAGGTACGGTGGCTTCCATATTTTTACTTGCAAAAGTTTTTTTTTTATTATTTTTTTTATTTTATTTCTCATTTTGTTTGCGAAATGAATATACTTAGATGTGTGGATAATTTCCTTTTTCAGAGTTTGATGTTAAAGGTGTTTTAAATTTGTATAAAGATGGCCAAGTGTAAAGATATTTCTTCATGTGTCTTTTCCTTAATTCTGAGTATTTTGAGGAAACCACTAAAAAGAGACATTCTTTTTCAATACAATTCATATTGCAGTTTAAGCATAATCTATTTTCACGTGGGATGTTTGAAAAGAGAGAGGCGGGATAGTGTAATGTTCAGCTATGCTTTGGTTGCAGATCTAATATCTGTAAGATGGGTCTCGTCTAGATTGGCCATTATGTCATTTATGTCGGAGTTATACCGACTTTATTTGTGCATAGAGCACATAAAACCAATTTAATTATTGGACATTAAGAACGGTTTGTATTAAGTTCTTTTAGCATTTTAGTCATTTCGGAAAGTTATGAACGTCGTACAAATTATTTCTCCTTTTAATACAATAAAACGCGAGAAATGATGTAATACAAAAGTGAACAGTTGAAATCGTGACTTTGAATGAACAATCTGGGATTGTTTTGTAACTGTCTAAATACCACGAATCGTTAAAGAGATCTGTAAAATGACGAAGGAGGATTCTATTTCAAAGTTGATAAACGTTTCAATCTAAAATAGAAAACCACCGACTTCAGATTTCTATTCTTATCCAACCTTGCCTATCAGATAACAGGAATTTTATGGTGTTTTTATTGCTTCGTAAACAGTTTATTTCCGGGAATAGCTACAACAGAGTAAAATGGCAACGTAAGAAGAAATTAGTTTTGTCTTTTAAGTTTAACTGCATTCTTGTCACCACGTGTGAAAGTTAGAATAGGAAACAAATATGACAATCAAGGCACTGTCATAATGATCGATTAATGTATCGGCACCTTAAAAAATTATACTGAGCAAAAATGATAACTTGATACTTTGAACTCTTCCCGAATACATTGTTCATACAGATTCTACAATGTCATTTTATCATTAAGCCCGTGTCTGACACTTCCAACAACATCCCTTGTGGCCCGAGCAAAGACTCTGACCAGCCTGTGCACTGCACAGTCTGGCTAGACTCTTCACTGTGCACCTAGATAGATAAGGTCGTTTCCTTAGACACACATTCGATTAAGGTGTTAAACAAACAAAAACTAGAAAAAGAATATTTTGTACATGAAAATAGCAAATCACATTAAATAAACCGATCTAAAATCACAGGAGTAATAAGATTATTTACCTTTTTCATCTCAATATGAATGAGTGTGACATATCAGATAACCTAACTTTTAATATATGAGCCTGTGTGTGACATTTCCAACTATTTCAAATATGCGACAAGCAAAGACTTTGGCCAGCATCTGACCAGGTTCGTCACTTTGCGCTTTGTAGATAAATAAGGCCCCATCATGTCATTAGATAGACAGCTAAGCTTCCTATTGCACTTTGGAACTGGTCTAAGCTGCTCAATGTTTGAGCGTCATGCAAGTTTCAAATTGTTGGAAATGACACGCACGGGCTTATATCATGTTGTATCAAATAGACCCGGTCTCATGTAATACACATGCTTAAAAGGCTTATGATCCTACTGATTGAGCAAATATATAGCTCGAAACTTTAGAGTACAGACAGAGTCTTTGGATATTTCCAGTTTTTCTTCTGCAGCCAATCCTGTAACCGTGTTATTTGTGCGTCACTAATGTATTTAGCTGGTACAAACGTAAAGAATAAAAAAATGTAGAAAGAAGACAAACCAATTTGATGCATATAAATACTATTCTCATCGGGAAATCTTCTATTACGTTTTATGATTTATCTCTAAGCACTGCACCTTAATCACTTCTGCATTGCGTCCGACTGTCAGGTAACTTTAACATATCTAAAGGACATTATTATCTACCAAGAACAGTCTGGTTTTCTAAAATATACTGTAATCAAATATTCATGGGCAACTTCTTAGAAATAATTATATGACTTAACCGGTTACGAACGTTCAATCTCATGAATGATAAATACGGTGATAGCGTGATAATGGCTGTAAAGTAAAATATAGTAACGTAAGTTACTTTGTAGAGTTACTTATTTTAGCGATATGTTTAAGATAAAAAGTCAGACTCGGCATAAACCGCCACAAATAGAGATCTTAATGAAATACTGACCTACAGACGTTCTTTAACAATACCAGTAATATGGCATAAATGCTTTGTCGAAATCGTATATGATTTGGAACGAAATTGAATAAGTGCGACTTATGAATAATATGAACTTTTTTTTATTGAATTTGATCCATGTTTCTATAGATGTATGTCTTAACCCTTTCCTGTTTTACAAAATTTGGACCTGTCCAAATTCAAAGGTTTTGCAGACGAAAATTTAAAGTGGATTTAATTTGAAAAACAACCATTCAGTAGGTTAGAAAATAGTGTGGAAAAAGAAGAAATTGCTTGTTAGAAGCAATTTCTTCTTTTTTCACAATATTTTCTCAATCATAAAATCACAGGCACGTAAAAAGCAGGGATTAAACAGCAAAGGGTTAACGGACAATTCGAAGACTTTGAAGTTCATGTAATAAAAAAAATGAATGGGCGGTTTTATTGATTTTGGTAGTTCTTTTGTGAATTTGGATAGTTTTGGGTGACCGTTTGGAAAATCACACATTTGAGCGCTGAACGATGCTTAAGGAAACTAGAAAGCCATGAATAGCTTGCGTCGCTCCACAGGCTTGAAATAATTGTAATAGCAAATCAAAGTTTTGACTAGATTTTTAAATATTTTGGGCTTTACTGATTTTGAAAATGATTTTCAAAGTTTCCACTAAATAACATATAGAGAAATGACCTCCGCCCAGAAAAGACATATTTTTAATCCAATCATATAATTTTTGGCTGCATGACAATGGGTCATCCAAGGATCATACCAATGCAGTTTGATTGATACCAATCTGTTACATTCTGAGGAAATGGTTTTCAAAGTTTCAGCTATAAACCATATAGAAAAATGACCTCTGCCCATCAAATGAACATTTTTCCTCTAATCACAATAATTTTGGTAGACTGATAAAGGGCACTCATTGATCATTCTAGTGAAATTTGGTTTATATCCATCTAATTTGATTCTGAAAAATTGATTTTCAAAGTTTCCACTATATAACATTCAGAAGAATCACCTTCACCAAAATAATACATATTTTTCATCGAATCACAATGATTTTTGTAGACTGATAAAGGATCACTCAAGGTTCATTCAAGTGAAATTTGGTTGATATCCGTTAGTTAGGTTCTGAGAAAATGATTTTGAAAGTTTCCACTATACAACATATAGAGCAATGACATCTGCCCATAAAATACATATTTTTCATCCAATCAAAATTATTTTTTGGTAGAGAGATAAACTGTCACTCAAGAATCATTCCAGTGAAATATTGTTGATATCAATCGGTCATATTTTGAGAAAATGAATTTCAAAAGATCCACTTAATAACATAAAGAACAAGAGGCCCAACAGGGCCTGTATCGCTCCACTGGCTTAAAAATCTCAAGAGTTGAAAGAGAGATATTGAAAATAGAAGGTAATGAAAGTTAAAAGCATTCAGAAGGAATTACGACTTTTTCTAAGTTGAAACTGACTTATGAAGGAATGAACTTATTTAACTAATGGGGGTCTATGCAAATTTCATGAACAACTTTAGAAGAGGGTCACCCAAGGAACATTCTGGTAAAGTTTCATTGACATTGGCCCAATGGTTCAGTAGGAGATGTCGTTCAAAGATTTTTGGGTCAAAATAAGCCCCGCCCTGCCACGCCCATATTTGGGGGTCAATCCAAAATTCTTGAACAATTTTAGAAGAGGGTGGCCCAAGGAACAGTCTGGTTAAGTTTTATTGAAATTGGCCCAATGGTTCAGGAGGAGATGTCGTTCAGAGATGTCGGGGTCAAAATAAGCCCCGTCCTGCCACACCCTTATTTGGGGGTCAATCCAATTTTCTTGAACAACTTCAGAAGAGGGTTACTCAAGGAACAATCTGGTAATGTTTCATTGAAATCTGCCGAATAGTTCAGGAGGAGATGAAGTTCAAAGATTTCGGTGTCAAAATAAGCCCCGTCCTGCCACGCCCATATTTGGGGGTCAATCCAAATTCCTTTAACAACTTTATAAGAGGATGGCCCAAGGAACATTCTGGTAAAGTTTCATGAAATTGGCCCAATGGTTCAGGAGGAGATGTTGTTCAAAGATTTGGGGTCAAAATAAGCCCCACCCTGCAACGCCCATATATTGGGGTCAATCCAAATTTCTTGAACAACTTTAGAAGAGAGTCACCCAAGGAACATTATGGTAAAGTTTCATTGAAATCGGCCCAATGGTTCAGGAGATGTCGTTCAAAGATTTAGGGGTCAAAATTAGCCCCGCCCTGCAACGCCCATATTTGGGGTCAATACAAATTTCTTGGACAACTCTAGAAGAAGATGGCCCAAGGCACATTCTGGTAAAGTTTCATTGAAATTTGCCAAATGATACAGGAGGAGATGTTGTTCAAAGATTTCGGGGTCAAAATGAGCCCCGCCCTGCCACGCCTATATTTGGAGGTCAATCCAAATTTCTTGAACAACTTTAGAAAAGAGTCATCTCAGAAACATTCTGGTAAAGTTTCATTGAAATTAGCCCAATGGTTCAGGAGGAGATGTCGTTCCAAGATTTTTGGGTAAAAATAAGCCCCGCCCTGCCACGCCCATATTTGGGGGTCAATCCAAATTTCTTGAACAACTTTAGAAGAGGGTCACCAAGGGAACATTTTGGTAAAGTTCATTGGAATTGGCCCAATGGTTTAGGAGGAGATGTCGTTCAAAGATTTCGGTGTCAAAATAAGCCCCGCCCTGCCACGCCCATATTTGGGGGTCAATCCAAATTCCTTGAACAACTTTAGAAGAGGGTCACCCAGGGAACATTCTGGTAAAGTTTTATTGAAATTGGCCCAATGGTTCAGGAGGAGAAGTCATTCAAAGATTTCGGGGTCAAAATGCCACGCCCATATTTGGGGGTCAATCCGAAATTCTTGAACAACTTTAGAAGAGGGTCACCCAGGGAACATTCTGGTAAAGTTTCATTGAAATTGGCCCGATGGTTCAGTATGAGATGTTCAAAGATTTCGGGGTCAAAATAAGCCCGCCCTGCCACGCCCATATTTTGGGGTCAATCCAAATTTCTTGAACAACTTTAGAAGAGAGTCACCCAAGGATTATTCTGGCCAAGTTTGGTCAAAATCCACCCATTGGTTTAGGAGGAGAAGATGTTTAAAGAAAAGTTTACGCACGCATGCACGGACGGACGGACGCACGGCGGACACCCCGCCATGACAATAGCTCGCTGGCCTTCGGCGAGTGGAGCTAAAAATGACCTCTGCCCATAAAATACGTATTTTTCATCCGATCACAATAACTTTAGTAGACTGATGGAGAGTCACCCAAGATTCATTCATGTAAAATTTAATTGGTATCCATCTATTAGAATCTGAGAAAACTCCCTTTTTACCATATTTGGAAATAAGCCACGCCCCTTAAATCCATGTTTTCATTAGATCAAAATTTCTTGAACAACTTTGAAAGAGGGTCACCCAAGGATCATTCCTGTGAAGTTTGGTTGAAATCCATCCAATAGTTTCTGAGAAGATTTTAAAGGAAAAAGAATACGACCGGACGCACGGACGGACGGACTAACGGCGGACACAGTGTCATGACAATAGCCCCAGTGTCCTTCAGCCAGTGGAGCTAAAAGGATGGATGTCAATGTCACGACGTTTTAACTTTCTATCAGAGGGATATGATAGAATTCGTTTTTTCTACTTGTTCATCATTCCTCTAATATCATTCCCCAAAAGCTCATCGTGTTCATTCAGTTTCGTTCCGAATCAACTGCAGAATAATATACCATGTCAGTTTCGAAATGAGCCAGTGCGTGACATTTCCAACAATTTTACATGTGCATGAAGGGGCAACATCAAGCAACCTTGCCTATCACGTAGTATAATTAAACCTTTGCCTGGCTGTCTAAAGACACTTTGAGACCTTATCTTTGTACAAAGAATAAAAGTGAAGACGCTGGTTAGACTGTGCAGATGCACAGGCTGGCCAGAGTCTTTGCTTGGCGCCCATTTGAACTGTTGAAAATGTCACGCACAGGCTCAAATGTTCTTCACTGTTACAGAATTGTGTCGCCGTACCATAAAGCGATACAGTTAATAACATCGTGAAATTGACAAGGTGAACGATTTTGGAATGATTTCTGAATGACGGTGAATGCGTGAGAGGAGTGAGTTTTGAGTGAAATTTCATGGAGTTATTCCAATTACGTTTATTTTGTTCAGGATGAGCAAAATTGGCGATATGTATTAACCCCCTTTCGTAAAAGATGCATTAAAGTTCTTAAAATAGTTTCCTATTTCTTCAAGAACCAATCAGACGCTTAAAATTTCAATTATGTCAGATAATCGCGATTTAGTTCTTGTTTTATTCATATTGAATGTAGTTGTTGATCTAATATTTTTTTTTTTGTAATTTTCGGCGTTTTTGAATGGTTTGAGTGTTTGGAATGGGTAGATGGAGCGCTGAGTGAGCGATTTAGAATTGTTATGATTGAGATGAATGTCAATTTCACGATGTATCTAACTCTAGCTTAATTTTGGAAAAGAGATAGTTTCCGGGAAAATAGTTCACGTACATCAAAGAGTAGGATGTTCAAGAAAACGTCTCATAAGAATAAGATTACCTACACGACAATTAATTTTACATTTAAAGACGGAAAGATCTTTTCAGACATTTGAACTTTTACTTAGAAACCTATGACAGCAATTTATGTAAAGATCAAAACGCCATAAACCTGTCACATAACGGATTTTTAGATGTAATGAAAGGAAGATAATAGCAAAGTAAATAACAATAGTACTTTTACAAAGTCAGCGAGGGATAAGTATCCCAGCTTTTAAACAACTAGGGATTCCACAATGAGAGGGGCGTATGATTACGTTGTTTGAAATGTTGTACTAAAGCTCTATCAAATCTAGACTTGGTCTGTCAGTCTTGTATACTCCTCAAAAAAAAGTTATTTGAAATCAATTGAAAATCGATTTTTTTCTAAAATAAGACAAACTCTTCGAGAACAGTTGATTGTTTTGAAAACAGTGATTAGTTTCAGAAAATTCACGCATATTGCGATTAATTGCTTGAAAGCATTGCTGCACAACGACGTCAACGTTTAATAACGCAAAATCTGCCCAATCTCACACAGCATGTACGCTTTTAGATTCATTAGATAGTACTGAAAATTCTTCATTATGATGTGTTGGAACCAAACGTCTTCCACGGATTTGAAATGTAATATGGTTAAATGTATGGAGGAACAACGTCAAAATGCTAAAGGTTCCTTTAAGGCAGGATTCATAAAATAACCGTTGTAAATGACTTTGCTGTTTCGGGACACTATTTCCAACCTTTAGCACTTTTTTTTACGCGACACTTGGTGTATAGAGCCAGATAAGTCCGACAAAAAAAAAACGTTCGGCGAATACCGTTTGAATTTTTTCACTTTTACTGCACTTTTAGAGACATTCTTTGTCTCTAGACGGCGTAAAATCTTCGGATAAGAAAGTTTAGGGCAAGATTCAAGAGAAGGGCCTGCGACACTTTCGACGTAACGGTCTAAATCGACGTCGCCATTTCCAACGCATGCGCATGGTTTCAAGAAGAGGAAATTTCTGAGTTTCGTGCTTAACCTTCCATATTTGAAGGATGGGTTTTGTTTACAAAAAGGACGTACGGCGAACAAACGGATAGAGATGATACTAGAACACGACCATCGCCGACGGCATTTAAACAGATGTAGATATACATGTACAGTACTTATGTTTCGAAAATGGCATTTACCCTCTCTCGATTGCTGAATCTCTCGATTGATTAAATTCTTGACTTGTTTAAACTATAGTCAAACGCATATATTGCGCAATTTGAAGAGAAACAATCCTATGTGGTAGAAAATATTGTGGGGAAAGGAGAAATTGCTCGTTGACGAGCAATTTCTACTTTTTCTACAGTATTTTCTCACGTATAAAACCACACTGTTTTTAAAACCTAACACTGACCAATCGTGAAGCCCTAATCAATCAATCAACCAATCAAATCAATCTATTGATTCATTTAGAACTAGACCAAAATTAATCATTGGTAGAATGAAAACAGGCGTTTTATATTCAAACTAGTCAAACTCAAATCTGCATAGTATTCTTTTCTTTTCTTGTTTTCCTTTCTTATTTTTTCTATTTATTGACATGTATTTATTCATTCTTTTTTTAGGGGGCGGACAAATGGTTCAAATACTTTCTCACACCAGTATATTCACAGCATGCCGTGTGAGCCACGAGATACTCTGCAAACTTAAGCTTACTTCTTATCATTTTGCCATTGATGGGATATATACGACTTTTGACAGGCCTTTTGTTGAATATCAGATGTCGAGCCATTGGTTAAACTTGATATCCCAGGATTAACAGCCTAACCTGTTATCAACTCAGCTAACTAAGCAGGGCAGATTTGAGAAGTAGACTACTTGTCCTCTTCATCTATTCAAGGACAAACTATAGACTAGCTTTTCAATGAATGCTCTGCAGATCTTTTTTTTTAATCTGAGGTTCAGGGAACGGTGTTCGGACAAAGTTCAGTTGTGATCTTGACTTTTGCAACCCAAATCAATAGGGCACTTCCTTGGGTCATAGGAAATAATTATATAAAGTTTGATAATTCTAGATCAGTTCCTTCTTGAGCTACATTCTGGAAACGCAAATGTCTACAGATTGAAGGATTGACAGACGAAATGACAAATAGACTGATGGACAGACAGATAGATATGACGAAATCAATGTACCCCCTCTACTATGTAGGAAGGTAGTTGGATAAACAAGATGTGTTTGTGAAACAGGAATGCCCCCGAAACAACATTTCAAAAACTAGAAAGCCATGAATGGCTTGAGTCGCTATACAGGCTTGAAATTCTTGCAATAGCAAATCTAAGTTTTGATTATTTTTTTAGATATTTTGGGTTCTACTGATGTTGAAAAATGATTTTCAAAGTTTCCACTACATAACACAAAGAGAAATGTCCTCCGCCCAAAAAAACATATTTTTCATCCAATGACAAAAAATTTTGGCTGCATGATAATGTGTGACTCAAGGATAATACTAATGAAGTTTGATTAATATCCATCAATTACATTCTGAGAAAATGATTTTCAAAGTTTCCACTATATAACATATATAGAAATGACCTCCGCCCATAATATACATATTTTCCATCTGATCACAATTATTTTTTGTAGACTGATAAAGGGTCACCCAAGGATCATTCATGTAAAGTTTGGTTGATATCTATCAGTTAGATTATGAGAAAATGATTTTCAAAGTTTCCACTATATAACATATATAGAAATGACCTCCGCCCATAATATACATATTTTCCATCTGATCACAATTATTTTTGTAGACTGATAAAGGGTCACCCAAGGATCATTCATGTAAAGTTTGGTTGATATCTATCAGTTAGATTCTGAGAAAATGATTTTCAAAGTTTATACTAAATTACATATAGAGAAATGACCTCCTCCCATAAAATACATATTTTTCATCTGATCACAAAATATTTTTGTAGACTGATAAAGTGTCACTCAAGGATCATTCCAGTGACATTTTGTTAATATCCATCGATTAGTTTCTGAGAAAAGTCACCTATTACCATATATGGAAATTAGCCACGCCCATTAAATCCATGTTTTTCAATGGATTAAAATTCCTTGAACAACTTTGAGGGTCACCCAAGGATCATTCCTGTGAAGTTTGGTTGAAATTCAGCCGGTAGTTTCTGAGGAGAAGACTTTCAAAGAAAAAGTTTACGACCGGACTAACGGACGGATGCACGACGGACACAACGCCATGACAATAGCCCCAGTGGCTTTCAGCCAGTGGAGCTAAAAAAATGACCTTGACCTTGTCACATGATCTTGACCTTGAAACCAGCAGATGCGTATCATAGAGATTTATCATACCAGATATGAGCATTTTATCTTGAATAGCCTTGAAAATATTGTAAACGTTAAGTTTTTTGGTTATGTTTTGCAGACAGACGGACAACTGTAAATCAATATGCCCCCGATCTTTCGTCGCAGGGACATAAGAATATCCCCCATATCTATAGCTCTATGAGGCGATACAAAACATCTTTTCTGTAATGCTTTTCCTTCAGTGATCAAGAAATGTTTGTAAATTACCACTTGATAATCTCACAGCAAAAACAGTGAAATTACTAAATGATTATACACTGCTGTAGTTCATTTCACTATTTTTGATATAAAGTAGTGGCTCAATTTAACACAAAAGGTCATAACTACACTTTGTAAGTACACAGACGTTGGGAATTTGTCCTAAATTGTTCAGATTTAGGCTCATTTTTGCTTTGAAAATAGAATGATTTATCTTTCCTTTATTTTACATATGATTGATTAATCTTTTATTTTGTGAATAACTTTGACTATATTTTCTTTTTTTCGCATTCCTCTCTCACCGATGGGTTGATAATCGTAGACCTACGTGAGATAGCAGCTGGAGGCTAGGAAAGATTGTGATGGTTGCACTAGTGAGAGAAATACCAGGAATCCATTGTTAGGTGCTCCAATCGCCGCAATATAACTGAAAAAATGTTGAAAGTGGTGTGAAACTCCATTCAATCAACCCATCAATCAATTTATTTTTTTCGATTTTTGACAAGTTTCTCATAAAATCTCATCACTACAGCTTTAAACAAGCTGTAGTTATGAGGTTTTGTGAGAAACTCCTGAACTCGTTAAAACAAGAGCCGTCAGAGACGGATTATGCTCCCCAAATAAGGCATTGTCACAAAAACAAGAGCCATGATGGACATGAACATCCCCCGCCACAAAAGCTTGATAGTAAACTGAACCCTAACAGATTAAAGATTCTTTTGTACTGTCAGAGATTTACCTCCTATAAAATCTAATTATCAAAAATAACAAAGGGCAATAACTCCACAATTATGCAAGCAAGAGTTGTAGTTCTTGTGTATTGCACTTCTCCTACATAAGATCTATCCACCCATTAAAGATTCAAGTTGATAGCTATTATACTTTAGGAGATATGCTCCAGACAAAATCTAAGTACAAAAAATAACAAAGGGCAATAACTCCAAAATTATGCAAGTAATAGTTGTAGTTCTTGTGCTCTGCACTTCTTCTCCATGAGATCTACCCATACATAAGGTTTCAAGTTGATAGCTATTATACCCTAGGAGATGTGCTCCAAACAATATCTCAGTATCAAAAATAACAAAGGGCAATAACTCCAAAATTATACAAGCAAGAGTTGTAGTTCTTGTGCATAGCACTCCTTCTCCATGAGATCTATCCACCCATAAATTTTAAAGTTGATAGCTATTATACTTTAGGAGATATGCTCCAGACATAATCTAAGTATCAAAAATAACAAAGGGCAATAACTCCAAAATTATGCAAGCAAGAGTTGTAGTTCTTGTGCACTGCACTTGTCCTCCATAAGATCTATCCACCCATAAAGTTTCAAGTTGATAGCTATTATACTTTAGGAGATATGCTATGTGGTCAGATTGCAAGGACTCAAATAAGTTGTTACCTTATACAGCTAACATAAAGGTAACAAACATTAAATCCCCTTTTTGCATGACATATTTTTAGAAACAAGTTTCAAATAGTTTATGGTAAAGGGCATCTGATTTGCTACTCAAAAGTGATCTTTCATCAAATTCTGAGCATAAGACTAGGAGAAATGAAAGAACAAGAGCCGTCAGAGACGGATTATGCTCCCCGAATAAGGCATTGTCAGAAAAACAAGAGCCATGTTGGACATGGACATCCCCCACCAAGAAAGCTTGATAGTAAACTGAAGCCTAAAAGATAAAAGATTCTTTTGTACTGTCAAAGATTTGCCTCCTATAAAATCTAAGTAATAAATATAACAAAGGGCAATTACTCCAAAATTATGCAAGCAAAAGTTGTAGTACAGGTGTATTGCACTTCTCCTCCATGAGATCTATCCACCCATCACGATTCAAGTTGATAGCTATTATACTTTAGGAGGTATGCTCAAGACAAAATCTAAGTACAAAAAATAACAAAGGGCAATAACTCCAAAATTAAGCAAGCAAGAGTTGCAGTTCTTGTACACTGCACTTCTCCTCTATGAGATCTATCCACCCATAAAGTTTCAAGTTGATAGCTAGTATACTTTAGGAGATATGCTCCAGACATAATCTAAGTATCAAAAATAACAAAGGGCAATAACCCCACAATTATGCAAGCAAGAGTTGTAGTTCTTGTGCATAGCACTTCTCCTCTATGAGATCTATTTATCCATAAAGTTTCAAGTTGATAGCTGCTATACTTTAGGATATATGCTCCAGACATAATCTAAGTATCAAAAATAACAAAGGGCAATAACTCCAAAATTATGCAAGCAAGAGTTGTAGTTCTTATGCAATGCACTTCTCCTCCATAAGATCTATCCACCCATAAAGTTTCAAGTTGATAGCTATTATACTTTAGGAGATATGCTCTGTGGTCAGATTGCAAGGAGTCAAATAGGGTGTTATCTTATACAGCAAACATAAAGGTAACTAACATTAAACCCCCTTTTTGCATGACATATTTTTAGACTCAAATTTCAAATAGTTTATGGTAAAGGGCATCTGATTTGCTACTGAAATATGAAATTTCATCCAATTCTGAGCATAAGACCAGGAGAAATGAAAGAATAACTGTATTTTACGCGCTAGCATAAAGGTAACAAACATTTAGCCCCCTTTATCCATGATATATATTTTTTTACGTTAATTTCAAATTGTTTATAGTAAAGGGCATCTGATTTGCTACTCAAATATGAAATTTCACTAAATTCTGACTGTTAGACTAGGAGAAATTTGGGAAAAACTGTTTTTTTACCCTAAGTCCCCTTTTCCCATGACGAGGCCTCAAATCCAAAAACCGTCACAGATGCATCAACACTATATCATTGACCCAAGGGTTATCGAGAAATAGCTGGGGACGGGCGGACGGACAGACGGAATAACTATTTTACATGCTAACGTAAAGGTATAGCGTGGTTTTATTGACCCGATTCTGACCCCTGCTATTTAGATGAATAAAAATCTAATTATTCCTACTCGGCTTTGCACGTGCTTTTATAGGAATGAATAACAAAGAATATTGAATGTAATATATAGTTTGTTAATTTATAAAATTAGTCGGAAATTGTTATTCAAGCATTTTTTCCACAGAGGTCAAAGTCGGGTCAAATAAACCAAAGTATAACAAACATTTAGCCCCCTTTTTCGATGATATATTTTTTTTTACGTTAATTTCAAATTGTTTATAGTAAAGGGCATCTGATTTGCTACTCAAATATGAAATCTCACTAAATTCTGACCGTTAGACTAGGAGAAATTTGGAAAAAACTGTTTTTTACCCTAAGCCCCCTTTTCCCATGACCAGGCTTCAAATCCAAAAACTGTCACAGATGCATCATCACTATATCATAGGAAGTTCACATGGTAAGTTTCATTTGATTTGGCCCAAGGGTTATGGAGAAATAGGTGGGGACGGACGGACGGACGGACAGACAAAGCGGCGGCTATATGCTCTCCCTTCGGGGAGCATAATAACTGTATTTTACACACTATGGTAAAGGTACCAAACATTTCGCCCCCTGTTTCCATGTTGGTTTTTTTTACCTTAATTTCAAATTGTTTATAGTAATGGGCATCTGATTTGCAACTCAAATATGAAATTTCACTAAATTCTGACTATAAGACTAGGAGAGATTTTGGAAAAACTGTTTTTGCATCAACACTATATCATAGGAAGTTCACATGGTAAGTTTCATTTGATTTGGCCCATGGGTTATGGAGAAATAGGTGGGGATGGACGGATTTACGGACGGACGGACGGAATTACGGACGGACCGACGGACATACGAAGCACCGGCTATATGCTCTCTCTTCGGAAAGCATGACAAACTGTAGCTACAAGGTTTTAGCAGAAAATTGATGTTTTGTTGTTCATGTGATGAAACACCGAAACACTGAAGCAAACAATGATCATCTTTATAATTACTTTCACAATGACCCACACTCAGAAAGTTTGCTGCATGCAAATGTACATCATTTATTCATAAACTTGAGATCAAAATACATGACATTGGTATAATTTACCTGTTATACAACTTGCAACCAATGGATTACAACCCTATGTAAATGATTGCTTCTATAACTAAATAAACTAGACTATTGCAAAGGGGACTAATACCCCCCCTCCCCCCCCCCCCCCCACAAGTGCTTGTCAATAATGAAAAGCCATTAACAGACCATAACTCTGTCAAAAGTCAATAGATCGTAACCAAAAAAAAAACACTTGCACATCTCTGCATGATACTTACATGTATCACATTTGTAAAGGTTCAATTGAATCCACTCATTAATTGCTGAGTAAACTTTCGGACAAAAAAGGCTATGGAGGGACGGAAGTCCCAACGACCGACTAGCTGACTCCTATATACTCCCCAAACATAGTTTGGAGGATATAGCAAGTGAAGAAAATCCTGGTGAAAAACTGTTTAGACATGGATAGTAAACAAACAGGAGCACCAGGGGTGTAGCGGTACAGATTTTCTCCACTTGTCCCTGGATAAATGCAAGATTTTCCTATAATGTCCAGAATGAATATGAAATTGCCAACAAACAAGTGAATAGTTGAATATCAAACTAGAAAGCCATGAATGGCTTAAGTCGCTCCACAGGCTTGAAATTCTTGTAAAAGCAAATAGATGTTTTGACTAGATTCTAAGATATTTGGGGTTCTACTGATGTTGAAAAAGATTTTCAAAGTTTCTACTATATAACAGATAGAGAAATGACCTCTGCTATTAAAAGACATATTTTTCATCAAATTAAAATAATTTTTGGCTGCATGGTCCCCCAAATATCATACCAAAAAAGTTTGATTGATATCCATCGGTTACATTCTGAGAAAATGTTTTTCATAGTTTCCACTATTTAACATATTGAGAATTGACCTCCACCCACAAAATGTATATTTTTCATCCAATCAAAATAATTTTTGGTACATTGATAAAGGCCACTCAAGGATCATTCCAGTGAAATTTAGTTGATATCCAAAAATGAGAATCTGAGAAAATGATTTTCAAATTTTCCACTATAAAACATATAGAGAAATGACCTCTGCCCATAAAATGCATATTTTTCATCCAATCAAAATAATTTTTGGTACACTGATAAAGGGTCACTTAAGGATCATTCCAGTGAAATTTGGTTGATATCCATCAGTTACATTCTGAGAAAATGATTTTCAAAGTTTCTACTATATAACATATAGAGAAATGACCTCCGCCCATAAAATGCATATTTTCCATCTGATCACAATGATTTTTTTGTAGACTGATAAAGGGTCACCCAAGGATCATTCATGTAAAATTTAATTGGTATCCATTAATTGGAATCTGAGAAAACTCACTTTTTACCATATTTGGAAATTAGCCACATCCATTAAATCCATGTTTTTCATTGGATCAAAATTTCTTGAACAAAATTGAAAGAGGGTCACCCAATGATCATTTCTGTGAAGTTTGATTGAAAACCATCCAATAGTTTCTGAGGAGAAGATTTTTAAAGAAAAGTTTACGACCGGATGCACGCACGCACGGACGGACACACAACGGACACAAAGCCATGACAATAGCCCCAGTGGCTTTCAGCCAGTGGAGCTAAAAACACTCTTTTTAATGCAGAAAATGCTGCAACCCAGCATTTTCTCCATTTAAAAATAACGTTTTCTACCCTTTGATATAAACCTTAAGAATATTTATCTCTTAGATTATCACTTCTTCTCATATTAAAAACATTTCCAAGATTTGTTCCTGTATTAACACTTATCCACAGACAAGTAGCATAGAAAATATAATTGTTGACATGTAGAAAGGCATGTGTCGGACAAGTCAGGCAAGGTAATTCTACAACCTTGTGAAGTACTGCATGACATTTTACATTTGGCTGTTTGGTGCTGATAGTGGCTAAAAATCTTGTTTAAAAAGGTTATACAATTAGTTACATTGTGAAATTGACAAGATTAATGATTTTGAAATGAAATTGAATGAGTGAGGTGAGGGAGTTTTTGAATGAAATTCAAGAAAAGTAAATGATGTCTTCCATTTGGATGAAATTATTGAGTTTATTACCTCCCTTTAATGAAGTCTATGTTTATTTTGTTTGTGATTCTTCACAGAACAGACAGGCAATTTCAAGTCCATACCAACCAATGAAATCATAGAATGATTGTGTAACCCGCAATTAAATATTCGACTCCGTCGGGATTCGAACCCAGGACCTCTGTGTCCCAAAGCAAGTGCTCTACCACGTCGCTATAAAAGCTAGCTTGTACGGCAAGGCAGTACAAACACCCCTTATACACATCCCGGCTACAATTGGATTGGTGAAAATGAAAATGTTGATCTTTTAAACAAATTTGAAGTGTTCTTGAACAATTATTGAACAATTTTGAGTGTTTGAGTGATTGAAATGAATTTAATGAATGCATTCAATTGAGTGCAGTGCAAGCAATTCTGAATGGCTTTGATCAAGGTGAGTGTCAACTTGAAGATGTTCTTAACTTTAGCATTATCTACCTTGATAACATAATCTTATTTCTGAATTCTTGATACATGTTGTAAGTTTTAAGCCTTCAGTGATAGTAGATATATTATAAAAAGTCGGTTTGTATTTGACTACCACTACACCAAGGCTATACAAAATCATGATATTTTCTTAAAAAAAGGAAGAAAAAAAAGGAAAAAAATGAGAAAAGAAAACAGCCCGGCTAAACATCAAAGTTGAACAATATTTACAAATACCCTCTCCACTGTTTTTTTGTCAGAAATTATCAAAATATTAGACCTCAAAAATTACCTTGACCTTAACAGATGACTTTGTTATTGTTACAGTTTGGCATACAAACATAATCAGGGTCACCCAGAAAAATGAACAAACAGACAGGACAAAGTCTGCTTTCTACTTTATTAACCCTTTGCTGTTTAATCCCTGCTTTTTATGTGCCTGTGATTTTATGATTGAGAAAACATTGTGAAAAAAGAAGAAATTGCTTCTGACAAGCAATTTCTTCTTTTTACACACAATTTTCCACCCTACTGAATGGTTATTTTTCAAATTAAATCCACTTTAAATTTTCGTCTGCAAAACCTTTGAATTTGGACAGGTCCAAATTCTTTTAAAACAGGAAAGTGTTAATGTGGGTCTTGAGTCAGACTGGTTGTTATGTTCCATAATTGGCAATTTGTTTGAAATAAAACCTTCATTCAGCAGGTTATGGGTTAATATTACCCCACTTCTAAACAATGCTGAACCATCCCTGCTTTTGCATCAGAATGGACTTTCCACACCTGTACAAATTAAACCCAGGTTCCATCTATGGAAAACAAATCACATTTTTCCTTCAACTCCTGAACCTCCTTCAGGTATGATTTTCCATATGTGAATGTTCATCATGAATATCGTTACTGGCATTTGAAGATGAATCACTAACGTCTGACTGTACAGTGTTTTTGGTTGTTTCCATTGAGATCTTACGTTTTTTGGGTTGATAGTCCGTAATTACAACTGTTACATTGTCCACTGTAACTGACATATGTCGCGCAGTGCTTCTGTCAATGTTCCTGAAGTTGCTTAAACTGTAAATAAATAGAGGATAATTGTTTGTTTCAGTGTAAGATCGATTTATATTCCATTTCATGAACAACAAAAGCTATCCCCCCCCCCAAATATAGCTTTTGTTGTTCACGAAATGAAATATCAATCGATCTTACTCGGAAAACAAACAATTAATCTATTTCTTAATTGCAAAAATGAGAAAAAATGTGAAATTTCTAGGAAATATTATAGTAAAGTGCGTCATTTTGCATGTGATTGCTATGCAACGTTCATTGCGACGCCACTTATTTTGCCCCACATAGACAAAGTCAGATAGGGTGAAATGCACAAAAGCAGGGTATAAGTTTTTGATAATTTCACTGCTTTTGTGGTGAGATTATCAAGTGATAATCTACCGTTATTTCTCGATTAAACACCAAAATGCATTAAAGACAATCATTTCAAACAAAATTTTCCAAACAAGCAACAGCATGACATGTGGATAGCACCCTTGACCATAAGTAAGTGAAAAAGAACAAGAGGACCATGATGGTCCTATATAGCTCACCTGAGTATGTGACTCTAAGTTGTAAAGTCTTTCACCATGATGGTCCTATATAGCTCACCTGAGTATGTGAACTCTAAGTTGTAAAGTCTTTCACCATGATGGTCCTATATAGCTCACCTGAGTATGTGAACTCTAAGTTGTAAAGTCTTTCACCATGATGGTCCTATATAGCTCACCTGAGTATGTGAATTCTAAGTTGTAAAGTCTTTCACCATGATGGTCCTATATAGCTCACCTGAGTATGTGAATTCTAAATTGTAAAGTCTTTCACCATGATGGTCCTATATAGCTCACCTGAGTATGTGAATTCTAGGTTGTAAAGTCTTTCACCATGATGGTCCTATATAGCTCACCTGAGTATGTGAACTCTAGTTGTAAAGTCTTTCACCATGATGGTCCTATATAGCTCACCTGAGTATGTGAACTCTAGTTGTAAAGTATTTCACCATGATGGTCCTATATAGCTCACCTGAGTATCTGAATTCTAAGTTGTAAAGTCTTTCACCATGATGGTCCTATGTAGCTCACCTGAGTATGTGAATTCTAAGTTGTAAAGTCTTTCACCATGATGGTCCTATATAGCTCACCTGAGTATGTGAATTCTAAGTTGTAAAGTCTTTCACCATGATGGTCCTATATAGCTCACCTGAGTATGTGATTTCTAAGTTGTAAAGTCTTTCACCATGATGGTCCTATATAGCTCACCTGAGTATGTGAATTCTAAGTTGTAAAGTCTTTCACCATGATGGTCCTATATAGCTCACCTGAGTATGTGAACTCTAGTTGTAAAGTCTTTCACCATGATGGTCCTATATAGCTCACCTGAGTATGTGAACTCTAGTTGTAAAGTATTTCACCATGATGGTCCTATATAGCTCACCTGAGTATGTGAATTCTAAGTTGTAAAGTCTTTCACCATGATGGTCCTATATAGCTCACCTGAGTATGTGAACTCTAAGTTGTAAAGTCTTTCACCACGATGGTCCTATATAGCTCACCTGAGTATGTGAACTCTAAGTTGTAAAGTCTTTCACCATGATGGTCCTATATAGCTCACCTGAGTATGTGAATTCTAAGTTGTAAAGTCTTTCACCATGATGGTCCTATATAGCTCACCTGAGTATGTGAATTCTAAGTTGTAAAAACTTTCACCATGATGGTCCTATATAGCTCACCTGAGTATGTGAATTCTAGGTTGTAAAGTCTTTCACCATGATGGTCCTATATAGCTCACCTGAGTATGTGAACTCTAGTTGTAAAGTCTTTCACCATGATGGTCCTATATAGCTCACCTGAGTATGTGAACTCTAGTTGTAAAGTATTTCACCATGATGGTCCTATATAGCTCACCTGAGTATGTGAATTCTAAGTTGTAAAGTCTTTCACCATGATGGTCCTATATAGCTCACCTGAGTATGTGAATTCTAAGTTGTAAAGTCTTTCACCATGATGGTCCTATATAGCTCACCTGAGTATGTGAATTCTAAGTTGTAAAGTCTTTCACCATGATGGTCCTATATAGCTCACCTGAGTATGTGATTTCTAAGTTGTAAAGTCTTTCACCATGATGGTCCTATATAGCTCACCTGAGTATGTGAACTCTAAGTTGTAAAGTCTTTCACCATGATGGTCCTATATAGCTCACCTGAGTATGTGAACTCTAGTTGTAAAGTCTTTCACCATGATGGTCCTATATAGCTCACCTGAGTATGTGAACTCTAGTTGTAAAGTATTTCACCATGATGGTCCTATATAGCTCACCTGAGTATGTGAATTCTAAGTTTTAAAGTCTTTCACCATGATGGTCCTATATAGCTCACCTGAGTATGTGAATTCTAAGTTGTAAAGTCTTTCACCATGATGGTCCTATATAGCTCACCTGAGTATGTGAATTCTAAGTTGTAAAGTCTTTCACCATGATGGTCCTATATAGCTCACCTGAGTATGTGAACTCTAGTTGTAAAGTCTTTCACCATGATGGTCCTATATAGCTCACCTGAGTATGTGAACTCTAGTTGTAAAGTATTTCACCATGATGGTCCTATATAGCTCACCTGAGTATGTGAATTCTAAGTTGTAAAGTCTTTCACCATGATGGTCCTATATAGCTCACCTG
Source organism: Fragum whitleyi (assembly GCA_948146395.1). NCBI lineage: Eukaryota > Metazoa > Mollusca > Bivalvia > Cardiida > Cardiidae > Fragum > Fragum whitleyi. The sequence continues at coordinate 9,603,010 of OX411550.1, forward strand.
AGTATGTGAACTCTAAGTTGTAAAGTCTTTCACCATGATGGTCCTATATAGCTCACCTGAGTATGTGAACTCTAAGTTGTAAAGTCTTTCACCATGATGGTCCTATATAGCTCACCTGAGTATGTGAATTCTAAGTTGTAAAGTCTTTCACCATGATGTTCCTATATAGCTCACCTGAGTATGTGAATTCTAAGTTGTAAAGTCTTTCACCATGATGGTCCTATATAGCTCACCTGAGTATGTGAATTCTAGGTTGTAAAGTCTTTCACCATGATGGTCCTATATAGCTCACCTGAGTATGTGAACTCTAGTTGTAAAGTCTTTCACCATGATGGTCCTATATAGCTCACCTGAGTATGTGAACTCTAGTTGTAAAGTATTTCACCATGATGGTCCTATATAGCTCACCTGAGTATGTGAATTCGAAGTTGTAAAGTCTTTCACCATGATGGTCCTATATAGCTCACCTGAGTATGTGAATTCTAAGTTGTAAAGTCTTTCACCATGATGGTCCTATATAGCTCACCTGAGTATGTGAATTCTAAGTTGTAAAGTCTTTCACCATGATGGTCCTATATAGCTCACCTGAGTATGTGATTTCTAAGTTGTAAAGTCTTTCACCATGATGGTCCTATATAGCTCACCTGAGTATGTGAACTCTAAGTTGTAAAGTCTTTCACCATGATGGTCCTATATAGCTCACCTGAGTATGTGAACTCTAGTTGTAAAGTCTTTCACCATGATGGTCCTATATAGCTCACCTGAGTATGTGAACTCTAGTTGTAAAGTATTTCACCATGATGGTCCTATATAGCTCACCTGAGTATGTGAATTCTAAGTTGTAAAGTCTTTCACCATGATGGTCCTATATAGCTCACCTGAGTATGTGAATTCTAAGTTGTAAAGTCTTTCACCATGATGGTCCTATATAGCTCACCTGAGTATGTGAATTCTAAGTTGTAAAGTCTTTCACCATGATGGTCCTATATAGCTCACCTGAGTATGTGAACTCTAGTTGTAAAGTCTTTCACCATGATGGTCCTATATAGCTCACCTGAGAATTTGAACTCTAAGTTGTAAAGTCTTTCACCATGATGGTCCATTTAAGCTCTTTTGAGAATCTGAATTCTAAGTCGTAAAGTCTTTCATCAGTTTTTAGTTTATACTAATTTGTCTTAGTTCGATTTCCACAATGGCCTATTTCTTTTTTTTCCATATTTTCTGACATAATAACTATAGTTTTTTATGAAATATCAGGGAAGGTCTGGCTGGACTTTGTGATGGTGAACAAACATGCCAAGTTTCATGAGATATGACCAAGGTTATAGTTAGTCACTCCAAACCCAATGATGCTAAGGGTATGATTATACCTTGGTTTTTCTTAAAAAAACAGCCAAGCTGAAATTAATAGTCTTTCATAATTGAAACTAAGCATCATGTCTCATCAATTTGGCCTCATCTCAGACGAGTGCTTAATTTGGTCCATGCCTTTTCTGATCTGCAAAAATGAAAGCAACAACTTCTTTTTAAGACAGGTGAACTCTGGGTAGGGGAATGATATTTGAGAAAATCCAGTATTGAATATCTCACCTTTGTTTTTTCTGTTTCTGTTGAGTTGTGAGGACTTTTTCTGGCTTTGGAGTAATTTTTGTCTTCTCTCTTTTGGGAACTTCTTTCTTCACTGCTACTTTTGGAGGTAAGGGTGGTGGTCCCAGCATTTCTATGGGCTGGGGAACCACAGGTTCCAAGTTCAAGCCCTCTTCATCCGGGATTGGGGAGCCTGGTGGTGGGGTCAGAGGGGCAGCAAACTGCTGGGCAACCTGCTGCGCCACAATTTGTGGATTTATCTTTGGCTTTCTGGAAAAAAAAATCCAAGAATAAAATTAAATATTATGATTATTATTAAGCCAACCAATTGTTCTTTTTTTCTTAGATTATAGCATGATAAAACAAGAGCTGTCACTGTAAGATGACAATGCCCCCGACACCGCTTTGATTTAGAAGTTATGGCCAATGTTAAAGTTTTTGGACGGAATGACGGACGGACGGACAGACGGACGGACGGACGGACGGACGGACAGACGGACGGAAGGACAAGTCAAATTTATTATGCCTCCCTATCGGGGGCATAAAAACAAACTTAATTCATGTTTGTAGCTCATACCAAATATTATCATTCACATCGAGAGAGGCATCAGATTCTGACCACTGCTATTCACAGCTGGGGTATGGAGATCCCTTACCCTGACTTGTCTGATGTGGGCTCTTTTGCCTACAGACAAGTTCCTAGAATACGAGGGTTGTTCAAAAATTAACCGGATTTTGCCTCGCATAATTTTATTTTTGAAGCGATCAAAATAAATTTGGTATCATTCGCTGTTGGAATTCAATCTACATATGGTTATGTAAAATTGATAAAGTTATCGAACATAGCATGTGCGCATCTGCCATATAAAATGTCATGGAAACGCGTACCTGGCGCAGCAGATAAAATAATTCATATATTTGGTCTTCGTTTGTAAATATTCTTTCTTTTCTAACTGTTGAAATATTTGAAAATTAATTGCGCTACTGGAATAGGTATTACAATTGCCCTGTCTTAATTTGAAGTAATTTGGCCGTACAGTTTTTCGATAAGGTTCGTTTAAAATGTGGCGGGGTAAATGTTTCGGAACGTTTTAGACGACGTCAGCTGATTGCTCGGAAATGTGTTATTTAATTATTCTATTCGTTATCCACCAAATTACCGAAAGATATAAATCAAACACTTGTCACGCTGAAAGGGAATGGTTCATTCTTCCAAATGCTTAATTTTCATCGGTGAAGACGTTTCCGTGCCCCGTGAGATAAGAGGAAGAACGGACAGAGAGAAACTTGTCAAAGAAATTGTAGGGACGTCAATTACCAAGTCTCAGGAAGATATAGGCGATCAACTAAGGGGAAACTTTCTGAGAACTTTGAAGTCGTACCATTTAATTTTACCTTTATACAAACCATAAAAACACAGCTTAATCACAGGAACACTGAATTCACCCTTCTTTCATGAATAACGAGTCGTGACAAGCTAAATTACACAGCACTAAATGTCTCAATTCTCGACAACGTCGCTAGCGTCATGTACTGTGCGCCGCCACCTAAAACCCATGTACTTTTATTTGCGTGTGAAATGAATATACATCGTTCAACTGCTTCATGCTTTGGTAAGTTTGATCATATAGAGTGATATGAGTATACTTTTTTCACATAGCGATAAATCAGTGATGATTAATATACCTAATCCGGATAAATATTGAACATCCCTCGTAGATGGTTCCAAAAATGAAAATGCTGGAAACCAGTTTCCAGCATTTGTTCCATTAAAAACAATGTTTTCTACCCTTTGACACAAACATTAAAGTTAAAGTTAAAGTTAGGTTTATAGTCTGTTTCTATGCCAGGCATATTCAACCGACTTCACACTTTAACCCCCGATCATCGAATTGCAAGTCGGCTGTTAACAAACGGCGCTCATTAGCAGCCACAGCACATTGACTTACATTCTCACAGGTACCCATTTATACACCTGGGTGGAGAGGAGCAACGTGGAGTTAATTTTTTGCTCAGAAAAATTCCCATGATCATGACGCTAACATTAGGTTAATTAATCCTTTACATTTCTTTGTTACAGTTTCAAGATTAGCCCTAAAGACTTCCTTGTCCACAGACCTTGTCAATGTCCAAAATAAACCAAGTTCCTGTAACTTAGCTGTAACTTCCTTAGTTCCTGAATTAAAAAAAACCTACCTTGTGGGTTTTCAATTGAATCATCTTTCAAACCAGAGATGTGGAATTCAAATGCCTGACTTGTCTGCCACATTTTGTACTGTAGATAAGTACTTTTATCAAAGTTACTTGTTCATGGTCAAGTGAATATTGGTACCAGGGCAAATACCTGGGGCTTTCTCTGAAAACAGCTGCGCCAAAAAAAATTTTTTACAGGAGAAAATGCTTGCTTCCAGAATTTTCTTCTTAAAGTTAAAAAATGATGTTTTCCAGGGCTCATACTACTGTTTGTAAATTTTAGTGAGTCATTGATCCCTTAACCATTGAATTTTGGGGTCAAAATGGATTTTAAAGGAGTCAAAAGACAAGAAAGAGTGAATAATGAGTTAGAAATTTATAGGTTTAACAGTCATTTGACCTTTTCTTCTAAAGATATGAAGAAGGCAATTGATTTTTAAAGTTTTAGATAGTATATCAGATAAATCTCAAAAAGTCTTGACCCCCTTGAATGAAATTTTAGGACCACAATGGAAATAAGAGAATCTAGTTTTCTTCTTTTTTGTGTTATCCTTGGTAATGGAGCACATAACAAGGTGCTTTTTTTCAATTTTTCCTCGATGCAAAAATTATTTGTTACACTACTTTTACTATGCCATGTTCTGTACTCTTTTACCTAAATAAAATTATTATTATTATTATTATTATTATAAATTTCTATGGGTCAAAAGAAGATACCAGATTTTGGGGGTCAGCACCCTGATTTAAGGGTCAAACATGAGCCCTGTTTTCTCAAAATTTATCTAATCCCTTTAAGTGGACAAATTCATTCAAACGATTCTGGACCAACTGGAAATCATCTTTTACATGTCCATTGAAAACTGGTTAAAATGTGTATTTCCATACCTCAGCCTTTACAAACCATTCTAATGAGTACCTACAACATAGGGGTTGTATCTTAATATGTTATATGCTTTTCTAAGCATACCTTGTAGAAGTCCCTTTTCTGACATCACACATTTCACATTTATAGGCCTCAGCCGAGTTCTTGTAGGTACACACACTACAATCCCAGGCCCCCTCATCTGGCTGTTTGGCAGGCTTCTTGGACCTGAATACATAAATCAAACATCAAATAAGGGATCAAAACTAGCTTCTTTGAGTTAGGAGTCCTTTGAAGTCTGAACTCATAAAATCAAGGAGTCCAAGCTCAAAGTAAGGAGTACAACGTTTGGTAATGGAACTGGGAGTTAATGTGGAAAGGAAGAAATTGCTTTTTTCAAGCAATTTCTTCTTTTCAACAAATTTCTCCCCCTAAATAAGATGGTTTTCTTTCAAACTACTACTAAAATTAATGCAAGTAAATGTTAGCTTCAACCACATTTTAGTAAAAAATCTAGTCTTATCATGAAAAGGAAACTGCCCTTTGCTTTTGTTTTTCAAAATATTCTCATATGATACGGGGAGACCATCAGACTCTTTACTCGCAAAATGAAAAGTCCCAACTGATAATCAATTTGTCTTGGACTCCCAGACTCCCCTTAGTGTTGAACCCTGAAAATAGGCGTACAATTCAAGAGGATTATTTGTTTTTTTAGGCTGCTGTATACCTGTGCAGGCTGATCTTAGTCAATACTACCAGTCAAAATCCAGCAGAAATATGCCATGAACAGCATGGGAGTGGTTAAAAGAAAGACTAAGTAGTTCTTTTTATTAACCCATGTAAGTATGAAACTAAAAGCCTAATCACACAGTATAATAAGGTTTTTATGGGAATACTTTCTGCAAAACTTTTCAAAACAGCAGCAGACAAAAATTGTATTCATTGAGTAATAAAACCATTTTTTCAGCCAATTAGAATACATTAATATTGATGGACAAAACAAAAATCAAATTAAAATAAAATATAATTTGCAGCAGCATATCCAGAGGGGGTTCGATAGGTCAGGGCTTGAAAATTCTACTTGTCTGCTCGTCCTGCATGTTTTTTTCCTTCTTTGCCTATATATGCAAGACAAGTAGAAATAGCAAAATTTCACTTAGGAAAATATTGTATCACTATATTTTCTAATATAGCAGGACAAATAGAAATTTCAAATATTTTCAATCCCTGTAGGTTGACACAAACATCATAATTAGTTCATTTTTCGGAATTTCAAACAAAAGTGTGAAATACTATGACATGAACCCCATCCCTTGTATTTGTAGGACTCAGCTCCCTTTAAAGAAATCCTGGATCTATCATAGCATATGACAGGCCTATAAATGGGGCTACTGTCATTTTTAAGTCCGTTTCTTTACTTTTAAGATATAAAAAGCCTTTTGGGTGGGACTTGTAGTTCCTGAGGGACCAATATTGAATTGTCATCCCCCTTTGTTAAATGATTTATCTGATCTCTAGCTAATGTAATATGTTTGCAATGTCAAATAGTGAGTATATGAGTCCTCTTTTTCAAGGGTGTTACTACCATTAAGCACATTTCACAAGTGCATTATCTCTGTCAAAAAATATCTCTACATCTACACATTGTTCCATAAAACTTGACTTTTATACAACGGTTGACTTCTTTTCAACCATTGTAAACAGTGCAGCCGGCTAATCCTGCGCACTTAAGAAACTCAAGTACAAAATTCATGTAAAGATATTGCATGTACTCCAAAAATCAATACACGACTGAACTCATATACCATTTTTGCTATGTTAAAGACATTTTATCTAGAATAAAATGTAACTAAATTATACAATCCGGTGATGAACAGAGGCACCGTCGTGTTTTATCAATGCAGTTTTCGTCGGCTAAACCCGCACAGTGCAGGAAAGAACCTAACTTTAATGTCCATAAATCCAGGGAAAAAAACTAACAATCTAAACCTAGGGGCCCAGAGTGCCAAAATTCCATATTTAACAGTAGAGGTATAGGCATTTTCCCTAAAAGTTTAGGGGCCCAGCCCAAAATCTAGGGGCCATGGGCGACTGGGCCCCTGCTAGTCTTTTTCCCTGTAAATCTATTAGAATTAAAATAAAAATATATAGACAAAAAAGGAAATCTTTTTACATTAAGATATACATATGATTTTTTTGTTTAAAGGGATTGATTGATCGAATCTTTGAATTTGAAAAATAGGTTGTTCTGATTTTAATTCTAGCGGCCATTTTCTTAGTTTACATGAAGTCACATAGCTGCGCAGCATTAGACGCAGGGTTCTCTCTGGCTTCTGAATTCTGAACTGCTGCCGAGAGTAAAACTATCAAAATTAATCAGAGCATAATGGACCAATTTACATAAATATTTTGGTCAGAAAAATGTTAAAGGTGACAAGTGTGATGATTTTTCGACATAAATAATGCGCATATGTGTATGCTAGTCTGAAATTATTGTTCTGTTAAAATCCTACCAAAACATTTTACCGAGGATGTGGTGTGATTTAGTCACGCCCACTTACGAAAAATTAATATCGGCGATCATCCAATGAGCTGCTTGCTTACCTTATGCAATTGAGTAAGCTGTCAATTAAAACTTTAATTTGATAAGGAAATGTGTTTGTCGCGTGTCAGACCGGATTACATAATTGACTGGATTGACAATGACTTGTCTCGAGGATTATATATTTAGAGGGAAATTCAGGTTGGTCTTAATAGAAATGGATTGTCTTTTTTTGGCGCCATCTATTTTCGCCAAAAGAAAAAAATTGGAGCCATAATTAACTTTTATTCGCAATTTGCGAATTTGGCAATCAGCAGTGTGAACGTTGATTAGACGACACGAAGAATTGCCCGATGAGTGTATATCATTGATGAATGATCAAAACATCATAACTACAGCTTTTTCATGCTTTAGTTGACCTTTTATCAATGTTGGAATCATTAGAATCATCCCTAGGGACGCATTGTCCTGTCCTCCATATCTAGACATATTGACGTCAGTTTGATTGTGTTTCCCTTACGCCCATATATTTTATGGTGGTCGCGTTTGAATTTTAAAACACGTTTTTGTGCAATTTATTTTCATTAGAGCTTGCTTACGTATGTTCTCATTTTTTTTATTCATAATACTTTAAAAAATCGATTATTTTACAGCCATATATCATTATCATTTTCCTTGCATGTTTTGAACAACAAAGGATTTTCTTACCCCACCCATCCAATTAGCATAGGGTACCTTTAAGGAAATATGTCATTTATTTGTTTTGTGACTTATGGTGGTAAATGAGAATATCAGATCATCTTTAATATCAATATCTGGATATGTTGTTACCTCCCAGAAGACCTTTTCTCCTCCATAGAGAGGGAAACTAGAAAATAATTTCAGTGTTATTGTTTAGTTTCTTCAAACGGAAGTCGGGAATAAAGTCACGTGGTACAAATACAGTGATAACATGACTCAATGCGGCGGGAAAATTTAAACTTCGACTAACAACTTTTCACTGTACGTTCTTATGGAAAGGTTGTTCAGGCGTTGTAAAATACAAGAGCGTAACTACCAATTCAACATTACGCAAGTTCGTACTAGAAATAAATCCTCATTTGAACAATGTCGTTGATGAAGGATCATTACATCGAAACTAGATCTACCGCTTATCCAAGGTGTTGTTTCGATGTTTTGCTTATTCACGAACGCTCAAATCATGAAAAGGGAGCGGATGGAGGTCATTCATCTTTTGTCACACTGTCCCCCCACATCGCCTTGAACCTATATATTCTTTAGTTGTCGCCTTCTGAGTGCGTATAGTTTCTAAGTCCTAGATGGCCTACATCTATGTTGGTCGCCTTCTGAGTGCGTAGGGTAGGGTGGGGCAAAACGCCTCGTGTGGTAAAACGCTCCCAGGCTATTTCTCGGTAGTTCCAGCACATGAGACATTTTAAGGGCCATAATTTTAAAGCATAACACGATAAAATTAATCATATAAAAAGATTAACCTCTGTCATTAAATATCAAGATATAGAGTGAAAAGATTTGTTTTGGACCCTTATCTTATAAATCTATACAATCTTTTGTTTTGTGTTATATTGCTCAGGGTTAATATTGGCTAATTAGACCCAAATGTATCTATTACGCATTATATTTTGGTTTTAATGATGTTCACAAAATTCGTAAGCTCATTTGATATATCAAGAGCATGGGCGTATCTAGAACTGTGAAATGTATACGCACCCAGAAGGCGACAATTAAAGAATATAAAGGATAAAGGCAAAATGAGAACTGTGACAAAGATAAATGCCCTCTGTCAACTCCCTTTTTATGATTTGAGCGTTGGTGAATAATCAAAACATAGTAACTACAGCTTGTATTAAGCTGTAGTTTCGATGCTTTGATCATTCATCAACGAGATCATTCAACACAGGAATATTTCTTTTACGCACTTGTGTAAATTGCGTAATGGGCGCTACGCCCTTGAAGAGTATCTTGATTTCGACGGCATATTCCATCTGGGGTAAAACGCCCACTAGTTTTGGGGCAAAACGCCTCCGGGGCGTTTTGCCCCATTCACTGGGGGCGTTTTGCCCCATTTGAATGTAAGTTTAAGTCGTATTTTTCTTTTAATACAAAATTGAAATAGATATTCATTTTATTTTATTAATTTGCTACATGGACTTTTACTAGAATTAATTAGAAAATAAATTCGGGGGTACCAGGAGCGAAAAAAGGGAGATATAGTCTTTGTGGAAGTTTGTCTATAATGTTGTGTGTCCAGTCAAAAATAAAAATAATTCTTAAGAAGATATTAATGATTCATAGAAATATCTTGCTGAATATTATAATCTTAAACAGAAAATTGGACAATGCATCTCCCAATAGTTTAAAATGCAATTACAATAAAAAGATAGGTTATGCAATAATTTTTACCAACGTCAACATAACGTCGGTGTGACGTAATATTTTATCAGATGTTAAGCGCCCGGATTTGCAACCACGAAGGCCATTTTGTTTGAAAGAGTATCTACATTTATTGTATTAATTTCTATCTACAAAATTAGCAAAGTATCCATTGTTCAGGAGAAGAACACTAATAGTACGAAAATTACGGAACATTTATTAACTTTTCAGTATTTTTTTACTTTACAGTCTGTAAACGTCCAGTAACAAAATGACGTTATTGCATTTTAAGGGATGAAATTTTTGTAGAGTCGTTTATAAAGTGACCCTTAGTTGTTTAGGGAATTTCTTCCTCCACTCAACAGTAGAGTAGTAGCAAAGCCTAGCAATGTTGTAAAACTACGTCCGATTTCACGTTCGTTCACACTACTTCGCACTACACACTACAATCATTTCGCAACGCTTCCTTTTATTAATTTTGTTGAGTACAGGATATAGGATGTTAACAATGATGGTAAACAAAATGGTAAAAAACCAAATCATTTATTGAGGACCACTACTTAAAATCGCTTAACACCCAGAGGAACATTGAAATTCAGAGCACCATTTCGAACACATGGTTTGAACCCCTAATAAGGTTCCTAACCAAACTTAGGTAAATGAATTAAACTACTAGTATATAGAATGTAATGTGTATGAGATATAACAATGGGTGGTAAAAACGTTTGAGTACATTTATCATTCAAAAATCATGCAGGGGGCGATACGCCCCCGGGTGCGTTTTGTCCCATACACGGGGGCGTTTTGCCCCGAGGGTGGGGCAAAACGCCCCTTTTAAAAAATAATGTTTTCACGAATATCATCTTGATGTGACTGCATAAGGAATAAAAGAGAGTTCCACAATGTCCAGCAAACTGAAATGTTTATTTCTATCCAGAAAACGCCCCAATATCGCCATTCGTTGCCAAAATATCGCCGTAAAGTCATTTAGGGGGGGGGGGGCGTTTTACCCCACCCTACCCTATAAAGTTCAACTGATCCTTGTTACGCCTAGATCTTTGCCATGATGTTGTGTCAAAATTCAAATAGCCTACTATTTCCCATGCTGATCAAAAAATATCTTCGACAGGGAAGGGGGACTTTGACAAGTCTGCTCAGTCAGAAGGCCAGTCGCTCAACTTAGCCGAGTCTGACTCTCGGGCTTTCAGTTAGTGCCAAGTTGTAAATCAATAGATCTAAGGTGCACTGTTCGTTTTTGTGCTAGATCTACTTAGACATAGACTACTTTCCTATTGAATTACTTCCCATATTCTTGAAAAAAAAAACATTTCACTGCGAATAGGCGTAACTAGGACTTTCGAGAGATGATTCATTTCTATCACGCACTTGCGTAATGTGCGTTATGGTAGTTATGCCTTTGCCGTGTGTGTCAGCGACCCGTCCGACGTAGTCTTTACCCCGCTATACTATACAAAGAGATTACGTTAACATTGACCCAGCTTTTTTATTGTTTATTGTCATAAAAAAAAAAACGTTTCAAGGACGACATTTTCAATTCAAGAGTGAACATGGCGGTTGAAACGTAGGCAACAACCTAAGATAAGACGTAAAACCTCATAGCCGCTTTTTTAGTGCAATGACATCAATTATGTGTATGACATGCTACACGATAAGGTGCAATGGTAGAAACTCTGCAAATTACAGCACATTTTGTATCTACAGATTCTATAGATTAGCATATGGGTACGAAATGGTCTGGGTCAACCTAGAATAAGTCGGGGTTTTTTTCCACAGAAAAAACCCATAGCCGCCTTTTCTTAGTGCAATGACGTCAATTATGTCTTTGACAAATACACGAAATTACAGCGTTTCTACTTGTAATCTTTAGATTCTATACCCCCCGTTCGCATATTGCTACGAAATGGACTGGGTCAATGTACATGTATTTACAAACGGGTAGTAGTTTTGCTCCGGTTTAAGTTCGACAACAGGAGCTCTGATTGGCCGAGTTATATGCCTTTTTTACGTAACATCTTACGATATTTTTTTGCGTAAGTCAAAAATTAAAGTTGCTTCTACAGTAGTTACTAAATATCGCATTCTGCCATTCATCATCTCATTGAAATCGTCTTCTGAAGACGATTCCAATGAGATATTGCAAAGCAGAATCTAACAATGAATAAAAACACCAGATAAGATCGATTTTGACTTACGATTAAGTTTTTCGTAAGAAGTTAAGTAAAACGGGCCTCTGGGACTGTTGTTATGAAAGTTTGCATAAATACTCGTCAGTTCGACAGGTTGTTTCATTGAACAAATATACAGTTCATTGACAACTGAATTATATCAAAGTACTGAAAGTACTGATAAGTTGGAATGCGTTCAAGAGACGGTGACCTCAAGCCACTAACGAAGCTCACGCCTCCCGCCCACCACAGGTGATCACATGATACGTCTCGTATTTTGACGGGCGTATATAAATCAATGTATTTCAACAACGAGAGACGCTTAACCCCCGATTCGCTTTACAGGCCTGCAACTGATGGAAGAAAAATGATAACAAGATGGCCAAAATGGTCCTAAACCGCTGTCCTGAATCCGATTTGTCCAGTGGATCTCATCCAAGACACTTTCTGGCAAAGTTTCATTCAAATTTGCCTAATTATTGAAAGGAAATATAATTCGAAGAATAAACAGTGATAATAGACCCTGTCCACTCACTATTTACAGAGCAGACTCAAAATTAGCCCTGCCCTGCCACGCCCATATTTATGAACTTATCATAACTTGGCAAACAAATTTTGAAGATGGGCTTCAAAGGAACGCTCTGGTATAGTTTCATTGAAGTAGGCCAAGTGGTTCAGGAGGAGATGTCGTTCAAAGGTCCTGGACATAAATTAGTCCCGCCCTGCCACACCAATATTTATGGACCAATCAAAATTTCGTGAACAATTTGCAAAAAGGAACATTCTGGTTTAGTTTCACAGACATTGGCCCAGTGGTTCAGGAGGAGATTTCATTCAAAGATTTCTGGCTAAAAATACCCCCCCCCCCCCTGCAACTTCAATATTTATGAGCCAATCAAAATTTTGCAAACAATTTTTTAACTAGGAACATGCTGGAAAAGTTTCATTGAAATAGGCCCAGTGGTTCAAAAGGAGATGTTGTTAAAAGATTTCAGGATCAAAATAAGCCCCGCTTTGCCACGCCCATATTTATGGGCAATTCTCAATTTCACGAACAATTATAAAAAAGGGTCACCCCAGGAATATTCTGGTAAAGTTTCATTGAAATCAGCCCAGTGGTTCAGGAGGAGATGTCGTTCAAAGATTTCTGGCTCAAAATAAGCCCCGCCCTACAACGCCAATATTTGTGTATTATCATAATTTAGCGAAGACTTTTTGAAGAAGGTCACCAAGGGAACATTCTGTCAAAATTTTACTGAAATCGGCCGAGCGGTTTAGGAGAAGAAGAAGTTTTAAGAAAGTTGACGACACACGACGGACGACGGACGTCAGAGTCGGGGTGATCCTAAAAGTTCCCCTTGAGCACGTAGAGATTAGGTGAGCTACAAAGGAAGAAAATGATATGGACCATACAGCCGACTAATGGACGCAGAGGCGGACACTTATACACTCAAAACAGTTTCTATGTTATTTTTCAAATGACTTCTGCTCCATTTGAGTTATCAATTACATTTTTAATTAGAATTGTCGCAATGTGGACCTCAACAAGCGCTTTGTCCTTGATGAAAAGCTTTTTTCGCAGGGAAGTCTTTTACTTCATGAGTTGGAATCGCAAGACAATTCTTGGACGAAATTCAATTGTAACTTCGACCTTCGTGACTCCAAAATTTGGCATTTTCTTGGGTCATTGTCAACATTTGTGTCAAGTTTTATGATTTGGGTCAATTGGTTGTTCAGTTAGAGTGGAAACTGTTGACAGTTCAAGGTAACTTATGACCGTGACATGTATGACCCCGAAACAATAGGGTATTCCTCTGGGTCATGAGCAATATTTGTGTAAAGTTTCGTTATTGCAGGTCAATTTCTTCTCCGTTTAGCTAGCGGAAAGCAAAAGGTCAATGGACTGACAGATATGTGCTCCTCTACTTCTTAGTTGGGGGTATAGTTAATAACATCGTAAAATTGATAAGGTGAACGATTTTGGAATGACTTAGGAATGATGTTGAATGAGTGAGCGGAGCGAGTTTTGAGTGAAATTTAAGAAAGGGAATCTAATGTCGCTTATTTTGTTCAGGATGAACAAAATTAGCGATATGTAAAACCTCCATTTAAAAAAAAAGCATGAAAGTTCCACCAATAGCTTTATATTTCGCCAAGAACCAATCAGACGCTTTAAATTTCAATTATGTGAGTGAAATCGCGATTTGGTTCTAAAATGCTTTTTAAATGTACAAGTTGGTCTTATTTATTGAGTAATTTTGAGAGTTTTGAATGGTTTTAGTGAGTGTTTTAAATGAATGAATGCAGCGCTGAGTGAGCGATTAAGAATGTTTTTGATTGAGATGAATGTCAATCTCACGATGTAACTAACTGTATGATGGTGCTCTTAAACGTGTTGATGTGCAAGAATGTGCAGAAAACAAGTTGAACTTGTAGGTCTGTTTCAAATGGAAAGTTATTTTGGTGACGAATAATCATAATTCCATTAAAGATGTGGCGGCGCGGATTTTATTTGATGAATTTTGGGCTCTGACAATGAAACATTCATGTAGATAACTGCAATATGACGGAAAACAAACGACAATATGTTGCAAAAATATTTATGAACTTTAAAAGTGCATCTTCACTTTAAGAAAAACTAAAGATTTTAATTTCGTAACTGTAGACAGAAATGTACAATATAACAATTTGTCATAAGTTAGATGTGTGTGTTTAGGTCGTTCAGAAAGAGAAACTATACCTTTAAAAGAAGCTATAACATAATTCTACGAAAATAGGTCGCGACATTACCAAATAAGCAGATCGCGTGATTGGCCTGTGCTACTGCCACAATACTGAGAAACCAGATCGCGACATTGCCAAATAAGCAGATCACGTGATTGGCTAGTGCTTTTTTCAATAGCTCACCTTATTTGACTTGACTTATCACATGATTTCCAAATATAGTAATGCCAACATGTGATACTAGTAAATTCGTACGCAAATTTTAATATATATCGTTTAAATCACGAATTAGCGTGTTAATAATATAAATGGAGTGATAGTTGTGTAATTGTACAGGATTATTTCCTTTTGATGAAATAAACTGTATGTCTATGTCAAGTTGAGATATACAATATAGGCCGAAGTGTATTCACATCCTGTTCACGTGATGTGTGTTCTCAAAAAACCCGAAATGAATTTATCTTGTGTTCATTTTGCGGTTTTGTTAAATCTAAGTTGGAATTGCTCCGCATTCCAACTTAATAACCAGTCACGGTAGAATCACTTCCGAAAGGAGAAAACCAATCGAAGAAGGTACCACATATCACCCACATTTGTTGCCTTGTAGTAACGTTTGAAAGTACTTTTTAGCGTGATTGATGTCACATGAATGTCAGTTGAATTTAATGACCCAAATTCTCCCAAAAGTACAAACTTTGAGGGAACAAGATGAGCTTCCGCATTCGTTGAACCCAAATTAGTTTGAGATACCGAATGAACCTGCGAAGCACGGCGCCCTACATATAGGTGCATTTGGAGCATTACAGTTAGAAACATCGTTAATTTACCATGCATCTCAATGGAAACCAATCTGAATCGCTCACTCAGTGCTTCATTCTTGGTTTAAACATATTTTATTTGCATGCATTTCAACATGATAATATACATATTTATTTAACACAAGTAATTGTAAATCAAGCAAAAAGGATGGGAACGAAAGCATAAGCTTATAATGTTCTTCTCCCTATTGGTGCTTCATTCTTTCATTCCAAACACTCACTCGAACCACTCAAAACGCTCCAAAATAACTAAAAATGACCAGACTATCAACTACATTCAAAATAAAAAGTTCGTATAAAAAAACAACAACACGATTTCACTGGCATAATTTAATTTTGTAAGCGTATTACGCGTTCGTGAAGACAAAGAAAGCTATTCATTGAACCTGTATGCATATTTCATTAAAGAGAGGTAATTGATATAGCTAATTTTGTTCATCCTGAACAAAATTAGCGATATTAGATAACCTCCTTTTAATTTCACTCAAAACTCGCTCCACACTCTCATCCAATTTCATTTCAAGATAATTCCAAAAATCATGCATCGTGTCAATTTCACGATTTTCTTTACTGTACATTGACAGATATATGCTGACTGGTGGTAGATATAGAGAAAACATTCTCCTTCTAATTGTGAGGCCTTAAGTCGGTGCAAATTCTTAACGATTTAGTTAAAATGGACGAAAAAAGAGCGTATCCTTGGGAGCTTCGTTGTTAATTAGTACCTTGCACTAGCGAACAGACTCAAACTAGTCGCTCCTGAATTTTAGATCCGATAGAGCATCTGTAGGTCTTGTGAAAAAAAAGGTGTTACAAAGCAAACCTTGAACACAGACTGAACGTGTTCATGTCATTACTGAAAAGTGGGGAGGAATTCATTAAATGTACCACAATGAAATGAAGTATGAAAGAGACGTCCATCTTTAAGAAAAGAATTGGTAAAGTGTTTACTAGTATCCCTTAGTTTTTGGTTCAGTATAGATAAATGAAAAGGCATTTTTATCACTGTTTACCCTTTGCTGTTTTATCCCTGCTTTTTACGTACCTGTGAATATATGATTGAGAAAACATTGTGGAAAAAGAAGAAATTGCTTCTGACAAGCAATTTCTTCTTTTTCCACACTATTTTCTACCCTACTGAATGGTTAATTTTCACATTAAATCCACTTTAAATTTTCGTCTGGAAAACCTTTGAATTTCGTCAGGTCTAAAATTTTGTAAAACAGGAAAGGGTTAAAACAAGGGACCCATTGGGGCCTTGTCGTTCCATTAACAGTTACCCCTTATTTAGCACTATTCAATTTTGTTTAAAAAATTAACCAGTTTTGCTCAACTGTTCCCAGTAGTGTAGGCTTAGATGAGATTGCTCGTCCGTGTAGGCTGAACTCGGTTTTTGAACATCATTTATACTCCGGGAAGAATCGACGTTAAGTCGTTTTAAAAAGTAATTAGCTACGGTTTAATTTTAAAGAAGTGGACCCGTAATCGATTCACAATCTTTCGGAAATAATGAACTTTAACAGTGTTAACCGAGGTTTCCCAATGATTTCTTTACGAAACCTCAGTTAACATTGTGAAAGATCATGAGTTCCGAAATCTTGCAGAACTATTATGTTTCCACTACCTCAAGTTAGCTGATCACCATCAAAGGCCAGATTTGCAATATCTTCACTTCACACACATATACTTCAAATACATATACTTCAAATACATAAACTTCAAAGACATATACTTCACAGACATATACTTCAAAGACATATACTTCAAAGACATATACTTTAAAGGAATATACTTCACAGGCATATACTTCAAAGGCATTTACTTCACATACATATACTACGAAGACATATACTTCAAAGACATATCCTTCAAAGACATATACTTCAAAGACAAATACTTAACATACATATACTTTATAGACATATACTTCACAGGTATATACTTCAAAGACATATACTTCAAAGACATATACTTCAAAGGCATATACTTCACAGACATAAACCTTTTACTTTGGAGATAAAGAGAATATGTTTTAACTTTATAAAGGCAGGAAACTTAAGATCTTTTCACAATGTATGAGTAAATGCAACTTTTAATTGTCCGTACCCTGGGTATATCCATACATAAATCCCAAAAGAATTTAAATTTTATCTACAACTCATTAATATTGTATTGTACATATATGTTGTCGTTTTTTTTTTTTTTTTTTTTTTTTTTTTTTTTTTTTTGGGGGGGGGGGGGGGGCTTTATTTACGTGAAATAAACATTCATTCATTGTTTTTATTTAAAATTTCTAAAAAGAGACGTAAAAGCCTAAAACAACACTCATTTACACTCGTTTAGCTCCATCTTGTGTTACCCGTGACCTGAAAGTCCGTGGTTCGAGCCCAACTGTTGCCGGGGTGTGTTTATTGGCAAAAGCCAGCCCCAGTTTACCCAGCTGTAACATTGAGTAGATCTAATATTGGGTTTAAACAACTGCCTCTCTCTCAGGGACGTGAAAAACATCAGAATTGAGTATTCGAGAGCGATTCTATTAGCTTTTTATAAGCTTTCGTCGCAATAGAACTAAAATAAATGAGTATAAAATTAAAACTAAACTTGTGATGTCCCTTTATAAGGCCAAACAATGACACACTATAACTACCGCATTGCTAAAAATCAGCTGTTAAAGTAAAGGAATGTTGGCACCTTACATGACGTTGTCAGAGAAATTTGAAATCTTGCACCGAATTATTTATAACATTTCTCAATTAAAATTTGATTTATTGCGTGTAAATGCTCGTAAATCTTTCTTTAAGTCACTATTGTAAGATGTTGGGCTATATAAAAGGTGTGTCAGCAGTATCCATGCTATCTACCTACAAGTGCGTTTTGGTGCGATAAGGAATGGCAAAGCATTTTCATAGCGGAGACAAGTCCTGGTATTCAGCAAATGCGCTGACACATTGTATTTGTGTCCCATCCACATAAAAGAGAACTCAATTAATTAACATTTGGCAAAAAATGGATTATTTCCAGCATATGCCGATTAGGATGTGTTTTTTCGGAAATAACAACAGAGGAATGTAGAATAATAATCCTAGAATCAGAAAATCCGTCATTAGCGAAAAGTTTCGACCGTGGTCAGTCTGCAGTTATTTCACGGATTGCGCAGTCTGACTAGGGTCGACAGATTCCACACTTCCCAGATTGTCCCTTTGTCGCGTGACGTGTCACAATAAATAGTATATAGGGAATTGTGTTGGTGGTCACTCTTATAGATAAAGCTATAGGTGTATTGTCAAAACTGAGCTCTGACCTAGGCGTTCAGTCCATTACCATAGGTCTATGAGTAAACCTTCAGATCTAAAACAAGCACTAAGTTTCACTTGAAAGGTAATATGTATCTTTGTTATGTCTTTTTTATCTATTTTGAAAGAACTGCATGGAAATTTAACCGTTATGTGATGGCATCGAACCAGACACGAAGGCAACACGAATATGTGAATTTTATATTAAGAACTTACCCGCAGGACACACGAAGGCCACATAATGGCTACACGACTTAGTGTTGACAGTACGATGCTTTCGAACTCGGTCACGAAGGCGTCACATGACCTCCCGATGGTATAAGTCCTTCGGCCGACAGTGGGAAATTCAATTGCTGATTGGGGTAGAATACTCAGTATTCTTTCTTTAATTCAAATAGAATCGAACTTTTATTCAACTTTATCATGCCACCCAATGTCATGTAAGAGTTGCTCACCATGTTCTCTAAGTTGTATCAAAAGAAGCAGTACTGCTGCTTTCTTTTTTTTGGTTGTCTCGTCATCAAAGTATGCCATTTTGCACGAATTACATTGTGACTGAAGCTTTGGAGCTGGCCCTTTATATATCCACTTTATTATGACACATGTAAAACACTTGAGCTACTCATTTGGCTGTCTTCGCCCACACCGTGGTCCAAACTCGATATCATCGTACTTAAATACGATGGCTATACGACGGCATTGCGAGGGCTCCACGCGGTCGTGTTGCCTTCCTAAGACAATCGGGCAGCTTCTCGCTTCCATCGTATTGCCTTCGTGAGGCGAAAAATGCCCGATGGCACCGATGATCATACGAAGTAAAGACGAAGATGACACGATTTGACAAGATGCCATCACGACGGCCTTACGAATGAAAAAATGGACACACGAATTCAACATGAAAATGAACCTTCGCAAGGTCTTTCGGCAATTTTTTGTCACCGCACACGAAGTTGCTGCCGGAGCCTGAGGAACTCAACTGGCGGTCATACGATGGCTAAAGATGCCCTCACGAATGGCCCGATTTTTTTACGATCAGATCCGAATTTGAACATTTCATTTTATCGTATGTCCATCTGGTGTCAATTTCGGGACAGTGTGACGCCTGAATTAACATCGTAAAAGATCATGAGTTCCGAAATCTTGCGGAACTATAATGGGTCCACTACCTCAAGTTAGCTGATCACCGAATTTGTACTATCTGTACTTCACATACATATACTTCACAAACATATACTTCACAAACATATACTTCACAGGCATAAACTTAACAGACACATACTTCAAAGACATATACTTCACAGACATATACTTCATTGACGTATACTTCACAGACATAAACCTTTAAAAAGAATATTTTTTGACTTCATAAAAGCATGAAACTTTAGAACCATTCACAATCTATGAGTAAATGCAACATTTCATTGTCAGAAACCTGCTAGATTACCAAACATAATCCCAATAGAATTTATAATTTTTCTACAACTCATTAATATTGGATTTGTACATAAATGTTGTTTTTTGGGCAGGGGACCATTATTCACTTTCTTCATTCATTCGTTATTTCATTCATTCATTATTTCATTCATTCATTCATTCATTCATTCATTATATCATTCATTATTTCATTCATTATTTCATTGTATGGATTTTAAAATTTCTTATTAGGGACGTAAAAAGCCTTCTACAACTCTCATTTACACTCTTTTAGCTCAAACTTGTGTTACCCGTGACCTGAAAGTCCGTGGTTTGAGCCCAACTATTGCCGGGGTGTGTTTATGGGCAAAAGCCAGCCCCAGTTCACCCAGCTGTAACATTGAGTAACATTGGGTTTAAACAACTGCCTCTCTCTCAGGGACGTGAAAACGTCAGGATTGAGTATTCAAGAGCGATTCTATTAGCTGTGTGGCAGCTTCCCTCGCAATCGAACTAAAATAATGTAAATAAGTATAAACTTAAAACTTAACTTGTGATGTCCTTTTATAAGGCCAAACAATGACACACTTCAACTACCGCATTGCTAAAAATCAGCTGTTAAAGTAAAGGAATGTTGGCACCTTACATGACGTTGTCAGAGAAATTTGAAATCTTGCACCGAATTATTTATAACATTTCTCAAATAAAATTTGATTTATTGCGTGTAAATGCTCGTTAATCTTTCTTTAAGTCCCTATTGTAAGATGTTGGGCTATATAAAAGGTATGTCCGCAGTATCCATGCTATCTAGGGTGAGAGTTTGCCTACAAGTACGGTTTCTGCGAGTGGGAAAGGCAAAGCATTCTCATAGCGGAGACAATTCCTGGTATTCAGCGAATGCGCTGACACATTGTATTTGTGACCCGTCTTACATAAAAGGGGCCATCTTGGAACTCAATTAATAAACATTTGGCAAAAAAAGGATTGGATCCAGCATATGTCAATCAGGATGTGGTTTTTCGGAAATAACTACACAGAAATGTAGAATGATAATCCTAGATCCAGAAAAATTGTCATTTGGGAAAAGTTTCGATCCTTGTCAGTCTGTGCAGGTTGCGCAGACTGACCGGGTCGACACATTTCGCACTTCCTAGATGGTTCCTTTTCGCGTGACTGGTCACTTTGATAAATATACAGGAGAATATATTTGTGATCATTCTTAGCGATAAAACTTCATCGGAAGAACGTTTCGTTTTAAGGCAAATTTTAAGGGAATTGGCGACGACTTATTGCGATTAATTGTAATAGATCTTAAGAAAAAGGTATTGGCGACCACTCTTGCCGATAAACCTTCTTTAGCTTTAAGATTTTGATTTGTGTAGATCTAAATGCATAGCAGAGAGTAGAGGAAAACACATGGGTATACATCAATGGGAATATTTGGTTATATTTTGATATATCTGTCTTACATGCATATAAGAGTTCTTTTTGGGCAAGCTGACCTTAACTAATACAACAAGTTGAAATGTTTTAATTCCAGCCATGATCGACCTTAATGACTTTGTTATTGTTTGATTTGATTTGAATTGGGGTTTTACGTCGCTTTCAACAATTTCTCAGTTATATCGCGACGACTGACGACCTAACGATGAATTCCTGGTATTTCTCATACCAGTACTACCACCACATCCCTTTCCTAGCCTCCAGTTGCTATTCCACATAGGTTTACGATTATCTACCCATTGGTGGAAGACAAATGTCGGAAAGTATAAGTGCCGCGGCCGGGGATCGAACCCGTGCGAATTTAGACCCCTGGATTAGAAGTCCGGCGCGCTACCAACTGCGCTATTGCCGCGGCTGTCTTTGTTATTGTAGGCGAATTTAAGACACCGCTCTTAGTCAAAGGAATATTAGGTCTCACTTGTAATTAGGAAAACAATCAGACAAAATTCTGAGGACTTTTGTTTGAAAATTAATATAAGAAGAGATCTATAAAAGAAAAAGTTCAAACGATATGGGTTATAAGGGCAAGGCATTAATGTTGAAAGGTGTTTGTTGATGTATGGTAAAAAATGTTGACAACGAAACAATAGCAAGTTTGAAGAATGCCATATATTCAAGTACGACATGTCAACCATATATTACTTAAAAGGACGCATTCTTCGTAATTATTCAACTGACAGGGCGTGGCTTAGCCATAACGTAATTATGCGAGTTTACTTTTCCATAATTTGGAGTTCTTCGAAAGTTAGTCCGCAACTATCGAAAACGCGAGCAAATAACTGTAATCTAAAACGAAAAGCACGTGCTTAGAGAATACATTTTATCATTAAGTTACCAAAGCCTCGTAACTTCAGCTTGGACAAGCTGAAGTTACTAGGGTTTGGTGACCAACCTGCGATTTAAGATATTATTTTATTTAAGTCGACTATCTGTAGAAGTAAATAATTGTAAATAAAAGCTGATTACCTTTACCTTTAGTGTAACGACCCGGTTTTTAGGCTCCGCCCTGCCAGGGCAATACTCATGGATTATAGATATTCCAATTTTGCACGTCTGCATCTAGGGTTTTTGTTGTTTGGGTGCATCTAGGATAATTAAGGCATTATGCATAATAAACTTTTAATAAACTAACCAGGGCATTGGCAACAAATTCAACAACCTAGAATCTAAATGTATAGTAAATATTGCCCAAACGACCATCTTTATTAAGCGAACACTTTCATTAAGCGATCATCTTAAAAAGTCCCTTCATTATTATCAAATTCTATTAAAAAGTGGACATTTTTAAACTGAAAATTGTTTGCAAGTAAATCTTATGATGTTCAAACCCATTAGAATCGTCTGAAGGACGATTATCATGGGTTCGAACATCAAAAGGTTCCGTAAAAATCATGCGACAATCTATAAATGCTATCAAGATGGTCCGTCTTAATTTTCATAAAACATTGTATTAAGCGACCAATCCAATAAACGACCGCTTTTGGTGGTTCCCTTAGTGGTCGCTTAACACATTTTTTTCTGTAAATACTTTGTAGCACAAGCCTTGCCGAATCCTTTGATGTTTTAAGCCCACTAGCAGAGTCTCCATGGGACGGTTCTAGTCGTTTCAAACATAATAAGATTCAATAACTAAAATAATTTAGTTCTAATCGTTTCAAACATAATAAGATTCAATAACTAAAATAATTTAGTTGAACAATGTCCACATTTTCAGAGATTTTGCTTATGATGAAGGGACTTTCATGATGGCCGCTTAATAAGATTGGTCGCTTAATGGAAGTGGTCGCTTAAGTAACATCGATTTAGTCAAAATTTGTTCGAATACAATGCGTTGAGGAAAAGACATAATAGGTATGATACGAATATTATTAAATTACAGTCTACAACCTGCCCTGCGTTCAGGATCACCAAACGGTGCAAACAATTTTCCAATTATACCCCGCTTTGCACGCAGGTGCACGTGCAAGGCGGAGTACAGTTGAAAAACTGTTTGCGCCGTTTGGTGAGCCTGAATGCAGGGCTGGTGATCTTCAATTTTAAGACAATTTTGCTGTTGTAAACAGTAAAACATGTGATAAGCGACCACTTCTAAGGGGATCACCAAAAAACGATGTTTCATGATAATTAGGACAGGTCTTTTTGATAGATTATTTTGTGTTCCCCTAAGTGGTCGCTTAACACACGTTTTTTTCTGTATTTATTAGGTGAAATGTCAATTTTGCTTCAATTAAATACCATATATTCTATAATATAAATAATTGAATATTTATTTCTTTTCGTGATGCTTGTCCGCAATTTTGTCCATTAAACGCTCTTGTGTGCTCCCTTATGAAGACTCTCTATTTCGTTTCGTGAAAGGCTTCATGCTTGGGTGCTAGCAGAATTTTTGAGAACTCGGTTTTTCCTAGACTATCGCAACTATGGCTTGACTCTATCTGTTTTTCGCGAGATTTTGGCGATGAACCGTAGTACATGTATATACTTTTAGAAATTTCTAAGTTTCTTGTACATTTAAATGTTGTTAAAATAAGTATGTCGATTCTTGTCATTTTGCTCATAGTGTTGCTCTGCCTGTTCTTGTAATCATAATGTAATCTTCATTTATTTGGAGGAAATAAAGAATAATAATCTTTCAGGAGCAGTGTTAATAGTACATCTATGCACGATCGACAGGTCAGATCAGCCAATTCGTGCTATAATGTTATTATAATTATTAACGCCGAGTTTTAAGGGAGATGTAGACCTTCGGATCCTTATTTTTTGGTTCGAAATTCTTAGTAAATTTTACTCCTCAATGTCAACATTTGTATGATTATACAAGAAAGGGTTGAAATAATGAGGCCACAAGGATGGAATAAACGAACAATTAGAGTATATCCATGACTGTTTAATCGGCTACCAGCCCCACCCGATCTAACCACAATGCAAGTGTTACCTATACCGTTATTCGTCTAATGAGATATATCTAGCATGAAAATATATCACCAATTATCCCTGGGGCCAGTTTCATCAAAACATCTAGGACGTATTTTTGTCTTACTTATAACTTTCGAAACAATTACTACAACAATAAATGAAATAGGTATTGATAGTTTGGTGATATGTGATTTTTGTCCTTAATACGTAGTAAGTCATCGGTAAGACAAAAATGTGTCTTAAAAGTTTTAGTGAAACAGGCCCCTGGTCTTTATAACCGGGCCTTTATAAATGTAAATCATC
Organism: Fragum whitleyi; assembly: GCA_948146395.1. Classification (NCBI taxonomy): domain Eukaryota; kingdom Metazoa; phylum Mollusca; class Bivalvia; order Cardiida; family Cardiidae; genus Fragum; species Fragum whitleyi. The sequence goes on from OX411550.1 coordinate 9,627,741, forward strand.
TGGGATGATTTCAAAAAAGTCTTCTATTCTATTTTCATTCAATAAAACAAATGCACTACCCCCCGCCCCGCAGTTGACTATCAAAATCAAATTGACCATCCAAAAGGGGCTTATGCCAATACTTAGGATAACAATTACACTTGCACCCTCTTCCCCCTCCCCTTATATGTGGATTCATATTACTAGAAAATTAATGGTTTATATACGTGTTGTTTTAAAGAGTGCAGGACTTAAAGTATACTTTCGACCGATACGAATCTTCAAATTAAACAGCATTTACTAACAAAATCTATGATTTTTTTATTCAAATCTTTTCTTTTTTTAAGAATAAAAAGACAGACAATGTAAAAAACAAAATCCTTAATGTTTGCGCGTGCGCACAAGAAAAAAGATTAACAGGTTGGCAACTTGTCGCAAGATACGCCCGTCACACTGCTAGATGGCGACTGGGAGAGGGGATTGAAATCAAAATCTAAAAATAAGCAAAGGAATTTACTCAAAAAAGCTAGGTGAAATTATGGTTCTTGTTAACTGCACTTCCCCTCGATGATATCAATCTACCTATTAAGATTCGTGATTATAGCTATTATACTTACAGAGATATGCTCCGTAGAAAATCCAAGAATAAATTAAAACAAATTACAATTACAACAACAACAACAAAAATGAGCTAAGTAGAGTTATGGTTCTTTGACACTGACTTCCGTAATCATGCGAGGAATATAACTGCAAATATTCAAGTCAATCTGACTTATGGTTATGGTGCTTCGGAAAAAGAAATGAACGCCGCCCGCCCGCTCGGACCATTCGGAAGATCACTCCGCCATTTCCCTAAACTGCAACAGACCTCGGATGTATGTAAGGCGGATGGGTATGTAACAAAATCGTGCATTTTGTTAGGCGGAAACAGTGTAAGAAAAACTAGCACTGTAGATTTATATATTTTACAGTAAACAACGGCTGAAAAATCTTAATTTTTTGAGAATGACGAATCATTCTCAAAAATTAAGATTTTTTCAGCCGTTATTTAAGAATCTAAAGATATTTACATTTGGATGCGATGGTTTCACGTCAGTGACTAAACCGAGTACTGTTGGCGACGTCGAATGGCTCACTCACAGTTTCGAGGGCTTACGCCATTTTGACTGACGTCATCGAGTTTTTCCAATGTTTTCCCGTAATTTTTAAAAATAGTCCGTCTATGTACATCCAAGGTTGATCGTGAGATTGGCCAAGTGGTGGTCCGAATGCCGGTAGGACGCCAGGACGCCACTGATGATCGGTCTTTAAACAGGCGAGAGATGTCAGAAGTCATTTGAATTCTTGGATTTTAAGCAGATATTTCCGGTTAAACATATCAAGTTTACCACGTCAAAAATTGTGTCAACTACATATGATTAATGGTTCATTGCTCGCTTTTAAACAACCTAAAATACTTGCCTTCATTAACCTATATAATACAAACGGCTTAAATACTCAAGCCTATCTGTCCCTATAAATTTCTACAGTTAAGAACATCGTGAAATTTACAAATTGAATTATTTTGGAATGAAATTGGATGAATGCGATGAGCGAGTTTTGAGTGAATTTCAAGAATGGTAGAACACTGTCGCTAACTTCCAAATAATCGATATTTTTACACCCCCTTTAATTAACATTATGCAACCATAATGAAGTAGAAGACGAATTTCATTTTTTGTTAGTTTGCCCAGTTTATAACGAATAAAGAAAAAATTATATTTTAAGAAATATTTTTAAAATAATCCAAGTATGTTTAAATTAATAGAATTGTTAAAGTCAGAAAATCTCAAAACGCTTAAAAGTGTTGGAATTTTCTACGCAAAGGCGACGCATAAAAAGAATGATTGAATTAAATAGTATTGGTGACTGATGTCCTTTTATAGACTGTATTAAAACTATACATCTCAATACATCTAATAACTTTAGAAAGACTTTTTTTCCTCATAATTTACCGCATTTTTCTATATTTCGTGTTAACTACGTTCATACTCATGCATGCTTTTTATTATGTATCTACATGAAGTCTAGAAATCAGTTCAAACAATATGACAACACGAACCGTATAATGTATTAGTCTTCGGGCAGGTAAGGTGGAATGCAATCGTGTTAATGGCTGTCCATAAAGATCAATTTATCAGTAAACAACATCGTTAAATTGACAAGATGAATGGTTTTGGAATGATTTCGGAATGAAATTAAATGAGTAAGGGATCGAGTTTTGAGTGATATTCATGGGAGGTAATACAAAATTGGTAGTTTTGTCTTATTGGACGAGATTGACGATATTTTATTGCCATTTAAAAAAATGTACGCATTTACCTGTTAGTGGATATTTACTAACAATTCAAACGCTTTTGAGCGGGTTGGGATTGGTTTGATCTATTTAAAAGAACTGTTGATCGTTTTGAATAAGTTCTATAGATGTGTTTTGAAAGGTTTGGGATCGTTTTTGAGTGGTTTGAGCGAGTGTTTTGAATGAATTAATGGAGCGCGAGGTAAGTGATTTAGACCGGTTTTGATCGAAATGAATGTTAACTTCACGATGTTATTAACTTCAATATCCTCTTGAACACCTTGTTTCAGTTTTCAATCTGTTCAAAGCTGTTTCCCTTAGTAAATAGTGAATACATGAAACGATTTTTTGTTGGAATGGGACTTTACGTAGCTTTTAACATTATTTCAGCCATATCGCGACGGCTGGAGCAGCTAACAATGGAATCCTGGTATTTCTCACACCAGTACTACCACCACATTCTTTCCTAATCAGAAATTAGGGGAAAGCACCCACAAAGTTCTTAAAATAAGCCCTGTGTAATAGCTTCTTAATCTTGTTCGACACCCTCAACTGAATGGCTTAAGTTTGTATGTAATGTGCACCATATCTATATCTATAAAGAAAAGAACCTGGACAAACAGATTTGGGAACAGACAGAACCTCTTAAGTCACTATACCCTGCCATACCTAAAAATGTATTCAAAAATATACAAAGCAAAAAAGACATAAAAAAAAAAAAACTGATATTAGGTACATATTTCTATTATCAGACATGTAAACAGACGGCGATTATGTAAGCCATGCATTCGTTAAGATAGGACCAAAAGAGAAATATATGCTTATAAAGACAGGTAAGAGGCGGAAAAAAGACCTGTAACCAATAAAAGAAACATAAACATAGTAAATAGACTGAGACAAGACAGATAGAACATCTGCATATCTATCTACATTTTGATTATTCCGTCGCTCGCGACAGTTAACAAAAGGCCGGGCGATCATTTTTTTGCGTCAAAATTTAAGGTTGCTTCTACATAAGTAACTAAATGTCGTATTCGGTCATGCATCATCTCATTGGAATCGTCTTCTGAATACGATTCGAATGAGATATTTCAAGGTAGAATCTAACAATGAATGAAAACACCACGTCCGATTTGTGATGTTGACCAAGATCAAGTTTTTCGTAAAAGTTAAGTAAAACGGGCCCCTGGATCGTGTCTAAAAAGAACATGGAAAATATAGGAAAATTGGAAACAGTGTTAGGAAAGAAAGAAAACGTAAAAATTAAGATTACCAGATGCGTGAATACCTCCACGACCTAAACCTCCTCGGTAACGGTGGCCGCTGCCGACACAATCCTTGGTGGCTACTTACAGATTGGACTTTGTTCGCTGTTAAAAGGAGACGGGTCCAAATCCCCGCTTAAAGGATACCAAGTCCGGGGATTGTGGAAGTAGAGTCCATGTTGCAATTGTCCTGTGAAAATTTTGGTTTCCACGGGAGGTAGTAGATATATGAGGCATGAGGTAGTTGTTCTTATGTGTTGGTCTGATGACATTTGCGGCTCGTGTACGGTTCTTGTCTGTGTTAATGTCTATAAGGTTGTTTGATATCATGTAGAGCATCGACAGCTGTACCACCGCATGTCTAGTCTCCAGTGTTTCCCATCCTAGATGGCCAAGCTTGCTGCTAAAACTACTTGTGTTGTGGTACCTATTTGTTACGTACCGGGCAGTCCTTCTTTTTTACTGTACTTTCACCAGATTCTTGACTTGTGCCTTGGTATATGGGCTCCTAACAGACGGGCAGTATTCTAGCATTGGGCGAACCAGAGCCATATTTGCTGTAACGATTTGATCTGATTATAATAAAAAAAACACACAATCGAACCCGATACTTTTGTATGATAACCCTACGCTTTACCTCTGCGCTTTGACGGTGTCGCCATTTTTCATACAAAGCTAATTTTGCGTGAAACAATTTATTGGCGGACTGCTTGACATTACCAGTTACATTTATCAAGGCAGATACACGCGTTTATGCGCCGAAACAGCTATTCTCCTTTCCGTTTTTGAAACTGATTCTACACAATGTTCTGAAATTGACATAGATAAACAATCTCTTTCAACTAGTAAACGACTTGATTGGAAACATGACACACCCTCTCAAAAATATAGCCAACTTTTAAAATGATTTTCAAGGTCATTTAAAAAACACTATTTTCTCAAAACTTACAAACTTGAAAAAAATAATGAAATTATCGATTTTTGAAACGGAAGTGCAAATTATGATATAGCTAATTTGTAAAGAATATTATTCGTGATTACAGTTAACAACATCATGAAATTGACAAGGTGAATGATTTTGAATGATTTTGGAATGAAAATGAATGAGTGTGTGGAGCGAGTTTTGAGTGAATTAAATGGGAGGTAATCAAATACCGCTAATTTTGATCAGGATGAACAAAATTAGCGATATAATAACCTCCCTTTCATAAGGTATGCATACAAGTTCTATAAATAGTTTTTTATATCTTAAAGGACCGATCAGGCGCTTTAAATTTCAATTATGTCAGTGGAATCGCAATTATTTTTTAGCTTTATTTGTTTATTTAGAACGAACTGTCTGTAGGTTTTGAGCGTTCTAGAATGGTTTGAGAGAGTGTTTGGAATGAATGAATGGAGAACTGACTGATTGATTTCGCATGAATTTGATCGAGCTATGTGTCAATTTCACTATGTTTTACGTCATTTGTGTTAAAGTCTTTAAAAACAAGTAGTATATAAAAATTAAGACAGTTTTTAGTTATTTTTTTTCAAAGGAAAATAGAGTTTTACATGCCTTTCTTTCTTTCATCTCACCAGGAATAGGAGACTTTTGTTCGAGAATAACAGTTAGTAACAACGTAATATTGACATTAATCGCAATCAAAACCATTCTTAATCGCTCACCAAACGTTCCATTCAATGCATTCCAAACACTCACTCAAACCATTATCAAACACTCCAAAATGACAGAAAAATATAGGATCAACAACTACAGCACCATGCCAAAAGTGAGTCAAGTTTTTTTTGATGGCGTCGTATTATTGAAAAAATGTAAACAAACTTTAACAAATAACATTAACCTCTGATGTTTCTGAATGAGCTTTGAAATTTTATTGCACATTGGTTTTAAGCATCTACTAGCAAACAATGATGAGTCTCTTTGTGTTGCAGCTCAGTTTAAACAATAATGAGACATCAGTCAAGGCATGGTGGAATTTGTCTTTGATGTCATTAACACCATGTATCAGGCAAAATATAATTATCACGGAATGGTCCCAACGATTTCAATGAACTTAAATTTCAGATAAATCAGGGTCCTTTGCTGGTCAGCTGAGCCGAATTTTACATCCCTGTGTTTTCACTCCTTTTAGATCTTGGCTGATAGAAACGGGTATTTAGAAGTCTGAGATAGATTCCATTATCCTTAGCCCCTCGTTGACAAATCTGTTCATCTACACTTCAGATTTTATATTTTCCACTAAACAATCCAACTCATCAATTCTTTGTCATACGATGCATTCCAACACCATATTTCAAAACACATTGACCAAAAACGTTCATTATTTGGCTCTAAAAAAACAGCTTCCAAGCTTAAAATATTTCTGCAACTTTTATTCCGATATAATTTTAATTTACATTAAATCAACCATTAATGTATATTTAAAGATGTGGATACTTTCCTGGCTTGTTATCCGATCACTATCAATAAAGAATATCCCATTTTTTAAGCTAGGTCAGTTCTTTTTTTAGGTTAAATGAGATTTACACTGGTTAAACTTAAAGCGCCAAAAAACTTCAATACACAATAAATATTACAACAAATACCACACACCCATCTAAAAATAGACCAAACATACTAATTTTATCATTTAAACTATGTCTGGAGTGGTTTAACCCAGATATAATTCTTTTAAACTTTACACATAAAGAGTATTGATAAGATATTTATAGCGCAGCCAATTAAAAACTTTAAGTCACTTGTGACATGGTACTGTACATTTTAAATAGATGAATCTAATAAAAATCTCGATTTAACTTATATAATTGAAATTGTATGCGTCTAAATGGTTCTTGACGAATATGAAGCTGTTTATAGAACTTGTATTCAATTTTTTATATAAAGGAGGTAATAAATATCGCTAATTTTGTTCACCCTTAACATAATTTGCTATGAAGGGTTACCTCCCTTTAATTTCACTCAAAACTCACTAATTTGACTCATTCAATTTCATTCCAAGCCTTGACCTTGTCAATTTTACGATGTTGTTTACTGTAACCTTGAATCTTCAAAAGAGGACAACGTAACACGTGCTTCTAAGAGTGTGTTATATAATTCTTAGTCACCTCGTTTTCATTCACAAATCGCAGTAATTCAAAGTGCATTTATCTTCATTGGATTCCAATTAGGGTTTTCGTCGATAAATGACAAAAGTGCTCAAACAATGCTGTAGTATAGAACTTGTATTCAATTTTTTATATAAAGGAGGTAATAAATATCGCTTATTTTGTTCACCCTTAACATAATTTGCTATATAGGGTTATCTTCCTTTAATTTCACTCAAAACTCACTAATTTGACTTATTCAATTTCATTCCAAGCCTTTACCTTGTCAATTTTACGATGTTTTTTACTGTAACCTTGAATCTTCAAAAGAGGACAACGTAACACGTGCTTCTAAGAGTGTGTTATATAATTCTTAGTCACCTCGTTTTCATTCACAAATCGCAGTAATTCAAAGTGCATTTATCTTCATTGGATTCCAATTAGGGTTTTCGTCGATAAATGACAAAAGTGCTCAAACAATGCTGTAGTTATGATGGTTAGGTCTCGTATCGATGATTTCTTATTTCATAAATTTCTTGTAACCCGCTTTACTTTGGAATAGCAGATCTGAGATAAGCGAGAGCAATTATAAACTGAATATTCGAGCTTAAACCTAATCATTCATTCGGAACATCGTTCGGACGTTTCCATTAACTGGATAGTACCTCCGACGTAAATAATTTTGATCAACTTTTAGGATCCTAGTGGTACTTTGGTCGATGCGCTTGAAGACTCTAATGCTTTCAAATTCTCATTGAATATCTTTTGTGCAATTTATGATTTGATAGCAAAACGCAGTAGCACCTTTAAAATATTAACATTTCTTTTTGTATCACGGGAAAATGAGAATAACCTAGGATGGATTTTCAAGCCTAGCAAAATCATTGAATGGTGCCTTGAAAATAGATTCCTCCTACTTCATATATAGAACATGTCAGAGCTATTTCTTAGATGACCAATCTTTAAACTTTGTCATGAAAATTTGAGTTGCATTAATATGGTTATGGTAGAGGGTGGGAGCTTATTTTCACTTTGAAATCTTAAAATTATCTACTATATCACTAAGTTGATATTTACTTGTAATTGACTTGCGTAATGTACATTGGGTTACATTGAAACATATACGCGTTATCTGGTTGTTAAGGCCACTTTCAACATTATTTCAGTTGTGATTTGCACATTCACTTAGTTTCCTGTAGTTGTTCATGCCAGTACAGCTAAACATTGCATTCGAAATATCACGCGGCCATTTCCGTAAACTGCAACAGACTTCGGATGTATGTGCATTTTGTTAGACGGATACTTTAAGAAAAACTAGCGCGAAAACAACCGGCGCTATCTTTAGATTTATATTTTTTACAGTAAATAACGGTTGAAAAATCTGAATTTTTGAGAATGACGAATCAGCCAGTAATTTAGAATCTAAGATATTTTTATAAGGATAAGATGGTTTCACGTCAGTGACTTAAACGAGTAGCGTTGGCGACGTCAAGGTCGAATTGGGGTTGGCTGAGCCCGGGGTCGAACTCACGATTCCAGGATCAGCCAACTAGTTACTGACTGATCTGACCGAGACCGGCGGAAACATACATAACCCGTCATGCGAAAAGGGGTCATCTGAAAAGAACGAAAAGCTCCGAACCTTGTCAGACTGTGCGAATCTCACGGTTTGAGGTGGATCGAAACTTTTCTCTATTAGAATGTTGGGATTTTTTGTTGTATTTTTTTTTAAATAAAGAAAGGTGATTTTTATCTTCCTACAAATTTAATTTCGATGTTCGAGTTATATTTGACCTCTGCTGTGTCAAAACTCTTCTTAAGATATTTTGTCTCTTGACCGTTCACATGGATGCTATTGCTCTAAGACAATAAACTTACACCATCTTCTAATCGGTGACTTTATAGTGTTGAAGATACTTGTGCTTATTGAATTCTGATAGCCTGTTCACTTGATACTGGGGGGGGGGGGGGGGAGTTGACTGTAAGATATCCGGAAAACAATGGAACTGTCATGGAAACTTGGTCTCTCAGGATTTCGAAATCTTCGAGTGTGATTTGACTTTCGGTGAAAGTAATGTTCTATTCAATTGTTTTCTTGAAACTGTGTCGAAAAGAGAGAATCATGAATTGGCCGATAAGCAGTTTGTTTCAGTTTAACTTACAGAACTTAAACAACATTTAGAAATTGACAAGATGAATGATTTTGGAATGATAATAAAACTATAGTGAATGAGTTTGTGCAGCGAGTTTTTTAGTGAAATCCTAGAGGGAGGGGGGGGGGGTATAGTCAAATATCGCTAATTTCGTCCAATTGAAAGAAATTAGCGATATTTTTCCCCCACCCCTTTCTGTTAATTATACGTACTAGTCTGTTTGTGTGTCTTCATTGACCAATAGGACACTTTGAATTCTTCACCAGCCAATACAACCGTAGAATAGTTTGATCGATTTGAATGAAACATCTTTCCTCTTGAACGATTGCGAAATGTTTTCTAGTGGTTTCGGGGCGTTTTTGATAGATACGAGTGATTAAACCGAAAAAATGAAAGAAGCGCTGAAAAAGTGATTTTTTATGGTTTTAATCGTAATGGGTGTCGATTTCAATGTTTTTTGGGTTTTTTTTTTTTTTTGTTATTTTTAATTTTAGTACAAAAGTAAGCTGCCCAAGGTTTGGTCGTAAAATTAGGCCACATGAGACAATAATTTCGATGAAACATCAAAGAGAAAGTGAGTCAGACTTTGAAATGGGCTAATGGGGCAATTGTTAAATAGATCTTATATGGTCACTGGGTGGTCAAGCCTAAATTGACCGTACTCTGGTCAGGTCTTGCAACAAGCTTGTGGCTGATTAATAAGATAATTTCTTCTGCTCCATATGGTACCCTTGCTGTTTTGAACAGGATTCGTAATAACGGGCGATACTTAATCTAATAATCGTAGTATTCAAATGAAAAGCGATTTAGACATACTGTTATTTGGTAGCGAAAATGTCGTAAATGTAGCTTTATAAAGCTACATTTACAACAATTTGACCAAATACGATACACATTCCTATCTATAAGTGTAACAATATTACTCAACTCATAAAATAAATTATTTAGTTATGAAATTATGATCCATCCTTCCGTCCAAGGTAATGAGACAGCCGCGATTGTCTCAGAAACGGTACCAAGTAGTGAGGCTTTTTATGATACGTGTTTCGGCTGTGAAAGAGCTTAAGATTTTAACGACAAATTTAAATTTTGGGAGAGAGATGGGGAGGTACGCTAATATTCTGGAGAACTAACGACAAAAACCTTATCGACAAATTAGGATTCATAATCATACTGCATTACACCCGCGATTATGGCTACTAGAACTGTCGCAAAGCAGACCAATACCCCCCCCCCCCCCCTCCCCCCATCGCTTTGTCAAAATAAAAAGTGCTATTAGTGCAGGATGTGTTTGTTACAAATATTGAGAAATCAAGTTATATGCCCGTGATTGATTCTAGGTATCCTGGTTTGTAAAGTTAAGTATGGAAACGAAAAAAGTCTAAAAAAAAAATGAATATTGACCTTGACCTTAGACCTATGTGACCAAAAAAGAGATTAGGATACTTCCTTGGGTCATAAGCAGCATTTACATGTAGTTTCGTGATTCTGGGTCCCTTGGTTCTCAAGCAAGAGTATCGAAACGAAAATTGAACAAAGGTTGACTGTGACCTTGCCCTTGGTGTATGTGAACCAAAAATAATACTTCACTTCCTTAGTTCATAAGCAGCATTTCTATGAATTTCATGATCCTAGGTCGCTTGGTTCTTAAGTAAGAGTCAGGAAACGAAAGGGTCTACGGACGGACGAGTGGACGGACGGATCGATGGCTGTACAGACAGACAGATATGGTGAAACCAATATAACCCTCTCTACTTCGTAGATGGAGGGTTTAACAAATATGATCATGATAGTAATATTACCGGTGGAGGGGAATGTACATAAGATGCACATAAGCTTTCAACAACCAAAGAATCTTCTTTTCTTATCCAGTCATACCTGAACTGTAAACTTGCATTCTGCCCTTCAATAAAATTACTTTTACGAAAAGTAAAAATGCCTTCAACTATATAAAATGATTACATGTATTTCATATATTGCATAAACTAACATCATCTCCCATGGCAATTAGTGTAAAATGTAAGCAGATTTCCAGCCATTTCGTGAAATTCCTAAAAAGTTTAGGCATTACGTGAAATTACCGAATGAAACAGGCATTTCGCAAATTGCCTGCTTTCACCTATTGCATGCATTATATACATATAGAACACAAAAAACAGTAAAATAATAAACCCCAGGACGATAAGAGCAAAGAGTTCTGTTGTTCGGATTATTAGATCACATGACAGGGATTACTGACAAGATAATAATGATGGTTGCATTAATCAGCGGTCACGATTTCACAGGGCGCCAGATGCCAGATTTTCTGAATCAGTGTGTTTTATCAATGAATGGAAGGAGTGGTACAAAAGCTTGGTGGGAGTATTTATTTGTAACATATTATCTTTCATTCATGTTTTTTAATCCTTTCTGTTCTGAGGTTATACTATCCTTTTCATGATCCCGGACGACGGCACTCATCTTTTCCTACCATTCGTCTTCCACCTATGGGTTGATATTCGTAGACCTATGTGGAATAGCAGCTGGAGGCTAGGAAAGAATGTGGTGGTAGTACTGGTGTGAGAAATACCAGGATTCCATTGTTAGCTGCTCCAGCCGTCGCGATATGGCTGAAATAATGTTAAAAGCTACGTAAAGTCCCATTCTCGAACAAAAGTCTCCTATTCCTGGTGAGATGAAAGAAAGAAAGGCACGTAAAACTCTATTTTCCTTTGAAAAAAAATAACTAAAAACTGTCTTAATTTTTATATACTACTTTTTTATTAAAGACTTTAACACAAATGACGTAAAACATAGTTTACAACATCGTGAAATTGACACATAGCTCGATCAAATTCATGCGAAATCAATCAGTCAGTTCTCCATTCATTCATTCCAAACACTTACTCAAACCATTCAAGAACGCTCAAAACCTACAGACAGTTCGTTCTAAATAAACAAATAAAGCTAAAAAATAATTGCGATTCCACTGACATAATTGAAATTTAAAGCGCCTGATCGGTCCTTTAAGATATAAAAAACTATTTATAGAACTTGTATGCATACCTTATGAAAGGGAGGTTATTATATCGCTAATTTTGTTCATCCTGATCAAAATTAGCGGTATTTGATTACCTCCCATTTAATTCACTCAAAACTCGCTCCACACACTCATTCATTTTCATTCCAAAATCATTCCAAAATCATTCACCTTGTAATTTTCATGATGTTGTTAACTGTAATCACGAATAATATTCTTTACAAATTAGCTATATCATAATTTGCACTTCCGTTTCAAAAATCGATAATTTCATTATTTTTTTCAAGTTTGCAAGTTTTGAGAAAATAGCGTTTTTTAAATGACCTTGAAAATCTTTTTAAAAGTTGGCTCTATTTTTGAGAGGGTGTGTCATGATTCCAATCAAGTCGTTTACTAGTTGAAAGAAATTGTTTATCTTTGTCAATTTCAGAACATTGTGTAGAATCAGTTTCAAAAACGGAAAGGAGAATAGCTGTTTCGGCGCATAAACGCGTGTATCTGCCTTGATAAATGTACCTGGTAATGTCAAGCAGTCCGCCAATAAATTGTTTCACGCAAAATTAGCTTTGTATGAAAAATGGCGACACCGTCAAAGCGCAGAGGTAAAGCGTAGGGTTATCATACAAAAGTCTCGGGTTCGATTGTGTGTTTTTTTATTATAATCAGATCAAATCGTTACAGCAAATATGGCTCTGGTTCGCCCAATGCTAGAATACTGCCCGTCTGTGAGGAGCCCATATACCAAGGCACAAGTCAAGAATCTGGTGAAAGTACAGTAAAAAAGAAGGACTGCCCGGTACGTAACAAATAGGTACCACAACACAAGTAGTTTTAGCAGCAAGCTTGGCCATCTAGGATGGGAAACACTGGAGACTAGACGTGCGGTGGTACAGCTGGCGATGCTCTACATGATATCAAACAACCTTATAGACATTAACACAGACAAGAACCGTACACGAGCCGCAAATGTCATCAGACCAACACATAAGAACAACTACCTCATGCCTCATATATCTACTACCTCCCGTGGAAACCAAAATTTTCACAGGACAATTGCAACATGGACTCTACTTCCACAATCCCCGGACTTGGTATCCTTTAAGCGGGGATTTGGACCCGTCTCCTTTTAACAGCCAACAAAGTGCAATCTGTAAGTAGCCACCAAGGATTGTGTCGGCAGCGGCCACCGTTACCGAGGAGGTTTAGGTCGTGGAGGTATTCACGCATCTGGTAATCTTAATTTTTACGTTTTCTTTCTTTCCTAACACTGTTTCTAATTTTCCTATATTTTCCATGTTCTTTTTAGGCACGATCCAGGGGCCCGTTTTACTTAACTTTTACGAAAAACTTGATCTTGGTCAACATCACAAATCGGACGTTGTGTTTTCATTCATTGTTAGATTCTACCTTGAAATATCTCATTCGAATCGTATTCAGAAGACGATTCCAATGAGATGATGCATGACCGAATACGACATTTAGTTACTTATGTAGAAGCAACCTTAAATTTTGACGCAAAAAAATGATCGCCCGGCCTTTTGTTAACTTTCGCGAGCGACGGAATAAGTCAAAATGTAGATAGATATGCAGATGTTCTATCTGTCTTGTCTCAGTCTATTTACTATGTTTATGTTTCTTTTATTGGTTACAGGTCTTTTTTCCGCCTCTTACCTGTCTTTATAAGCATATATTTCTCTTTTGGTCCTATCTTAACGAATGTATGGCTTACATAATCGCCGTCTGTTTACATGTCTGATAATAGAAATATGTACCTAATATCAGTTTTTTTATGTCTTTTTTGCTTTGTATATTTTTGAATACATTTTTAGGTATGGCAGGGTATAGTGACTTAAGAGGTTCTGTCTGTTCCCAAATCTTTTTGTCCAGGTTCTTTTCTTTATAGATATAGATATGGTGCACATTACATACAAACTTAAGCCATTCAGTTGAGGGTGTCGAACAAGATTAAGAAGCTATTACACAGGGCTTATTTTAAGAACTTTGTGGGTGCATTCCCCTAATTTCTGATTAAGTTACCCCAAACAACCATTTAAGAAATTGTTTAGATACAATTACCGTCAATGGAAAGATAATTATCAAAACAAAACAAAACAAACAAAAATATTTTGACCGATGTTTTGCATCAGAAAATGAAAGTTTATTGTCTTTGTTTAGAATAGCACCCAGGAACATTTGTTTTCAGCTTGACGTTAAGCCAGAATGTTACTGAACAGGGAATTGGGTACGCATCTGCCAAAAGAAGGTAAAAAAGATGACCTTTGGTTATGAATTTATATACACCGGAAGTGGAAGTTACTTTTCAACCAATCAAGTTTGTTGTTTCAATTGGTAAAATTGAAACAACAAACCCAATTGGCTTAAAAAATGTATTGTTAAAAAATTAGCTTACAGTAATATTTTTTAGATTTGGGCCTTGATAGATCTCTACTGTTGAGCTAGGCGTTGAACGTCGAACCAGGTCATCAAGCAGTCTCCAAGTCATTTTCATTTCGGTGAGCAGGATGGTGATTGAGAATGCCAAGCTAGGTCAACATTGAAAAGAAAATATAATTACAGTTAAAAACATCGAGAAATTGACACCCATTCCGAATAAAATCATTCTAATTAATTCACTTAGCGCTCCTTTCATTCATTCCAAACACTCACTCAAATCGATCATAAACGCTCCAAAATCATTACAAATCATTTAAAAATCGTTCAAGACTTTCAACAATAAAATCAAATAGATCTATTTATTCTAAGATTTTATTATCTGGTGTGGACTTTGAAGTGTCTGATTGGTCCACGAAGACGTACAAACAGAAAAAAACGTATATTTTATTAAAGGGGGGTAATTAATATCGCTAATTTTGTTCATCTTGAACAAAATTAGCAATATTGGATTACCTCCCTTTAATTTCACTCAAAACTCGCTCCAAACACTCATTCAATTTCATTCCTTAATCATTCCAAAATCATTCATCTTGTCAATTTCAAAATGTTATTAACTGTAAGCCTGTGCGTGTCATTTCATCAATTTCATGTTTGCATGTTTGAAAGATATTGGCAACTTGGACAGCAACATATTGTACAATAGAAATTTTCGCAGATGATTTCAATCAAGTGTGCAGTAAAGACTTTGATAAGAATGTGGATGCATGTTGGACCTGCATGGATTCTCCATCGTCAGATTTGTTACCTTTGTTTTAGTTTATGTGTAATCATGTATATAGAGTAAAAGGTGAGTTTATATCCTGGAACGGGTAAGGGTGTTCAAAATAATAAGCATACATGTATACAGACAAGAGTTAAAAAAAAAAGGTCTCTTATGATATAATATGCCTGGCAATTTAATCGTGATAGATAAAAGAAGTACTCAATATCGTTTTCACTTTTTTTTACAGAAACAATACATCAAAAATAGCTCCACGTGTCTTTTACCCCGATGATAATCAATACTGCTAATTAGATCTAAAAGTGTATGTCAATAACTGATGTCAAGGTTTTTGCAAGGAAAAAATGTTGAAAGGAAGAAGTATACGAAGTGCGAAAAAAGAAAAACAAAACGCCAGACAATTTAGAATAGCAAATGAATAAATAAAGTTTTTTAAAGCTAATCAGTTTTTCTTCAATATACTCCGAGGTATTGTTAGCACATTGTCTTCGTTTTTGCCATATATTAGTGGGAGTAGGCACTAGAGTTGGCGGCTTGACAAACTTTAACTTTGGCTATCTCTCTTGACTTACGACAAGAAGTCGGGCTAGTGTCGTCATCTTGGCGTTGCTGGAGTAGGCTTTGACGTAGGCGTTTGCGTGCGCGTGTGCGTGACTAATTAATCTTGGTCATATCTCTTTTGATATTCAAGATATCTTCTTGAAACTTGGCATGACTGTGAGTTCAACATTACAAGGGCTATCCAGACTTAAAATGGGAATAACTTTCAGTCTACAAATTTATTGGCTTGTGTTGTTTTAAAACCGTCTGAGAGGCACTCGAAGACACTCAAACAGAAAGTAGGTAGATTTATGAAAAAAAGGGGATTAATAAAATATCGATAATTTCGTCCAATTTGGAGGAAATTATCGATATCAAACTAACTACCTTTAATTCCATCCAAAATTCGCTCACATATCCATTCTTATTTTATTCCAAGATCATTCACGTTGACAATTTCACAATTTTACCTACTGTAGGCTACATATGGGCGATGACCAGAGTCCCAGATTACGAGGGTGGTTACATGTACATGCAAAAAGTGAAATCCGAGGGCCGAGACCGAGAACTTTGCTTTACATATAACTCCTCCTCCTTCAAACTTTATTCTTGGACACTTAAACGCGATGATGAAATTATAGCTACTTTAAAACGACCGCAATGATAAAATTCGTTTTTTAATCCCTCTTCTTGGTATAAAATATTATTAAAACATTATTTCTGTAAGTTAAATTAATGATAATGTATGATATTGACGTTTGGAGAATTTCATAGAATGCGTAGCACGTCATTAAGCGTGTTAGTTATATGACGTCAAAAGAATCAACGTTTGAGTAAAAGATAACGTTGCGTCTTTTTAGCTTCATTCAAAACTCTCTCCAAATACCCATTCATTTCCATTACAGGGATGAGTGTGTTTTCACTGCGTTTTCGGAGTATAAAGTGCAATTGCCTTGGCAAATAGCAAATAACGCTCGCAGGACGTTATATTTAATCCAAGTGTTAAGGCAATTCCTCTATATACTCCAATAAACCCATACCCATTGAAAAATACACTCGGCCTTATAATTGCAATACTTTATATCTAAGATACTATTTAAAATAGTTCGGATTAACAATAAAGTTTCAAGTTTACTTTCTGCGCGTATAGATTACTTAACCTATTTTTAGATCACGTGTTTTAATCTCGTTACCAAAGTTCAGTTGCATAATTTTTTACAAATTGTACAAAAAAACCATGATAAGATATTTTGATAGTAGAAGTGGTAATTATGACCAAAACATTATTTTTGCAAATTAATGGTGCATTTTAAACGAGCCACCGTCATAGCGCAGTGGTTGCGCGTCGCACTATCATTCGGGTTTGAATCCTGACGGCGACATTCGTCCTCTCTGACTATGTGTCTTCCACCAATGGGTTGATAATCGTTGACATATGTTGAATAGCAGCTGGTGGCTAGGAAAGGATGTTATGGTGGTAGTGGTGTGAGGATTTACCATGAGTCCATTGTTGGATACTTCAGCCTCCGCGATATAACTGAAAGATTGTTGAAAGCGGCGTTTAACTCCATTTAAACAAACAAACAAGCATTTTCAAACGAAATAGACCTGATCGGGCTTAGTTGAGATGGTTGCTTGATTGTCTTCGTCAACTCGCTGTTCACAACGGCTCAGAATCAAAACTACATGCTTGTAATTAAAAAATCTTTCGAAAACATCTTGATTTTTAACTTATTCAATAGCAATGTTAGGTTGTTGGATAGGAACGAGGGTTATTCTTGTACCTACAACACTGGACTTGCAGATCGATTGGCGGTTTTTTTTTTCCCGAAAGACCTATTGCATTTTATTCAAAAATAGAGTGAAGTAGATTTTCCCACATGACGCGATTTAAACCAATATAATTGCAATACAATGAAATAAAGAATTCTCATTGGTTTAAATCGCAACAGGTGGGGAAATCCATTGCACTTTATTTCTGTAAAATGCAATAGGTCTTCCGGGAAACCCCCTGACCTTCGATCTGCAAGGCCTGTGTTGTAGGAACTTGAATTAATCTAGTTCCCGATCATCAACGCAATATTGCTATTTAATCTATTATAAATTAAGATATTTTCAGCATACAGTTCTGATTCTGAGCCGACGTAAACTTAGGCAACAGCGAGTCGACGAAGATCATCAAGCAACCCTCTCAACTGAGAACCGTTTTCGTTTAAAATACAGACTTTCTTGGCAGAAACCAGTTTTTTGTCATTAGTACCTCTATGAATTTCAAAGTTTTCGTTTATTTGTGTATCATTTGTTTTACTTTATGATATTTCACTTCGATAGCGAGATGAAAAATACACGATCTGAAAATAGATTGTAATCTATACGCGCAGAAAGTAGTCTTAAATCTTTAATGTTTGGCCGAGTATTTTAATAGTTTCTTCGATCTAGAGGATTGCAATTATAAGGGACGAGTGTCTTTTTCACTACGTTTATTGGGGTATAAAGTGCAATTGCCTTTGCACATGGCTTAAACATAACGCCCTACGGGCGTTATTTGCCATGTACTAAGGCAATTGCACTTTATACCTCAATAAACGCAGCGAAAAAGACACTTATCCCTATACAAAATTATTTATTTTATTGGTTTGTATGGCGTGTAATCGGTTGCAAAATTATATGAAAAAAATAATTGTTCTATAATACGAATATTTATTCCAAAAATAAATAAATTATGTTTAAAAGAAAATATATATTCAATAAATTAAATTATTTGTTCTAAAGTTATTTATATTTAATCAATAGTGATAAATATTTATTCTAAAATTATGATTATTTTTTTTTTTTTAGAAATAAATAATTTATTCAATATTCAAAAATATTTATTCTATAATTGTAAATATTTGTTGTATAATGAAAAAAATATGTATTGTATAATTTAAAATATTTATTGTATAATCTAAAATATTTGTTCAAAGATTGAAAATAAATAATTATTTCTATAATTTAAAATAATTTATTCGATACCTCGCACAAAATATTTATTCAATAATTAGCATTCTGGGAAGGAAGTGGCTAGCCATAGACTGGGAACATGATCGACTTTCACGATAGACTGGAAATTTCCCCAATCTACGTCACTTCCCGGAAGATTTTAACAGGCTGTTGACTCAGTTAATACTTTCAATGAGTGAAAAACTGACGAAATTCATCTACCCTTCAAATCAATTTAACCGATTTATTGATTTTCGGCGGTACTCCCCTTTGGCTGGCCAGCTGTTAAGAAAAATCGGTTTGGCGAAATCGTATTACATAAAACTGTTCCTAAATGAAAGTCTTTTTGAGGAAATTCATATGACAGTTCTTAAGTCGCGAGAGACAATGTGATGAATCGAACAGGGGGACCATAATGGTCCTATATCGCTCACCTTTATCATTTTGACTCCCCACTTAGCAAAATTAAATGCCTTAAAAATCATTAAATGATCATGAAATGTTTTAAAGAAAGACATTACTCTGTTCCCATGATCCCTGCATAAGTTTCTAGCCACTTCTAAACAAGTTTTTCTGGGGGGGGGGGGGGGGGGGGGGGGGGGGGACGGAGAGGAGGATTCAACCGTTGACAAGGTAAACATATTGAAATACTGATAACCCCTCGAGTTGATAAAGAATATAAAGGCTATTTTTCCTGCATTTTTTCATATGACAATACATTTCTCAAAAGGGATTATTATTTTGACTATATACCCGGTATACATTCTGACCAAATTTTATGAAAATTGGGCCATATGTGTGGCCTCTAGAGTGAAAACAAGAAAGTTGTCATTAGACTCCTTCTCACGTGATATGGCATGGATCCTTCCCATTTCAATAGGGTCCATTCTTGTGACCTGACCAATATTTTGACCAACGTCATAAAGATTGGGCCATAATTATGGCTTCTAGAGTGTAAACAAGAAAATTTTTATTAAGACCCCTTTCCCAGTGATATGACATGGATTCTCCCAATTTTTAATGGGGTTCATTCTTGTGACCTGACCATTATTCTGACCAACGTTCATTAAGATTGTGTCATTTATATGGCTTCTAGAGTGTAAACAAAAAAATTGTCAACAAGGCCCCATTCCTCGTGATATGGCATAGATCCCTCCCATTTTCAATAGGGTTCAATCTTGTGACCTGGCCAAAATTCTGACCAAGTTTCATGAAGATAGGGCCATATTTGTGGCCTCTGAGTGTAAACACTTAAATTGTTGATGCCGGACGACACACAACGCACGAAGGACATTCATTGGTCACAAAAGCTCACCTTTCCTCAAAAAGACTTTCATTTAGGAACAGTTTTAAGTAATACGATTTCGTCAAACTGATTTATCTTAACAACTGGCCAGCCAAAGGGGAGTACCGCCGAAAATCAATAAATCGGTTAAATTGAATTGAAGGGTAGATGAATTTTGTCATTTTACCTCTCTTTGAAAGTATTAACACAGTCAACTTCGTAATTGAGCCTGTTAAAATCTTCCGGGAAATAACGTAAATTTGCGAGTCTAGATTGTGAAAGTCGATCATGTTCCCAGTCTATGGCTAGCCACTTCCTTCCCAGAATGCTAATTATTGAATAAATATTTTGTGTGAGGTATTGAATAAATTATTTTAAGTTATAGAAATAATCATTTATGTTCAATCTTTGAACAAATATTTAAGATTATACAATAAATATTTTACATTATACAATAAATATTTTTAATTATACAATAAATATTTTTTTTCATTATACAACAAATATTTACAATTATAGAATAAATATTTTTGATTATTTAATAAATTATCTATTTTTTTAAAAAAAAAAATATAATTATAGAATAAATATTTATCATTATTGAATAAATATAAATTACTATAGAACAAATAATTTAATTTATTGAAAATATATTTTCTTTTTACCATAATTTATTCATTTTTGGAATAAATATTCGTATTATAGAACAATTATTTTTTTCATATAATTTTGCAACCGATTACATATGGCATGTGGAACGTTGCAAAATTCGATAAATATTTTTATGTGATATAATTTTATATTTATATTCTATATTTTTTCTATTTATATTATAAAGATATTTTTATGTGATATAATTTTATATTTATATTCTATAATTTTTATTTATATTGTATATTTTTTATTTATGTTCTTAATTTTTTTTTTTTTTTTTTTTTTATGTTCGATAACGCCAAAAAAAATTATGTGATATAATTGTTTATTTATATTGTATATATTTTTTTTATTTATGTTCTATATTTTTTTTATTTATATTCGATAACGCGAAAAAAAAATTATGTGATATAATTTTTTATTTATATTCTATATTTTTTATTTATGTTCTATATTTTTTATTTATATTCGATAATAGTGCGAAAAAAATTTATGTGGTATAATTGCATCATGGGATACTAGTGACATTTGTAACAAACGATTTGATTGGACAACGGATTTCACAACAAAGATGGCTCAAAGAAAGATCAAATCGTTTGTTACAAATGTCACTAGTATCCCATGATGCAATTATACCACATAAATTTTTTTCGCACTATTATCGAATATAAATAAAAAAAATATAGAATATAAATGAAAAATTATATCACATAATTTTTTTTTCGCGTTATCGAATATAAATAAAAATGTAGAACATAAATAAAAAAATATATAATATAAATAAAAAATTATATCACATAATTTTTTTTCACGTTATCGGATATAAATAAAAAATAAAGAACATAAATAAAAAATATACAATATAAATAAAAATTATAGAATATAAATATAAATTTATATCACATAAAAATATTTATCGAATTTTGCAACGTTCCACACGCCATAATTACACGCCATAGGTTTGCAATTATTCCGAAATAATTCCAAGCTCATTGACATCGTTTATTCCTCGATGTTATTAACTGTTCATGACTTTAGATTTAGCTTTTTTATAACGGGTCGCCAAAATCGATAATTCCCAGTAGTTCCATCTTTTAAAAAGTTAATTCCAGTAATTCCAATATCTTTTGACTATATAGTTTTCATGACGTGATCTATATTGTTTCGCTGATTTGACGAAACATCTGTTTTAATTGAATTCAAAAGAAACTCTCAGGTTTTATATCACGAAATTGGTATCATTTTATTCATGTATAAACACAAGTTACAGAATATCTTATTACATTAACCTGAAAATTAACCAATTTACAAGCTACAGTACGGTTAATAACATCGTGAAATTAACAAGATCAATGAATTAACTTATTAGTGATTAATTTTAACAATGTCTCATCGGCTTATAAGACGAGTATCTAAGTAACTTAATTTGAGATTTCAAAAAAAATCCGACTTTTACTAAGCTTTAAAATGTGATTTGGCGGTATTTTATAATGATGTTTACATGCAACAGATATTTTATTACTCAATAGTGTTGACTCAAACCAAAATTTAAAGATAGGTCTAAGTCTCTATTGAGATTATTAGAAATACTCTACGAAATGAAACTTACTCTATATATGAGAATACTAGAGAAGGTAAACTACGACAAAAGCTTTTTTTGACATCAATCTTCGCTAATATAGATCTTTAAAAAGGTCCTTCCTTGTTATATGTTTAAATCTGTAATAAACTATTTTTTGGAAATGGTGATTAAAACAATACAAGTTCCGTAGAAAACAAAGTCACACTAAAAATCAATGAATGAGTGATGGCATATCTGTTGGATAAATAATGCATTTAGTGTATACGCCACATATGATTGTTAATTATGAGAATATATGTAAAGTGAAGTTGGAATAAAAAAAAAAAAAAAAAGGGAATTTCATATTGAGAAAATAAAGAGATCATTCGGGAAAAAAAAAAAAACTTAATTTGGATCAATGCTTGGTCTAGATCTACAAGTGTACATTTCTAATTCGCGTCGTAACTTTTGTTTTTGTTAACCATCCACAGCACACGGTGGTGAAAAACAGAATTACTGCTCAATAGTCGTCAAACATACCAAGAATTGACCACATGTAAGTGTAAATTGTGCTAATTTCTTCGGTCAACGCACAACAAAAAACGGTGGGTAATTAAAGTAATTAAGATATAACCATGGCCACATGTGGTCATTTTTTCTAACACTGAATTGTTTCTGTTTACAAATGTTATATATATTGACATAGCACTCATTTAAGTGCTCGACTGTTCCCGCAATGAAATTCTACTTTATTTACATGTTTCAATCATATTATTCAACACTGCCGAAAGAAACTTTGGGTAGTACATTGGTTAAAGACGTATTCCCGGAATATAAGCTGAGAGTCGTCGGACCGAGTTCAATACACGATATGGAAATGTAGTTTTTATTTTCAAAATTATTTACTTTTTTTTTAAGTTTTGTTTTCAGTGAACCTAGAAACTTTTTTTTCTGAACAAAATTAGCGATATTTTACTACCTCCCTTTAATTACAACCAAAACCTACTCATCGCACTCATGCAGTTTCATTTCAAATTTACTTACCATGTCAATTTTACGATGTTGTTAACAGTAGCTGAAAAGTCGGTTCCATGCCTCAATGAAAACAATATTTAGTATCAATCTATAGGAGTAATTTTAAACACTTTTTTTCTTCATGATATTTCATGAAAAGAGCGAGAAGATAGTTTATGCCACCTAAAACCCTCATCAGACAAAAATGCGATTATACTCCACGTATCCATAAAGTAAACAGGTCTTTAATTTCATACATCCATGAATTAAAAAGCCTTAATGACTCTAAGATATAGAAACATTTTAATTTCCAATAATTCAGTTTCGTATCCCGTGTCTTGTAAACTTCAAAAATATAGGTACTCAATTATTAGCTCACCTGAGCACAACAGGCTCAAGGAGAGCTTTTGGGGTGACGCTGAGTCCGTCGTCCGTCGTGCGTCGTCCGTCGTGCGTCGTCCGTCGTCAACAATCTTAAAAACTTCCTCTCTTGCTGAACCACTGGGCCGATTTCAATGAAACTTTGCCAGAATATGTCTTGGGTGACCTTCTTTAGAAATTGTTCGCTAAATTATGAACGGCCCATTAATATTGGCGTGACAGGGCGTGGCATTTTTTCACTTTGAAATCTTTGAACGACATCTCCTCCTGAACCACTGGTCAGTTTTCAATGAAACTTTACCAGAATGTTCTTTGGGTGACTCTTTTCAAAATTGTTCGCGAAACTTTGATTGGCCTACTAATAAGGGCTTGGTAGAATGGGGCTTATTTTGAACCCAAAATCTTTAAACCACATCTCCTCCTGAACCACTTTGTTGATTTCAATGAAATTTTACAAGAATGTTTCTTTGATAACCATCTTCAAAATTAGCTTGCAAAATTTTGATTGGCCCATGAAATGGGCATGGCAGGGGGGGGGGGGGGGGGGGGGCTAGGTTGAGTAGCCTCAGTAAAAAATGGGTTAGCAGGGTCCATCTAGCAGAGTCCATCTTCACTTTAAATTCTTGGAATAACATATCCTTTTCAACAATTAGGCAAATGTGAATGAAACTTTGTCAGAAATTTACTTGGATGGGTTCCACTAGACCAATAGAATTCAGGTGAGCGGTTTAGGGCTTTTCTGGCCCTCTTGATTTTTCAAGTACGGCTTCATAGAGATATTCGTGTGTGTTGTTTTTCTCTTGCAATTCAAAGTTTTACATTTAATTTGAAGTGCTGTATGGGCAACACTCTGCAGTGATAGTGTTAATAGCCAATTCAAAAATTTTCAGAAAGATTTCAATGCAGAATACTAATAGCATAGTGCAACACTGTTGTACCAAAAAAAAAGATACTTATATACTAGGACGAAAAGAAACGCCGGGTAACCTAAAATGATTGTTGTAAGAGATAAGTTATATTACTGGATTTTTATATTCATTTTTGTATTACATGTCATCTGTATGGAACCAGCTGTTTCCGTTCAAGGTCAGAATTTAGAAAATTAAACTTTAAAATTTGCCATACTTTTGCAATGGTCAGTGATATAGACATCATATTTCAAATGTCTATTACTTGTAACAGGAGCATTTTTTTTGGAAAACTAAGGCAAGGATCTCACCCAATGTCAAGTATAAATTGTCAAGATCAATAATTTCCGTTATAAAAACTAAGTTGGTCACAACTTGAAATTTGAATGAGATAGTGTCTTCATATTTCACATGTACTTTGCTTTTGTTAAACCCTTTCTATTCGCACCAAGTTCAAGGTCATCAGTCAATGCCAAGGTCTTTCAGTAGATATGTAAGACAATGTTTTTGGTCAAGGTCAAATTGTCAAGGTCAATAATTTCCTTTATAATAACTCTTAATTGGCCATTATTTTTAATTGGAATGATATTTAATCTTCATATTTCACATGTTTATTGTTTGTGCAAATATTTTTTGTTGCTACCAAGTTCAAGGTCATCTGTCAAATTCAAGGTCATTTCTCATGTTATGGTAAACCGTTTAAGGTAAATTTTGACTGTTGATATAAAGCATACTTTATTATCAACCACTTATTCGGGGAGCATAACCCGTCACTGGCGGCTCTTGTTTGTAAAAGAGCCTGCATATCTTCTCATGTAAATAACACAGTTTTTGGTAATTTTTGACCACTCCTAATCAATTTTTGATGCAAAAATATATTATTAAATTAAATAGTTCTGTCATATAATTGATATCTTCCGGTTAAAAGATTCTTGATTATGAAGTTAAATTATTATCCCTCGTTATTTCCCTCAAAAGAATCTTATGAAAACCGGGCTAATTAACCCTTTGCTGTTTAATCCCTGCTTTTTACGTGTCTGTGATTTTATGATTGAGAAAGCATTGTGAAAAAAGAAGCAATTACTTCTTACAAGCAATTTCTTCTTTTTTTTTTCAAACTATTTGCTACCCTACTGAATGGTTATTTTTCAAATTAAATCCACATCAAATTTTCGTCTGCAAAACCTTTGAATTTGGACAGGTCCAAAATTTGTAAAACAGGACAGTGTTAAACAACTTTCAAAAAAACCGCCATAAAATTAACAAATACCCACTGATTAAGTTCGAAGATCAATGCCCATTTCTACTTTACACAGAAAGAGTCTAGTCGTAAGAATACCGCCAATAAACATTTATGGAAACGAAACACAAAGATCAGACGCCAGTTTTACTATACATCTTACGATTAATTTTGCATAAGCCAAAACTAAAGTTGCCATATATCACCTCATTGAAATCATCTTCTAAGGGCGATTCCAATGATATATTTCAAGGCAGAAACTAACAATGAATAAAATCAAAAGGTACGATTTGTGATTTTGATTTACTTATTTTTCAAACGGGTCCCTGATGCGTGATAGCGGAGCATTTGATCAGTGCCATTATTTTCATTGAAATGAGATTGACCTTTGCTGGATCGAATATCGTTTGCAAAAATAGGGATTTTTGAAGCCTAATTAAGAATGATTTTTCAAAATTTTTCTGAAAATATATTTAAAATTATAGCAAGAACAGAATATTTACAAGAAAGGTACCACACTCATAAACGGAATACGAATTGAGAAAATGAATAATCAAAAGAAAGGATATTTTGTGGTAATATCAATGCGGTAGGTTTGAAAAATTGGTGTTTGATGAAATTATGCTCATACCACTTGTTTGTGCATATTGCATTATAAACGTATTATATTGTAATGAGTTATCCGGCCATATGGAAAAAAAACAAAACGGAGTAAACCCTTTTTGTAAAATAACTAACCAAGTCTCCCATTATTGGAATTAGGGTTTCGATACTTCAACAATTTTGCCATAAACTCGACACATACTTATGTTGATAAACAAGGTTTTTAGAAAAAAAATGCTGCGCCGTCATCTTGTTGGGGATATAGGTACATGTACAAACTTTTTGAAATAGGGCAAAATAGATTGGCTTAATTGTTACGTAATAGTTATAGTCCATTTCTGACAATTTACGCGATATAACCTAAGCGGAGCGTTATACGCAAGGTTATACGCGTAAATTGTCAGAATATGAACTATAACTGTTTTACAGATCGACTTATTTTTTCAACGAACAATGCTATGTCTAATGAGTTGCACGTCAATCAATGATGTCATTCATTTTTGTTGCGTCATACATTCTTCAATCAAATCGAAGTAAACAAGAAGTGGGAGGAGCGAATTTAATCACCATCGGGTTTCTGTAAGTAATTTATCATTTGGCGAGACAAAATCAGTTGAGAAGGTTCGGTGAAAAAAAAAACCTCGTGTTTGCAACTGATGGATTTTGAATTCTATTTAGTGAGCTTTTCACGGATATCATGTCTCTCTTTTAAAGGGGTTTTGCATTTGTAGAAAAATTTATCTATCTCGGCATATTCAGACGCGCAGTTGGTATTGTGGCGGACTTTCATTAAAAAGGTCCTAGATTCGATTCCCCGACGGCGTCACTCATCCTTTGCGACTATTTTTCTCCCACCAATAGGTAGATTATCGTAGATGTGGGGCAGCAGCTGGTGGCTAGGAAAAAGAGTATTGGTAGTTCTGATGATAGAAATACCATTTTGGGGTGCCACAGCCTCTGCGATTTAACTGAAAGACTACTGAAAGCGGCGTCGAACCCCATGCAAACAAACAAAACCATCGCATATTCATGGTCAATAATGCAATCAAAATGTTTGCAACAAGTTAAATAAATAACGCTTTGAAAAGCTATAGCTACCAAGGTTTGGTTCCCCGCCGGTACATAGTCAAAGTTAAACAGACTGGTCAGAGCTCAAAGGCCTAACATGTTTCGAATAGCTTTAATTTTGCAAATATTTTTATCCCTAGAATCATTTAAGTTGGCCTATTATAAATTGTTCTACGATATTTTGCATACATGTACCTTTCCAAGTGTCGCCGTCTTAGAGCAGTTGGTAGCGCGTTTGACTTTTAGAGGTCCCGGGTTCGATCCCCGACGGCGGCACTCATTCTTTCCGACTATTTGTCTCTCACCAATGGGTTGATAATTGTTAACCTATGTGAGATAGCAGCTGGAGGCTAGGAAAGGATGTTGTGGTTGTACTTCTGAGATAAATACCAGGAATCCATCGTTAGGTGCTCCAGCCGCCGCGATATAACCAAAAAAATGTGAAAGCAGCTTAAAACTCCATTCAATTTAATAAACCCTCCTTAATATAGATGTCTAAAGCCATTTCCTTTTTCGTTAATCCCCACTGTTTGTCCTTCGATGACAACACCTTTCACGTGACTCGTCGTAAATGGACCTTAAACCTCGGTCCTCTACAGAATATTGGATTGCATATTTTTCTGACAACGGGAATTTTGCAGAATAATTAAATTAAAATGTTGTTGAAAAGATCCTAGGTATTCATTTTAAAAAGTAATTGAGATTATAGATGTTTCAACCCTGTCGTCTATTTTTAATATCAATTTGAAAATGTAATAGACATAGGCGTAACTAGGATTGTGTAATTATTACGCAGTCAGACGGCGATCACCGAGGAATATATAGTATAAGGGCGATATGTGGACTGTGAGAAAAGATAAATGCCCTCCACCCGCTCCCTTTTTATGATTTGAGCGTTGGTGAATAATCAAAACATCGGAACTACAGCTTGAATAAGCTGTTGTTTCGATGTTATGATAATTCATTAGCGTTATTTTTCAACAGATGATTATTTCTTTTTCGCACTTGCGTAAATTGCGTAATGGGAGTTACGCCCTTGATAGGGATAACAGAAAGGCTGGGTTCAAGCAAACTGTTCGATCTTTCTTACTGCTGAATACATACATAAATATTTCATAAACAGAATCAGTTATATATTAGCCTAATCTTCTGTTGATTAACATGCAGACGTATTATTCAAGAATTTCTCCCCCTTTTAATGAAAAATTGTGTATAAGCATAACTTAAACAAAAAATAAAAAAAAAAAATAAAAGCACTTTTTTTAAAAAGAAAATACTCCTTCAAGTTAAGGGTCTTTTCAGACATTTTATCAGACAAAATTATGACGTCACTGTCTGGTTTTGAACGTTGTCTCCGCCCATAATGACCTAAATTAACGTAGCTCACTTATTCGAGCAGATTGTCAGGTTACGGGATATATTTTTTGAATTTCAAACGAAATAGCGACCTTTCATTGGCGGAAAAAATAGGGCGATCGGTAAATACTTGTAAATCTGAATATTTCTTAGAGATTCCTCTTTAAGCATTGTTCATTGATTTAGATCTTATAACTATACAATTATCCGTGTGATAACATACCATATGATATTTTTTTATGATATCACATTGGTATTTTTAGAACAATGAAATGATGCGGTTATTTTTGGGAAATTTGAATTTTGTTACAAACATCGACGAAAACAAGTCGAAAAGAAAATATAATACGTACTTAGTGTATTGTATTGAAAAAATATCTAACTCGGCTGTGGGCAAAGCAAAGCCTCGACAATTATCAATTCCCCCAACTTCGTTAGATATTTTTTTCATACAATACACTTAGTACATATTATATATAATGTGCGACTGTAAAGACGTAATGTCAATGGAAACATAAATACACTAAATGTGGTTATTTTGGAACCTTAATAAGTTACCTTAAATTCAATAAAAATGTCATTTTGGAACATTCGCTTGTATTCAAGTTAGGCGACAATTTTAGGGATACCTTTCGAAATTAAAATAACTCCATAGCCCTACTGTTAGCACTATATTTACTTTTGAAATGAAGCAAAAGCCAAACACGTTTTAAAGTAATTTAAATATATCAAGGTCCCAAACAAATTATCAATACAACGTTAATGCACATTTGGTACAAAGACGGCACCAAACGTCGTCTGTTTTGCCAAAAATGATGCCAGTGACATCCTTTTCCCATTCCTTTCGTAAAACCACAAACGTTGTCCACGTGAAAGTGTATTCTGAACGCAAGGCCTATTTACGTTTTCTCTTCCTTAGCAGACATACCGTTTAGGATTGAACTGGAATTTTGAGCGCGATAACGGCACGATGTTAAACGTCAATTTTACACTCAAAGTCTTCAACAACATCAACAAAAAAAATATTGGCACGGTCCTACCTCTCAAATTATCAAATCTTGATGGCATAAATCAACCATTTTGTGAGTGTAATCGAGATTAACGACGTACAGATTCTATGGAACAATTGAACTTGTGACATACTCGATTTTTAGCACAGTCGATTCGATTTAGTGAGTCTACTTCATTTCTTTTAACAGTTTAGAAACGTCTGTCGTTAAGAATCCTTGACACTTGCAATTCACATGAATTCTCAATAAAGGGGTGTCATTTGAATTCTGAAAATCGAAAAAAACAAAAAACAACTTTTAAAAAATAAGGAGGATTTGTGTTCAATAGCTTGGTATATTTCATTTCTTCAAAATATTTTCAGCATGATTGGAAAACCTACTCCAATATTCTCTTAAACTAGCCAACAAAAGGGCATTTTATTCTATTGAAAGGTTTGTTACCGTTGGTGTACCAATTTCATTGTCGTAGCAAAGTTTGTAGAACTTCTTTTATGCGGACGAGTTTTGATTTTATATGACGAGAATGTTTTTTTTAAAAGTTAAAACTAAATAAATATGAAATAGATCGTCGCATGTAAGTCTCCGTCATTTTCTTGGAAAATTACATTTACTTCTGATAATGGATTACAATTGTAAAGGAAAATTTTTCAGGACTTAACATTTCAATAAAATATGACTTGAAAAGTTGTATCTGTCTCAACCTCTTTTAAAACACAAAAGAAAGTCAATACACCAAAATTCATTTATCTTCATCCAGCCATGATGCTATGAAACCGAAAGACATGTATTAAAATATGATATACCAGAAGTAACTAACCTTACCGGTACTATCAAAAGTGAGAATAATGCCTTCGCTTGGCAATAGAACAAAGGATTCGAGTTAATGAGAATAAATTTTATTAGACTTGATGAGAAAAAATACGATTTTTACAATAGTCTTACAAAGCTTAATTAAAAGAAAAGAATACAAGAAAAGTCATTCAAATTGAAACAAACCATTTATACGAAACACGAACGTTAAGCAAATGCGTTTATAAAACTTATAGTTGATGCTTGCAGTTGTTATTTAAAAAATTATACATAACATCATCGAAGAAAAGCCTACAATTTTAATATCCATACGTAAGGGTCGTTACCATATATATTCGTAAGGTTCGTTATATCAAAAATTATATGCAGTTTGACATTTTTTTTACTTTATAACCCGTACATTTCCTTCACGTATTGTGAATTTTACTCCCTAGGCGTTTTTTATCAAAGACCATGACGTCGAACAACAAACAGAAATACATATGGTACGGTTGGTATTTTCTCTCATGCTTTATCATCTCTATTCATGTCTCTGACGGTCTTTCTTTAGTTTTTCTCAACACCCTTTAATAATTTTCACGTTTGATGGTTTAGCCATGGTAGTAGATGTACTTGAATTATATGCATACATGTTCAATATAAACCTTCGCACAATTTAAAACAAATCAAATTGTAACTTTCTTCAGTATAATGTTTTACTTCGAAATATCTGAAAGCAAGTATATATAGGCAATGATCGTGTCCATTCATGAAGAATGAACTACACATAGACTGACAGATGCGCATACTGATAGTTGCATCTATACAAGACTGTGCAAGAGACAATTTATTGCAGGTTGAGGCAAATAAGGCGCGACAAAAACTATTAACTTTCAATGCAAGGTTCGTTACTGAAAGAAACGAACCTTACCTTTAACTTCTATGATTCTTTTGTAAAAAGGGGTTACCGAAACGTCAAGCTTAAACAGTTCAATAAGACTGGTCGACTTTTTGTTTTGGCAAATTAAGATATGTTTATTTTAGTATACTTAGAGGGTTTTCAGCGAAACCTGGGTCCGAAGAAAATGAAATAAAACAATGTTAGGAGGTACCAGCGTCTGTTTTCAAAAAGAATGACAGAATATACATGTCTGCTTCTGTTGTGAGAAATGATCACTTAAGATAATATATCATCTGAAATCTTCAAACCTAGATAAAGATACACTTATATCGACTGAATTTTTCCATCAGAAATTGAAGTAAGGTTCGATACTAAAGAGAACGAACCTTACAACTATAATTTAGACTGATCTGAAGATTAAATTTGTTTGATATACCGAAAACGTCTTTTATCAAACGATTGTTAATTGATTGACATATATAAGATAATGAAATAAGTAAACTGTAAGACATTAAAACAAATCTTACCACAAGTGCCCTGGCCCCTTTCTCTCTCGATAACTATGATTTTATCCAAAATGATAGGAAAAACGCGCCGAATAAACACCAGAATCATTTGATTACGTATAAAGAATTATCAAATGACGCCATTTAGCACCTTGGTTGATAGAAAAATGCTGATTAATAGAAAAAATTGATATCCGATAACTAAATTTACAAAACGAACCTTACAAAATGATTTTAACTATTCATTCCGTGACTACCGCAATGGTACAGTAGTTCTTTTTAAGTTTTATCTAAAGCCCACATAAGAGCATGTAAGGCTTATAAGTCGTTATGGTCATAGGGTTACAGAATTTCAGAATGATCGGTAACAAGCCTTACATCCTTAAACCTTCGGCCTCACAAATAAACATTAATCTAATTTTGTGTAAATATCATTCTTCCGATAAGCTGTCAGAATGTTTATTGGTTATTTTCACAATTCTAAGCGCAAAATAAAAATACTTTGGCAGACATTAAAGCACTATATTTCATTTTTTTTCTGTATTTGCCTTGATATACGTCCAATTTAATGATTTCGGCGACAATTTTAAAATCATTATAGTGATATGAAAAACGTAGAAAGAACATAGAAAAATATACTTTTTGGTTGGGTCTTATGACCGTGCAGAAATCCTGCACTCGAAAAAGAAACCTACTCCAATATTCTTTCAAATAGTTCAGTTTCCATTATAGGATTCCATTTGGCGACAGCTACGAATCTTACATTTTGGCTGTCAGCGAAAACACAATCTGAAGTGCTGATGAAGCTCAAGTATATTGTTAAAGTCACCAATCGTCCCTCTTTCATTACCCATAATAATTCAAAACTTCGGGTTGTTTTTTACCATGAAAATCTTCGGCGACAGCAAAATGTGCAAATGGCACATATTTACCGAGAA
The DNA here is from genome assembly GCA_948146395.1 of Fragum whitleyi. Classification (NCBI taxonomy): domain Eukaryota; kingdom Metazoa; phylum Mollusca; class Bivalvia; order Cardiida; family Cardiidae; genus Fragum; species Fragum whitleyi. The sequence goes on from OX411550.1 coordinate 9,660,487, forward strand.
TGCGTGTTTAATGAAATCAATCAACCGTGAAAAATGAAATGACAAAAGAGGATTGAACAGTAGATTGCTTTGCCGAAACTAACCGAAACGTCAGAACCAACAAGGGTAAGGTCGATCCAAAAGAGAATTTTCTTTGGTATGATAATAGCTAAAGAAAGCCAATACAAATGAATTTTTCGGTACTCTGTTTTTTTAAGTCGCTCAGTTTCTTATTTGATCATTAAAACCACCTTAAAGTGAATATATAATATGACCTACGTCGCGGGAGTGAAATAACCCCGTTGAATATTTTTGATATTACACGAGTGTTATTGCACAAGTGGAATATCTATGCAAATGAGCTCAGAGCGAATAGCAACGCTATTTTGTTACCGTAAATATGACGTAATAATGTATATATTGTGTCGTCAGTTTTAAACGGCATTATAAGTTTCGCGGAAATTGAAAGTTGAATTTCAAGAAATTTGGCGACTTTTTTTTGCAAAATTTGGGTCATATTATAAATAGAATATTAAATTTGTGTTCATAAAATACAGAATTTATTAAACTCGTCATCTAAAACAGATAAAAACTCGGCGCAGCCTCGTTCTTATCTGTTTATAGGTGACTCGTTTATAGAAAACAGATGGTTGGTGACTTGAGATGGAAAAGTTTATCGGGCAAGGCTTATGAATTTATCTGGTGAGCCGGAGGCGAACCGAATAAATTCCGCAGCCGAGCCCGATAAACTTTTCCATCTCAAGTCACCTATCATCTATTCTATTTATCCTGTTACAATCTTTTTTTTTAGTCTATTCGTTATTTATTTACGAAAATTTAATCCGATCCCAATTTACAACTCCGATACTCGGCGAATCCTCACCATATGGGTGAAAGAGGTGGGGTGATCGCCTAAGGCCAAAGAACTTGATAATTGAAATGATTCCTAATGTTGAGGCAAGAAAATATTTAACTAAAGAAAACTAAAGTAATATGTACATACCTTCGTGATTAAGGAGACATGAATCGGATGAAGCAAATTTCAATCCAATGCCTTCCTTGCTCTCAATCAGAGGATTGACATAGATTGAGATTAGATACAAAGCTACTAATCTCCGAAAGTATTCTCGGACGAATAAATCTGCGTTGAATCCATTCAGATAAATGTTTTAAAATCCCGACAGTTTTCGAGGTCGAATGTAAACACCTAGATAAGCTTCGTCACAATTTTATAGATTACGTCATCCGTCATGTACTACGTCATCGATTTGGTCGCAATTTGATCTTAAAAAACATTCTATAAGAATCGAGTGAATATTTTTTTATCATAAATATACATTAAAATTCAAAAGAAAAAAATGTTAAAGATGACTGTTTCAGACCTAAATGCTGCAAAAAGAAGATCCGGCAGATCACGTGACCAAGTGACATGATAAAGCTGTCACGAGATCAAGTAACCTGATATCAACAAGTTTATCCTACCCCCTTTAATCAGGCAATATTTATAGCTAGTGACAGGATAAAATAAATTCTGTATTCAATGACCACTCATTCAATATCCTCTATTTTGACACTGCTGGAATATATATCTAGTAACTTTTTCAGCTGGACTTACCTGAAAATATTAGAAGTTTTACTAGAAGACTTATGATTTATGAACGATAGCAAATATCGCTTTTCTGCACTGAGGGACAAAAGAAACGCAACAATTGAGTTTCGGTAACTTTTCAAAGCCATCTTCATCGATATTGTTTCAGTTGCAACGGTTTGAAGTTTTAATCATTACGTGAGCAAAGTTTGTTGTAAATTTCATTAAAAAAAATGTATCTGAAAGTCTTAGAGTAATGATCTTTAACCGGGGACATGCCTCTACTGCCCTTTCACAGATTGGGAAAATGCGACTTTTTTTATTTATTTCTATTTTTTATTATTTTTCTATTTTTTAAATTTTTTGTAACATTAATCGGAAATTATTACTTCATCGTGTAGAAAACCATACAATGATAATATTCGATCAGGAAAGGCAAGGAAAAAAGACATATATACATGAAAAATAATTATTTTATTGATTCATAGACTGGGTATAAATAGACTGGTTCCGTCACTGACCTTGCTGCTTCGAACATTCAAGCCATAATTTTCTTGAAATCACTTTTTCTTAGGCCATTTTCACGATCTATTCTTTAATGTCGGAATATGCACATATTTCCGAATCTAAGAAACAGTTTTGTATTTTTTCTATGAAGAACTGTGAAAGAGCAGCTTTAAAATAACAACAATTCACTGTAGTTTGAAAAAATCATCAACGTTCAGTATATTCAAGTCATATGTTGATTTTTAAAACATCTAAGATGAAAATTCAACATTTTGATCGTGAATATTGCCCTTAAATACAGAATAAGATAAGTCTTATTTCTTGTAAAGGACAGAAAAGTGTTGTATGGAGTGGTATCTAAGGTTACCCTCCACCATCTTGCTTTCACGTGTTGCGTTTATAACTACATTTACTTTAAAGCATATTTATCTTTGACATCGCTTATTTTTACGTACATTTGTATTTTCGTATCGTAATCGATTTTGAGGTGATCATGCTTGTCATTTGAATAAAACCGCTCGCGGTGTATTTAAATTTCCACATTAAGTTCGAAAGAAAATGATAAAAAATCATTATTCCGTAATTCGAGTTCACAACATCGCATATCTAGATAATTTGATAAAAAATTCCGTTGGGTATAAGCTATTGCAAATTAAGTTGATTTCGTTGAAATAGTCAACGTGAACTTGACGTGATAACGAATTGGTTTGATAAATAGTAAGAACAGCCATAGTCAATATTGTTTCGATAGATCCAATCACTTTTCAAGAATGCTATAATCTGATAAATGAAATTCTATCCAAATATATATTACCTTAAGCTTTAGAATTATGATACAGTTAAAAGCATCGTGAAATTGACACTCATTCCGATCAAAATAATCCTAAATCATTCACTCAGAGCTCCATTTATTCACACCAACACTCACCCAAATCGATAAAAAAAAACCCCGCTCCAAAATAATTAGAAAACATTTCAAACCCGTTGAAGGCGATCAACGTTTGATTCAAATCGATCAAATTATTCTACGATTTTATATACTGGTGTGGACTTAAATTGTCTTGTTGGTCAACAAAGACTCACAAACAGAAAAGTGCGTATATTTTATTAAAGGGATGTAATAATTATCGCTAATTTTGTTCATCTTGAACATAATTAGCGATATTGGATTACCTCCCTTTAATTTCAGTAAACATTGGCTTCTCTCACCCATTCAATTTCATCCAAAAATCGTTCCAAAATCATTTTGTCAATTTCAGGATGTTCTTATCTGTATGCAGTGTTGTAAAGCTTCAGGTCCTTCAATTTCTGATATTGACAACGTGTTCGGTGATTCGCAAAAATAATGAAAACGTGTTAAGGGCTTGAAAGGTCGTAGACTAGAGTTTACGAAGCAAAGAATACATTTTGCTTAGTTTTTGTTGTGTCAGGCCCGTAACGTTTGGAAAAAGGATAGAATGGGCTTTTTCCTGAAATGGTAAAATTGTTGAAATTTGTAGGCCTTGCACTGCAAAAGTCGGTGCGAGAAACTGCCGCTTATGTATTTCACAAACATTTTTTTACCCTGCTCGGATTTGATGCTTAGCAAATGTTGCGTAGTTTATATTGTGAATGTGATAGAATCATTATTTTATTTACAGTTAAAAACATCGTGATATTGACAAGGTGAATGATTTTGGAGTGATTTAGGAATTAATTTGAATGAGTGTGTGGAGCGAGGTTTGAGTGATTCAATGGGAGGTAATTATATACCGGAAATTTTGTTTGAGATGAACAAAATTAGCGATATTGATTACCTCCCTTTAAGAAAAAAATGAATTAAAGTTTTAGACATAGTTTCCTATTTCTTCAAGAACCTATGTTGCGCTATCAATTTGAATTATGTCAGTGGAATAGCACTTTTTCCATCAAAAATTATTTTGAATGACATTGTTGATTCTATATTTTTCAACTGGTTTGAGAGGTTTTGAATGGTTTGAGTGAGTGTTTGGAATGAATGAATGGAGTACATATTTAGCGATTAAGAATGGTTTTGATTGAAGTGAATGTCAATTTCACGATGTAATTTACTGTACCTATTTTTTTGCAGCAGAATACACCCACGATGACTGCTTCTCGGTGCACCAAGATATTTATATACAACAGCCTTTTTATAAGTTTTACGAAAATAGAATCAAGAAACGCCAATTAGATTAAAAAGAATTAAAGTGTGTTAGATTCATAAAAAGTCTAAATTAGACATCTATTTTCTTACAACAACCGGTAAATCCCACTAGAATACAAAGAAGGCGGTTGGCTCGGCTTGCACTATCACACAACCTCATAATAAAAGTGACTGGACATAACTTTGAAATACGCAAAACACCTACTTTTGTTTGTTTGAATGGATTTAACACCATTTTTATCTTGTTCACACATAGGTCTGCGATACTTTGGAAACAAAAAGTCGGACAGGATGAATGCCGTTATTTGGTATCAAACCATAATTGCATAAAATGTGTTTATTGGGTCGTTATAGGATTTACGATAACGAACGAAACACTGTTAACGGGACAAATCGTGGTCTAGCGTACTGTATCGTAATTTCAAATCCCGGGTCGCCCAACTTTCATCGGACAGTTGACCAAAGTCATCGTGACAACCGCCTTTGGTCTCCCACCAATGGTCGAATGATAAAAATCGCGGATAATGACTTTTGACTGAAATTAAAAAGAGGTAATCCAATATCGCAAATTTTGTTCAGGATGAACAAAATAAGCGATATCTTTTACCTTTTAAAATATGAATATATTCCTATTTATTTTTTCGATAACAAATCAGACGCTTATAATTTCAATTATACGTATAAGTAAAATCGAGATTTTTTACTAGGTAAATTTATTCTGAAAGTATTTGTTAACATTTTATTTTCAGTCATTATGGAGCGTTAATGAATGGTTTGAGTGAGTCTTTGGACCGAATGAATGGAACGCTGTGTGAGCGATTTAGAATAGTTCAGATTGAGATGAGTGTCATTTCACAATATTACTAATAATAATTTGTTTGTTTGTTTGAATGGGTTTTACGCCGCTTTCAACGATTTAGCAGTTATATCGCGGCGGCCGGAGCACCTAACAATGGATTCCTGGTATTTCTTTCACCTGTACTACCATTACACCATTACACTGCTATCTCACATAGGTTTACGATTATATACCCATTGGTGAGAGACAAACGTCGGAAAGGATATTTGCCGCCAACGGGGATTGAACCCACGTCTTCCACTGATTATAATGCCCCTAAGTGGTTTGGGCCGCTGATTGACCTGATGAAATGTTGTACTCGTTTGTGAAACAACAGGGAGTTATGGATAGGTGCACCATCCACCGCATTTAAAATGCAATAATGTTGAAAATGTCTTAAAGCCCAATCAATCAATTATTAGTCTTGACGATTGTCATTTCACGATAATACTAACTTATAGACGAAAAATATATAAATAAATGAATAAATAAATAAATAATTAAATAAATAAATAAATAAATAAATAAATAGATGAATCACTCAATCAATACAAGATCTGTTTGTAAAACGCCCCCCGCCTGACTAGCACTTTTCAGAAACATTAGTTTGAAACAAAATAGAAATCAATGACACAACAAAATTCAATATCAAAATTAAATTTGATTAAAATTTTACCATGAAAAATGACCATGACCTTAACTGATGACCTTGAAATTAGAACAAACAGAAAGCTCTTGTCACAAACAGTACAAATGTAGAATGTGAAGTCTCAATCACTTCCCAATAAAAAGTTATGGCCAAATACAAAGTTTTTCGGTACAATCAGACAAATAGAAAAACACACGAGGCAAAAGAAATGTTCCAGATCTAACGATGCGGGGACTTAAAAATGAAAGAAATCCGTTAAGGATACACTACCGAACAGATTAGCGATTCGTAATTAAACGAAATTGAACGTGATATTTAATAAATAACTTCACACATACGAGATAGCGTCTTAATCAAATTCTATTTAATTTCAAATCACCGTTTTCTATAGATCTATATTGTACCTGATCATTTTCTAAACTATTCCCAAATTATTCAGAAAGACATGGCCTTTTACTTGAAAGTCGATTTAATTCATGCTAATTTGTGAACGCTGAATTGCTATTCAATATGTACCTTTACCCGGGTTGTCATAATTCATTTTAACATAATTGATTTGCTTCAAATACATTGTAAATACAGCTGAATTAAGCTGTATTTACGATATATTTGAAGAAAATCAACGATCAGCAAGATTTAAGCATTTGGATTTTAGATTTTAAAAGCCAGGGTTACGAATATCTAATGCGTAGATTTTCGAATATTTGAGAGCATTTCTAAATATTCTTAAAGTTTTTTCCTTTGGATATCAATTGTCATTTGTCATTGTCATTGTCCTTGTCCTTGTCACAACGCTTTCAAACATAAGTTATGTCGTAAAAGGAAAATCAGGGCCACGGGAACTGAAATATTCAATACTTATTTTCCCTAATCGAGCCTATGATGCGTGGAGAATTCCATTATTCGGGTTTATATATCCGTCATTTTTCGGGGATGCAGGAATAAATGGTCATATAATTGTTGCTTTTTCCAACATGACCTTAATATTTAAGGTTTTAAATGCTTTCCATATGCTATACAATACCATTTTATAGCTCGACTGTAGAACAAAATGTCAGGCTATTGTCAACACCGGCGTCGTTGTTGTTTACTCGTACGTGTGCGTGACGAACTTTAACTTTGGCCATATCTCTGCTCGTTATTGAAATATCTTCTTGAAATTTGGCTTGCACTTCCACCATTACAGAAACCATCTGGACAACTAAGGATGAAAACCCTGGAAGCATTTAATTTAGAGTTATGCCTCTTTTTCGACTTAGAAATTTGCCACAATACAGCCCATTTGGCATCCGTGGACGGTGCTACTTCGAAATTTGGTTGATTTTTGCAGCGCACAATGCATTTAAAAAGTAGCAATGTTTCATCAATGATTTTTATTGAAATGATAGCCCCCCCCCCCCCCCCCCCAAAAAAAAAAAACAAAAAAAAAAAAACACTGAACTCGGCCCAATGGCGGTTTATCAACAACCATAAGAATATAAAGTAAAAGACGGATACATATGATTTAAATTACCACAGCGCAAGATTTTTGCTTTACAATTACCTAGTAAAATAGTAAATATTAAGAAGAAGTGCAATTTTAACTCTACATTTTGTCATGTTGTCGTTAAGCTTAAAGCGGAAACCTTTGAAGTCTTTTTTGAAGCCTATTCGGTTAGGATTATCTTAATTGGTTAGCGTTTGCTTAGTCGGAGGGCTTAGAATGGCCAAATCTACCGTTCAATATAAAACTTGTATTTGTACAAAAAGAAGAAAAGCTATCTTTTGAGGATGAGCATAAAGCACAGCTAATAAGTTGATCCGCAAATCTGTTTGATGATGTGCGCCTTTCACTGGGCTGGCCCGCCTTCACAATCAATCAGCGGGGGGCTTAAATTAGGAGTAATTGAAATATGGAACCCACAAATTCGTCATAAACAGATGTTAACAACCAAATATTTTGTAAAGTCACGTAGCCGTGTGAGAGCTACGTATTATAATACTTTTTCCACAGTATTTTTTCAGGAGTTTTTACATGACGAAGAACGAAAAAATAAGTTTGCGAGGAGATATAGAGAATATTGAATGAGTGGTCATTTGTCGAGTTTTTTTTTAATCGTTATAAGACGACGAGTTTAACAAATTCGGTATATTTTGTGGGCACATATTATATATTATATTAATAACATAACCTAAATTTGTGCGATGAATCGAGGAAATTTCAGAAATTTACGGATAGATTTTGAATATTATTCAACGGGGATGTTTCAATCCCATGACGTAGGTCACATTATATACACATGGTATTCATAACTGAAGTGGGGATTCATTTTTCTACAGATATTTAAAAAAAAAAAACACTTTCTTTTACTGTATAAAAATTTCATTGTGACCCTACACGCGAAAAGGGACCATCTGGCAGGTTCTTAAAGGGTCGACCGTAGTCAGACATTCCGAACATCACTCGGCCATTTCCGAAAACTGCAAAAGACCTCGGATGTATGTTAGGCGGATGGGTATGTAACAAAATTGTGCATTTTGTAAGGCGGAAACAGCGTAAGAGAATCTAGCGCGGAAGCAACCGGCGCTGTCTTTTGATTTATATCTTTTACAGTAAATAACGGATGAAAAATCTTATTTTTTGAGAATGACGAACCATTCTCAAAAATTAAGATTTTTTCAGGCGTTATTTGAGAATCTAAAGATATTTATATAAAGATACGATGGTTTCACGCCAGTGACTTAAACGAGTAGCGTTGGCGACGCCGAATGTTTTCACTCAAAGTTTCGAGGGCTAACGCCATTTTAACTGACGTCATCGAGTTATTCCAAGATTTTCCCGTAATTTTTAAAAGAGTCCGTCTATGTACATCCGAGGATGATCGTGAGATTGGCCGAGTGGTGTTCCGAATGCGTAGTCAGATTGCGTGAACTTCTCTGACTGACTAGGGTGGAAATTTTTCAAACGTTGCTAAATTTCTGAATCAAGAATGACCCATCTAATTTGTTTGAAAGAGTGCTTGAAATGCGACCTCTGGTTGACCTGTATTGGAACCAAGCCGTTTTTTCCTAAATATTTTATGACGAAGTTCCCTTTTTGAGTGAAGGATCTCTTTTATGTGTATTCGTTCAGCATGATTTGGGTTCAGTTTCATATCTCAAAGGAAAAAATCGACATACTATGCCTCTTTTCGTGAAATACGTATTTTTGCATCATTTAGCAACATGAATACTTTTTGACGTCAATAACTGAGGTGCGTTTTTTACATTAAGATGAAAATTCTAGCTAAATAAGATTATTAAGACGTCATAAGAAACGATTTTCAATATTTTGAGTGAAAAAAATCGACGTCGTCAAGGCTACTCGTTTTAAGCCAATGCAAAAGCATCTTCGTTTCCTCATTAAGATATCTTAAGATTCTCAATAAGCCGCTTAAAAATCTTAACCTAAAAAACGCTACATCTTAAAAATCCTAATGTGATTCTTAAGAATCTTAATCTAAGAAACGCACCTCTGGTAGGTTTTTTTTGTGTGTGTGCGTGTGTATGAATTAATTCAATTTTTGTGCTTTTTACATCAAAAAGGGCACTTTTTGTATATACAAAACGCTACGAATAGATGCCTTTGCAAATCTATATTTTGAAAATCCTTGAAACCAAATGGCAAATAATACTGAAAATTGAAGTGGTTTTTTTTTTCTTTCTTTTACTTTTTCATTTCAAATACGATGCTGACAGATTTGCAAATCTTTATTTTGTTATTCCTAAAAACCAAAAGGGGAATATTAAACCAGCAATCTTCTTTATTTAACATTTCCCTAAATGATACCAATACAGTTAAAAACATGGTGAAATTGACACTCATTCCGATCAAAATCATTCTAATTCATTCACTCAGCGGCTTCACTCATTCATCCCAAACACTCACTCATATCGATCACAAACGCTCCAAAATCATAAGAAAAAATCGTTCAAGACTTTCAACAATAATTTCAAATAGATCTATTTATTCTACGATTTATTATCTGTTATGGACTTTTAAAGTGCCTGATTGGTCAACGAAGACGTACAAACAGTAAAAAACGTAAATTTTATTAAAGGGAGGTAATTGATATGGCTAATTTTGTTCATCTTGAACAAAATTAGCAACATTGGATTACCTCCCTTTAAATTCACTCAAAACTCGCTCCACACACTCATTCATTCCTTAATCACGCCAAAATCATTCACCCTGTCAATTTCTAGATGTTATTAACTGTAAGCCGTTACAGTTAACAACATGGTGTAATTCATAAGGTGAATGATTTTTGTATGATTTAGGAATAAAATTGAGTGAGTGTGTGGAGCGAATTTTTGAGTGAAATTTATGGGAGGTAAATCCTATATCGCAAAATTTGTTCAGAATTATCAAAATTGACGATATCATTTACTTCCCTTTAATAAAATATGCATACAAGTTCTATACATAGCTTCCTATTTCTTCAAGAACCTACAAGAAGCTAACAATTTGACTTATGTCAGTGAAATCGGGATTTTTCTCTTTCAAAATCTATTTTGAATGACGTTGTTGATTCTATATTTTTCAATAGGTTTGAGCAATTTTGAGTGAGTGTTTAAGAATGGATAAATGGAGCGCCGAGTGAGCGATTTAGAATGATTTTGATTTAGGAAAATGTCAATTTCAAGACGTAACTAACTTTATCTTCTTTTCTCGTAGATACCTTTTCTGCGACTTTAAATTTATTCGATAAATTTAAAAAAAAGAAGACTTGCCTGTCACGATTCCTTTAGAAAACACAAAAAACACTGCATAAACGCAAATGCGTTTGCAAACATTTAAAAATGTTACACTGCTTTGTGTGTGACAGCAATTCGCAAAGGTTTCGTGAACGTTTTCGTCTAAATCACAGGGGAATTCTAGGACCGAATAAGTAAGCCGATTGAAACCAATAAATCGAAATTCGGCTACCGAGATTCTAATTTCAGGGCCTGAAATGGCCGATCCTTGTACAGCACGACGAGAGAATAATGTACAGTTAACAACATCGTGAAATTGACAAAGTGAATAATTTTGGAATGATTTCGGAATGAACGAGTTTTGAGTGAATTTAATGGAAGGTAATACTACATCACAAATTTTGTTCTGAATGAACAAAATTAGCGATATTGATTACCTCCCTTTAATAAAATATGAAGACAAGTTATATACATAGCTTTCTATGTCTTCAAGAACCTAAGAGAAGCTAACAATTTGAATTATGTCAGTGAAATTGCGACTTTTCTTTTTTTCAAATTTAAATTGAATGACGCTGTTGATTCTATATTTTTCAGTGGGTTTGAGCGTTTTTGAATGTTTTTATTGGGTGTTTGGAATAAATGAATGGAGCGCTGAGATAGCGGTTTAGAGTGGTTTTGATTGAAATGGATGTCAATTTCACGGTGTAACTAACTGTAGGAAAATGATCAAGGACATGGTTTTTCGAATAAATTATGACATTTACCAAACGTCAATCTTAATTTTATATTTCGACTGCCATTTTCCTTCCTGTCATACAGAACATATGGTTATAACAAAAACAGGGAATTTGGATGTAAATAGCAAAAACAATTTCATCATTTTTTCTAAACTATTCCCATTAACATTTGATTATGTCCCATAAATGCTTAATTTCAGTGTCGAGATCTGTATATTGTTGACACAATTAACATTTTGTGTCCGCCATGTCAAAAGCGAATCAAGAAATACATTTACTCACAACGTCAAATTGAAAATATGAACGATTTTGAAATGATTTCTGATTGAAATTGAATGAGTGTGTGTGAGAGCATCTTCACGAGTCAAGGGGTATCGAATCGATAGCTTCTTCTCGAATACGTAAGATTAGTTAAACGCTTGGTTCGACAAGATGGTGTGAGAGCTATGATTGAAATTGAAGGGAGGTAATATAATTTCGCTGATTTGGCTCAAATTGATCGAAATTATCTATATTTTATTTCCTCCCTTTAGACAAACCTATTTGCTTTGTGTCTGAAAGATTTAAGTGAGTGTTCATAATGAATGAATGGCGCTAATGGGTGTATTGTCGATTTCAAGATGTTTCTAAGTGTGCCGTTATTCTCGTGACTATAATCAGCAAGTGAATTGATTTTTTAAAGAAAACTCTCATTCGGACTTTTCCGTATTTTAATGGAAAGTACCTCGGACGGAAGAGTAGTATTTTTTAAGTAACTTGGAAATAGACGGTACTTCGTTTAACACTCATGAAGAAAGGCTAATGCATGCTCTACAAAATCAAAAACAATAAAGCTGAAATCGACCAAAATAAGTATCTTCAGAAACCAAAAACAAACAACAGAAATAGTCAAACACATACTTTTAGCATACCTACTGCCAATAAGGATGTTAAGTAATAGTCTTTTTTGATCGTACTATAAGGGACTGGAATCATCTCCCTCCTGAGATCGCAGGGGCAGAAACAATTGAGATTTTCAAATTTAAGTTGTGTGATCTGGGAGATAGGTAGGTAATGAGGGGGAACTGGGAATCAAAATCAAAAACCTAAATAAAAAAAGAATAATAATAATAATAATAATGAATAAATAAATAAAATAAATATAAGTCCATCGTCAAAACAACATAACGCGCACCACAAAGTCCGGCAGAATCTTCAGCAAGTTGAAGAAGGCCGGTAAACGGAATAAGAAGAATTTCTACAATACTCGGTCCGATCAATTGGGCATAATTATATAGGCGGCGAAACGCATTTTGTTGTCAATCTAAAATATGCCAAGTTTGAATCTATATTTCGTCGACTTTGTTTCACCCGACGTTATTTTGATTTTTTTTTTTTTTTTTTTTTTTTTTTTTTGACGTCATATATATCTACACGCAAAACGACGCTCTAAATGGCTTCGACCTTATTATTCCCGATGTTTATTCCGTAGAATCGCCGAGGGTTCCCGATTTGAAGATACTGTTAGATTGCAATAGACTAGTCTTCTACAACCGTGATAGTTGATCAAAAATTCGATCAACCAACTAACTTGAAATGACGATCGTTTTGAACGATTCAGAAAAGCTTTTGAATGACTGCGGAGCAATTCTTTTTTCTATTTTTTATTAATGAGTGTTTGAATTGAATTGATGGAGCACTGGTTGAGCAAATTAAGAGTAGTTTTGATTGAGGTGAATGTTAATTTCATTATGATATCAACTGCAAACTGGGGTTAATCCTGAATTCATACCAGTGTTACATGTACCATCTTTATGTGCATCGACTGATTGTAAAGAATAAAAAATGCTTAAAATCAGCGACGGCACATATATATAATTGACACAATTAACATTTATTTCAATATAAATCTCGTCTGAATTGAAATATAGTCGTCGTAACAAGCGATCGCCTCCTTCCTTTGATGAAGTGAGCACATGATATTCGCCATTAAAAAACTACCACCTATCCGTCATTTGTCAAAAAGGAAGATGTTCAGGTTGTATTACAAGACGATGATTGATCATTGAAAATGTGTTTTATACCTTACCTATAATCATTCGTCCCCGGTTTGGTTCGACTTATGATTTACTGATCGTCGATCCTAATAACTAACAAGTCTATAAAATCATTGAAACTATGATCAAGAAGGTTTAGAAAAAGACAACAGAATGCGTCGCCGAAATGGGTCCTTTTATGGACCTTTCCCTTTACAGACACAATACAGTTTATAACATTCTGAAATTGACAAGGAATGAATTTGAATGAGTGGAAGGAGTTGGATTTGAACGAAATAAAGGGGAGTAAGTATAGTGTGACTAATTAAGTTGGACAAAATAAGAGATATTTTATCCCGTCTCCCCCTTTAAATAAAAGCTATTCATTTTTTTTTGTTCATGTGATTCCGTGGACCAATCAGACGCTGTTCTGAAATCCATATCAGCCAATTAAATCATGGAATAATTTGATCGATTGAATGAAATGTTTATAGTATTGAACGAATTCGAAGGGTTTTTGAACGATTGCGGATTTTTCTTTTTTTTTAGAACTTGGAGTGAGAGTTTTGAATATATTAGATGGGGCACTTAAAGCGAGCGGTCTAGAATGGTTTTGATCGGTTGTCAATTTCAAGATAAATCTAACTGCAATTCAAAGCTCGTGAAGATATATTTACAGCTAACAACATCGTGAAATTGACATTCATCTCGATCAAAACCATTCCAAAGCATTCGCTCAGCGCTCCATTCATTCATTCCAAACACTCACTCAAACCATTCAATAACGCTCCAAACTCACTGAAAGGATAGAATCAAAAACTTCATTCAAAATTGATAAAACTAGAAAAAAATCGCGATTTCACAGACATAATTGACATTTTAAGCGTCTGATAGGTTCTTGAAGAAAGATAAGCTATTTATATAGCTTTTATACATATTCTATTAAAGGGAGGTAATTAATATCGCTAATTTTGTTCATCCTGAACAAAATTTGCGATATTAGACTTCCTCCCATTAAAATCACTCAAAAGTCGCTCCACACACTCATTCAACTTCATTCCAAAATCAATTCAAACTCATTCATCTTGTCAATTTCACGATGTTGTTAACTGTAACCCATTATATGTCTCAAAATGATTCCCTTGCAACATTTCTTTTTCAAATTATATATTTTCTATGAAAAATAAATTTTGCATATTTACTTATATGTGAGTCCTTCTGCCGTAAAAAGGCACGATTACCGCTCTATTCATTGCATTCCTACCACTCATTCAAATCGTTCCACATCTTCTCTTTGTAGCGTTCCAAAACTTCATTCATATCCCTCCACGATTTCGTTGGTTGGCGTTAATTTGAAAGCGTACTGTTGGTTTTTAAAGGCATGCCAATCTTTTCATAGAACAGTCCGAATAATTTGTCAAAGGGAGGAAATAGAATATCACTTCACGTTCAATTTGAGCGAAATGAATGATATTGTTTCACCATCACCACCCCGTAAATATAACTAAAAACTTTCAGATTTCACTAATTCGATTCATTTCAGAATCATTACATCATTCACTAACATTTAACAACATCGTGAAATTGAAAAGGTGAATGATTTTGAAATGATTAAGGAATGAAATTGAGTGAGTGTGTGGAGCGAGTTTTGAGTGAATTTAATGGGAGGTAATCCTATATCGCAAATTTTGTTCAGGATGAACAAAATTAGCGATATTGATTACCTCCCTTAAATTAAAAATGCAACAAAAGCTATATATATATATAGCTTTCTATTTCTTCCTATGAGACGTTAAAATTTTGAATAATGTCAGTGAAATCGCGATTTTTCTCTATCAAAATTTATTTTGAATGACGGTGTTGACGCTATATTTTTTCAATGGGTTTGATCGTTTTGAATGGTTTGAGTGAGTGGTTAGAATGAATGATATGAGCGCTGAGTGAGCGATATAGAATGGTTTTGATTGAGTTGAATGTCAATTTCACGATGTAACTAACTGTAGTCAAGTTTTGTTAAAATCTGTAGGCTCATCACTGTGTGAAAGGTCGGCGGGAAAAAAATGACCCGTCACACGAAAAAGGACCATCTGTGAATAACATTTTGATAAAGAGATTAGGTCCTTCATAGGTCAACCGATGATCGTAATTCTAAAATACTTATACAGAAAGGTAGATTGATGTTTCTAGATTCAGAATATTAGCCAAGTTCGAAACGTTTTGGCCTTAGTCAGCCTGCGCTGTTTACGCAGTCTGACAGTGGTCATCACTTTACGGTATACCCTGATGGTCCCTTTTCGCATGACGGGTCACATTTGAATACAATAGGTTATATAATTTTTCTGGCTTACAAAAAGTCCTTCTTCCATGACTCGGTTTCGAACAAAAATAAATACATCAATTTTTGATTGCAGACCAATATGTCATATCCCACGCCTTTCAAACCTATTACCAAATTAAGATAATGAATTCCCTCGCAATATACGGTAGCTCGAATTTATTCGATAATCAATGTCATCTTAAATTATAATTTATCGGCGACTGACTTCCACAGCTAGTTTTGGCAGGATGTTGAAGCGATCTTTCAAATTGCGGAATAGAATTATCTTTCTAGAACGTACGTAACATTCACAAAAGGAAATTTAATATAGAATTTAAAATATATATATATATATATATATATATATATATATATATATATATATTTTATTCATAAAGGTATGAAACGAAAAAAATCATCATTTGCAAATACATGAAGCAGATTTATACATAATTGTGTTTTTGTTTCATACCGCTATGAACTACGTAACATTCACAAAAGGAAATTAAAATAGAATTTAAAAAAAATACATATATATTTTATTCATAAACGTATGAAACGAAAAAATCATCATTTGCAAATACATGAAGCAGATTTATACATAATTGTGTTTTCGTCTCATACCGCTATGAAAACAAAGCTGTCACTTCATTTCAAATAATTAATGACATCGAGATAACATAAACATACAGATAAATATTCTATGCCATTTTTAACAATAATGTGTATCATTCAAAGAAGAAGATGAAGAGAAGAAGAAGAAGAAGAAGAAGAAGAAGAAGAATAAGAGAAGAAGAAGAAGAAGAAGAAGAAGAAGAAAAAGAAGATGAAGAAGAAGAAAAAGAAGAGAAGAAGAGAAGAAGAAGAAGAAGAGAAGAAGAAGAAGAAACAGAAGAAGAAGAAGAAGAAGAAGAGAAGAAGAAGAAGAAAAAAAGAGAAGAAGAAGAAGAAGAAAAAAAGAAGAACAGAAGAAGAAGAAGAAGAAGAAGAAGAAGAAGAAGAAGAAGAAGAAGAAGAAGAAGAAGAAGAAGAAGAAGAAGAAGAAGAAGAAGAACGATATTTATATTATCGCAAATGAAAATGAAAGACAAGCATCGGCCATCCAAGGCTGTTGAAAATTTGATGAATGTCTTCAAACTGAAGTTTCTGAGCATACTCAGCATACATGTATCAGAATCATGCTGTCTGTCCCCATCCTTTCCATGTTTTTTTTTTTTCTTTTTTCATTTCTTATATTTTTCGTCCAATTTTACACAATCGCATCATTTTGTTCAGGGTGTAAAAGCGTTTCGCAAGCGCTTTGAGATGATAACCCGCTTTGCACGTGCACAAACGTGTAAAGCGGGGTAACATTTCGAAAGCGCTTCGCTAACGTTTTCATCCTGAACGCAGGGCAGCCCTGCATTCAGGATGCGAAGGCGCTCGCCGCGAACATTTTTTTACAGCGTGTAGTCTATCTAGAACGCACCGCAAGCGCTTTCTGAAAATCGCATGTCCTTCGTTAAAGATGACGAAAAGATGCATTTTTTTTTTATAGTGGTGGCCAATTGTACCCCACTTTCCAAGTGAACTTGCGTGCAAAGCGGGGTATTATTGGCAAACTGATTTCGCCGTTTCGTTTTCCTGAATGCAGGGCTGGTTGCTCGGTAACAAAAGTGACTCGACTCAATGAAAACAGCCAGAAACCAATTTTAGATTTATAAAATGAAGTAGAAATATTTGTTATTCACTGATCCCGCCTTTCAGATGATTTTATATACGAATTAAACGATAATTCTCGAAAAAAAATTATAATGGTCAAGCTAACCGTTTGCTATGCTAGTCATCTCAAAACGTTGCTATCCATTTATCGCAAGCGCCCCAAGCAAGCACACCGTTCAAGATCGGAATGCAGGAATGCGTTCGCTAACGTTCGATAGCGCTTTGCTTTCCTGAACGCGTGACAGTATTCCAATCGTCGTACATGTACGTATGGAACGAATTATCTGTAGTCTTAGACTCGCCAAAATTGAGAATTCTACAGAAAACGGTGTCAAACCGAAGGACAGAAGGGCATACGTTATATCCCCGATTGTTGAAGTATTCATCATCAAAACCATATATGCTAACGTTAGTTGCACGTGGTAAGCTAAGCTGCATAAATATCATAAATACAGCGTGATTTATCTGCAGTTACGATCCTCATCCAATCTCTCATTTTTTCAAATGTTTAAAGTATGCAAAAACAAATCATAACCGGCTGCAAAAGAAAATAAACATTACCCATTCGCAGGTGTTTAAAAACCTAAACCGTGGCTGCAAATTGACCTATATCCTTTGTGCATGAAAGATATGCCCTTATAATAGGACAGGGGCGTAGCTTGCTCTAATTTGGGCGTTCGTAAGCTGATGCCGAAAGAATCTCCGGAGACGCAAAGCACCGGCAAAAGGAGGATACATGAGGGATAATCTACAGTAAGTAACATCGTGAAATTGACAACGTTAATTATTTTGGAATAATTTCAGAATGAAATCGAATGAGTGTGTGGAACGAGTTTCAGTGAAATTCAAGAGAGGTAACCCGATATCGCTAATTTTGTTAAGGAAGAACAAAATTAGCTATATTTGTTACCCCCCTTAAATAAAATATACGCAATTTTCTGTTTGTGTGTCTTCGTGAACCAATCGGACACTTTAAAGCCCACACACGCAATTAAAATCCAAGAATAAATTGACCTATTTGAATTAAATGTTGATCGTCTTGGCCGATTTCGAAATGTTTCTAAAGTTTTTGGAGCGTTTTTGATCGATTGAAGTGAGTATTTGGAATGAATGAATGGATCGCTGAGAGCGATTTTGATCGGAATAAGCGTCAATTTCACAATGAGTTTAACTGTAGCTGCTGTGGCATAACCCTGTCACTGAAAAGCTTACGGAGAGACTCTTCATCAATTCACGAGCGTATCATTGACCCGAATACGTTATAGCAATTAAATGTAGTATGCAAGGTGTTTTTATAGAAAGAAAGACTTCAAAAGGAAGGCAGGTAGAAAGAAAATAAGAAAGAAAGAAGAAAAAAGAAAGGAAGAAAGAAAGAAAGAAAGAAAGAAAGAAAGAAAGAAAGAAAGAAAGAAAGAAAGAAAGAAAGAAAGAAAGAAAGAAAGAAAGAAAGAAAGAAAGAAAAAAAAAGAGGACATGTAAAAAAGAGATAAAGGATAGCCGGCATGTATCGAAGACCGGGATACATTATCATTGCTAGCCGTGGCCCCCTTTTTGCAAAGTGTTTCGAAGAAAGAAATAAAGGAAGAAAGATAAGACAGAAGAAAACAAAAAAGAAAGAAGGAAAAAGAAAGAAAAACGAAAGAAAGAAAGTAACAAAGATATGTATATGTGCACGAAAGTTACAAAGGTATGTATATGTGTAAGACTACGATTCTCTTAAAAAAAACACCACGAGGCGTTCGCTTTTCAAAATATCAAACTAGAATAGGAAAAACAAATAAAAAATAATCGCAGATTAAAGTACAGTGTGTCTTCCATGATTGTTCTTTAACGGATAAGTTAGCATTTTTTTATAAAGTGAAGAACTATTGACAATACTTTAAAACGCTATCAAATTAGATGAGACGGTTCGAATTCATATACAGAAATTTAATCTAATTTAATATCCAAAATTACTTCTCTGTAACTCTGCATATTTTATGAAGTGGAAAAAAGGTTTACAGTATTTTGTGACATTTCCCACAATCTGTTTGTATACAAAGGTCACGATTTGAAGGTCAACCTTTTTGAAGGTCACCAGAGATATTGCTGAAAAAGCTCCCAGCTGATCAGTCAACACATTCCATCAATAACGGTGAGGTTTTTGCCAGCCAATTCCCTTCAATACGCATGACACGTGCTTTTTGAATCGGTTATTGATAGTATTTTGGCTTATATTTGGAGGTACTTTTAGACGTAGAAAAGGGAAAAATGGCCATTTACAGAAAAGTGAGGTTCTATGTATAATTAAGGTAGTGGAACCGTAATAGTTTCTCAACATTTTGGACCATATGTTCTTTAACAATGTTAACCGAGGTTTCCTAATGAAAATCATTAGGAAACCTCGGTAAACACTGTTAAAGTTCATTACTCCTGATACGTTGGAAAACTATTACGGGTCTACTACCTTACGAATATCGCGAAATTCACACAACCTCAATCAAAACCATTCCAGATCGCTCCTCCAGCGCTCAATTCAATGCATTTGAAACACTCAACCCTATCACTATAAACGCTCCGAAATCATTCGAAAACGTTCCTAAACCGTACAAACGATAAACATATACATTCAAATCGATCAAATCATTCCATGATTTATTGGCTGGCTTGGATTTTAGAAGCCTAATCGGTCGCTGGTTGAAACGACATAAATAGCAAAGTACCTTGACTTCATTCACACCATAGAACCGTGAAATTGACATTCATCTCGATCAAAGCCATTCTGAATCAGCGCACCATTCAATCATTTACATATACAGTCAAACCACTCAAAAACGCTCCAAAATCACTAAAAATTATCAGATCAACAACCTAAATTAAAAAAAAAAAAACGGTAGAAGAATGTGGATGTTGAACCTATCCAATTAAGTGATTTGGGGGCGTTTTTGAGTAGTTTGAGTGAGTGTTTAGAATGAATGAATGGAGCGCTGAGTAAGAGATTTAGAATGGTTATGATTGAGATGAATGTCAATTCCCGATGTAATTAACTGTATATATAAAGATCAGCCTGCAGATACAGTTAAAAACATCGTGAAATTGACACTCATTCCGATCAAAATCATTCTAATTCATTCACTCAGCGCTCCACTCATTCATCCCAAACACTCACTCAAATCGACCATAAACGCTCCAAAATCATTAGAAAACATTAAAAGATCGTTCAAGAGTTTCAACAATAAATTCAAATAGATCTATGTATTCTACGATTTATTATCTGTTGTGGACTTTGAAGTGCCTGATTGGTCCATGAAGACGTACAAACAGTAAAAAACGTATATTTTATCATCTTGAACAAAATTAGCAACATTGGAATACCTCCCTTTAATTTCACCCAAATCTCGCTCCACACACTCATTCAATTTCATTCCTTAATCACTCCAAAATCATTCACCCTGTCAATTTCACGATGTTATTAACTGTATGTGATGCCTGGTCTTTGACTGCTAAAAAAGCCCGGCGTTCAGGATGACTAAATGGCGCGAACTGTTTGCAAATTATATCCCACTTTGCATACTAGCGCAAGTTGATTGCAAATTAAATCCCACTTTGCTAGCAGTAGCCTTCATCCGTTTTGTTGTTCTTTTTATACAAAGGATCAATTACAGTTAAGAACATCGTGAAATTGACAAGGTGAATGCTTTTGGAATGATTTCGGAATTAAATTGAATGAGTGTATGGAGCGAGTTTTGAGTGAAATTAAAGGGAGGTAATCCAATATTGCTAATTTTGTTCAAGATGAACAAAATAAGCGATATTAGTTACCTCCCTTTAATGAAATATACGTTTTTTCTGTTTGTACGTCTTCGTAGACAAATCAGACACTTCAAAGTCCACACCAGATAATGAAATCGTGGAATAAATAGATCTATTTGAGTTTATTGTTGAAAGTCTTAAACGCTTTCTAAATGTTTTCTAATGATTTTGGAGCGTTTTTGATCGATTTGAGTGAGTGTTTGGACCGAATGAGTGGAGCGCTGAGTGAATGAATTAGAATGATTTTGGACGGAATGAGTGTCCATTTCACGATGTTTTTAAATCGGACTGCGAAGCAGTCGATTTATATATACCGTTTTCCAGAAACCCAGTCTGTTTGACCCACTACATTTTTACCATTATCTTCTGAGCAATGTGTTCAACCCAAATTATGTGTTTTCAAACACCGAAGAAACGGCCTTTTCAGTCACAATCTACAAATTTTGTTTTTATCTTATTCACTTTTCGACAAATAGAGAAGAGGCTAATGCTAAATATGATGTAATTTTCGCTTTAAGTAATTACCAGTTAGTATGTCGGTGTTTATAACAAGATTTTCGGTTGAGTAAAGGAGTTGAAACGTACAAAAGGTTAACTGTATAATAAATTTGTAGCACTTACAATATTACTGCTCTGATGTTTTTCTCGAACGGTCATTTACCAGTTGTAGGGCTGACAACCAATCAAATTCTGTTATGATTATCACTCGGTCAAAACCCACGCGTAAATTCAGATCACGTGGTAGATGCAAATGGACATCGTCTGCTCGAAATGTGTCAATTAAGTTGTTTGTCATTGGTCAAAAGTCGTCTGCACTCAAACAGGGAGCGTGGGAAGTTTATTTTTTGTTCGCATCGTGGAATGAGTACTGTTGACTATGTGTTAACATATAGAAATAATTTTGTAATTTTGAAATATTTGATTTCAATGAGCACTTTGATCACGCTCCAATCCTATTTTCAATAAATTCAAATTTGAGTATGAAGAAAAATTATTCAACAACAAATAAACCGACAAAAACATACGATAAACTGATATAGGATAGCAGTAAGAGCGATCTATTTTTAGAACAAGTCATGAATAATCATAGAGTGCTGCTAGATTTAATCGATTGGTCAGAAACCAAAGATATAAATAGCATAGTTGGCTATTTCACGTGTTTTTTGAGGGAAAATGCATTTATAGTATTTGGGAAAACCCAATGCTTGATGTACAAACATGTTGGTAATCAAAATTGTAAATAGTTTAATGAAAAATGTTTGTTGCTAAATAGGCTTTTAAACTGTATAGAGAGAGGAATAATATTAACAGACAAGCTTTTAGCTTGGCGCTTGCTCATTATAACAACGTAAAAAATCTGCTAAGAAATAACTTAGACTAGCAGAGGGCTATCGATTCAGCAAACTTTCAAAATCGGACCCACGAGGTTGGATGAGCTGGCGATGTCCTCGAAAAGATGGAGTGTTAAGACAAAAAACTCACAAATTTGGCAAAGATTTTACCAACTTTTATTGTTCAAATTTGAGCCCTTTTGATTGGCGAACTATCGCACTATCCTAGCCTCTCAATGATGTCCGATTTACAGTGCTGACAGCACTTTGATTAACTGTATGCTGACTTGGGATCTTCTGGAACTACTCCTTGAATCAATGATAAATTGAACACATGTGAAAGAGGACAAGCTACTAAAGCAAAACAATCTAAAACAAATTTTGCATTTATACCATTTAATCCTTAAGCCTTAGTTGGACAAATACTGTTAAGATATTTATAAGGTTGGTTTTTTCACAGACTAATAATAAAAAAGAAAAAAACTGTTGAGTTTAATATCCTCTCTAGAATAAAATCTACAATCAAAGCAATATCCAAATGAAAAAGATTAAGAAGGGAAATTTGAGACCAAATTGGATGCCACATTCGTGAAAAACTCGTTGAAATGTTCGTGTAAGTTTGTCGAAACGGAGATCACCATTGACATTCAAAACAATACCTAGAACAGCAGAGCTACATATAAGAACATCGTGAAATTGACAAGATGAGTGATTTCGGAATGACATTTGATCAAGGTAGTGGAACCGTAATGGCTCCGCAGCATTTCGGCACTGATGAACTTTCACAATGTTGACCGAGGTTTCCTAATGAAATACATTAGGAAACCTCGGATAACACTGTCAAAGTTCATTACTTCCGAAACATTGCGGAACTATTACGGATCGACTACCTTAAGATCAAATATAATTGAGCCTGTGCGTGACATTTCCAATGATTTGATATGTGCGTGAGGTGCAAACATTCAGCAGCGTAGACAGCCACCTATTGTAAATGTAATGTTACTTTGTGGTGTACAAGTATTTTGAGACGTTATCTACAGTTAATAACATCGTAAAATTGACATTCACTTCAATCATAATCATTCTGAATCGCTCACTCAGCGCTCCAATCATTCGTTCCAGACACTCACTCAAACCATTCAAAAACGTTCAAACCCATTGCAAAACATAGAACCAGCAACGTCATTCAAAATAAATTTTGATTGCGAAAATCGCGATTTCTCTGACATAATTCAAATTGTTAGCGTCGGATAGGTTCTTGAAGAAATAGGAAGCTATGTTTAGAACTTGTATGCATAATTTATTAAAGGGAGGTAATCAATATAGCTAATTTTGTTCGTCCTGAACAAAATTTGCTACATAGGATTACCTCCCATTAAATTCACCCAAAACTCGCTCCACACACTCATTCAATTTCATTCCTAAATCATTCCAAAATCATTCACCTTGTCAATTTCACGATGTTGTTAACTGTATCTACCAAACTCATAGCGAAGATTCTGGTCAGACTGTGCGGATGCACAGGCTGGTCAGAGTCTTTGCTTTGCGCATATTCGAAATTGTTGAAAATCTCACGCACAGGCTCAATTATAAAAGACGTTTGAGTGATAAAATGAACACAATTACTACTTTTAGAAAAAAAACTGTATTGAAATCACATGAAATATAAGAATCATGGTCATTAAAATGAGAAGATTTTGAACACACATCTCTAAGTGCACTATAAAGGTTAGCTTGTTTTGGTGGTCCATACTCAACAGCAAGCAATTTTGTTTAAGACTTAGGAACCCAAAGTTCAATCAAATCAACCTAAAGTTGTTCGGACAGTTAATAACATCTTGAAATTGACAGGGTGAATGAACAAAATTAGCGATATTAATTACCTCCCTGTAATAAAATATACGTTTTTTTTTCTGTTAGTTCGTCTTCGTGGACCAATCAGGCACTCCAAAGTCCACAACAGATAATAAATCGTAGAATAAATAGATCTATTTGAATTTATTGTTGAAAGTCTTGAACGATTTTTAAATGTTTTCTAATGATTTTGGAGCGTTTATGATCGATTTGATTGAGTGTTTGGGATGAATGAGTGGAGCGCTGAGTGAATGATTTTGAATGATTTTGATCGGAATGAGTGTCAATTTCACGATGTTTTTAACTGTATTGTAAGTCATAAACGGAATAGAACATCACTTTGAATGAATTAAGCGATGATGTTTTACTTCCATTTGAATTCAAACACAACTGGCTAAGTCTCTCTCATTCAATTATCAAAATCATTGAGAAAAAAATCCTATTGAATTCGCGATGTTCATAAGTGTACGTCCAGCAAAAAATCTTAGCAATTTTCATCAAACAGATTTTAATATTTACAGTTAATTAAATCGCGAACTTGAAAATCATCTCGTCCAAAGCCATTCTAGGTCACTTGCTCAGCGCTTCATAGAAAGCATTCCTATCGCTCACGCAAAGCTTTCCAAAACGCTCCGAGAGCATTCGAAACTCTCCAGATCGAGTCCTTCACAATCCTTCACAATTTCAAATCAAATAACATTTTGATGTTTTTTATTAACTGGTGTTGATTTGTAAGCATCAGCAAAGACGCATACATCTTTTTACAAAAAAAAAAATAAAAAAAATAAAGGGTGTAATACAATATCGCTAATTTCGTCAAAAATTTGACGAAATTAGCGAGATTGTAATACCACCTCTTAATTTCATTCAAAACCTGTTCATTTCACTCATTCAATTTCATTCCGAAACCATTCCAAAACTATTCGACCGGTCAATTTCGAGGTGATTTTAACTGTGGAATCAATTCAACAGAAACACTCCTTGTAGAGATCTCAATAAATTAGAACTTCACTGTTTTGTCAAATTTTAGAAGCGTACAATGTAACATAATGTCGTCTAGCCTTTGAAAGTGTTAACTATGGACAGACATTAAAATTGCGTTCTTTCACGCGATTTACGTAAATCAAAATGTTGGTGAACAATATGCCACTTTCTTCGTTATCTGATCTCAGTCGCTATCTCAGATCAATCGGTGACACAAAGACAGAATTGCCCGTTTAACGAAATTAGGGGTAAATAAAGAAAAACATTTATGGAGTAATTATGATACTCTTTAAGATAGGGATATAATTGGGATCCTTTATTTAAGGAATGCTATGGGCTTACATAAAATTGAAAAGACTGGATTTTTGCGTAATTAATCAACGTTTAAGTCGAACAACGTGTTAAAATGATGTATTTTGAGGCATGAGACATTTTCGAGCTCTAGATTATACTAGCATCTTGAAATTGACATACATCTCGATCAAAACAATTCCAAAACACACGTTCAGCACTTCATTCATTCATTCCAAACACTCACTCAAACGATTCAAAAACGCTCCAAACTCACCGAAAGAGAATATAATCAACAACGTCATTCAAAATAAATAAAACTAGGAAAAAAAAAACGCGATTTCACGGACATAATTGAAATTGTAAGCGTCTGATAGGTTCTTGAAGAAATTGGATGCATATTTTATTAAAGGAGGTTATAATTAGCGATATTAGATTTCATTCGAAAATCTTTCCACTTTCCAGAATCATTCGCCTTGTCAATTTAACTGAACACATATCGGCAAGTGAAGAATTGAACTTCCATTGCTAAACAAAATAACGAAGGATCTTCGTATAGAAGTGGTAAAGTTAATCACATCGTGAAATTGACACTCATCTCGATCAAAACCATCCAAAATCATTTGCACAGCGCTCCAATCATTCATTCAAAAAGCACACTCCACTAACTCAAAATAGCTCAGAAATTGTTAAAAAAAAATAGTCGAAATCGTCGAAAAATGATCACCATTTCAATCAAATCGATCAAACAATCGCATATGAGCCTGTGCGTGACATTTCCAACAATTTCATATATGCGCAAAGCAAAGACTCTGACCAGCCTGTGCATCCCGCACAGTCTGACCAGAGTTTTCACTATGCATAAGTGGATAGGTAAGGTCTCAAAGTATCTGTAGACAATTACACTATGTGGCTGTCTACTCTATTCAATGTTTGTACCTCACGAATATTTCAAATTGTTGGAAATGTCACGCGTAGACTCATATATCTTTTAAGTGCGTGTCGGTTCTAAAGCTTCTGATTTTTCCGTGAAGACATCAAATTTAGAAAATGAAGTATATTTCGTTACAGGGGTATAAAAAAATAAACTTAATTTCGTCCAATTGAAATTATGGATTATGTTTTACCCCCCTTGAAAATCATTCAAAACTTGCCTCACTCATTCAGTTTCATTCCAAGATAATTGCTAAATCATTCATCTCGTCAATTTCACGCTTTTGATAATAGTAGAGATAGTTTTTACAACCCATTAATAGAATATGTATACTATTTCTATAAATATCTTCCTATTTCTTCAAGAATCAATCAGAAGTTTACAAATTCAATTATGTCAGTGAAATTGCGATTTTGACTGCAGATGTTAATATTTTTAGTCATTTTGGAGCTCTTTTGAGTGGTTTAAGTGAGTGTTTGGAATTAATTAATTGAGCGCCGAGTGAGCGATTTAGAATATTTTTGTTCGAGATGAATGTCAATTTCACGATGTAACTTACTGTCATAGAAGAAGAAGAAGAAGAAGAAGAAGAAGAAGAAGAAGAAGAAGAAGAAGAAGAAGAAGAAGAAGAAGAAGAAGAAGAAGAAGAAGAAGAAGAAGTTGTTGTTGTTGCTGTGATAGAAAAAGAAGGAGGAGATTTTGTTTTTGCAAATGTGAGATGTTTGGATGTCAAATTATTGCATTGACTTTATAAATGCGTTTTAAATCTTTGTTCTTACTGGAAGAGCTAGTTTGTATAACGTCTACTTAAACACTGGACAATCCATGCAATGGAAAGCACTACTCATGCCATTTGGCTGCCTCTATCATACAAAAAAAACATGCATTAATTTATTTGAATTGCGGAGTCGAATGGATAAGGACAACAGCATAGTTACTGAGTTCGCGCAATGAATTCGATCCTACATTGAGACGTTATGAAGGTGTATTTTCATAACTGAGCTCTGACGTAGGCGTTGAGTCCATTATCATAGGTATATCGCGTACATGTATATCTAAAAAAGCATATAATAGGAATTGAACGTGATAATTCCTTTTCAACAATGAAAGTACATAAATGAGTAAACATTACGATCTTAGACAAGCAACGCGTTTGATTTGAACGGCAATTTGCACCATTTTTAGATATTGTTTTTACCTGTTTTGTCTGTTTTGAAAGTATAGCACGGGGATTTAACCGTTAAAAGTAGATTTCACGGTTCACCGCGCAGAATCTACCTATAAGTGTGTTTATGTGTTTATTTATTTATTTTTTTTAAATCGATAAAGCTTTCGCCACTCAAGACCCGAATATTTAATCATTTATACCCACAACATAAAGAAATGCTTAGAAAAGAAAATTATCAGAGTGTATTTGATAATGAAAAAACTTAATTCTCTCAACTTAACAACATAACAAAATCTGGAAACGACCCGGCATCGTTTGGGTAACAATCGGTCAATAGTCTTGCATGCGTATCGACTGAACCATCGTAGTTATATATAATACGTACTTAGTGTTTTGTATCAGAAAAAATATCTAACGAGGTTGGGAGAATTGATCATTGTCGAGGCTCTGCCGAGACAATTATAAATTCTCACAACCGAGTTAGATATTTTTTCATACAATACACTAAGTACGTATTATATTTATCTTATAACCTCTATTTGTCTTGTTTTCGACGATGTTTCTTACTGAAATGCAAGTTTCTAAAATAACCGCATTATATCTTTGTTCTAAAAATAACTATGTGATATCATAAAAAATATCATACGGGATGTTATCATACAGATATTGGTATAGTTATAAGATAAATTTACATACGTCACGGTATTTCAATCTTGAACTTATTCATCCACATTTTTAAAGATTTAATCTACGTTCTGATTTTCTCATTTTTAAGCATCAAAACTATTTTGATATTTTGTTCGTGATTACCAACTTCTGTTTAAATCATCTTATTATTCGATTCGATTTGTGTTCGCATTATTCATGCGTCCTTCTTGACTCGAGAATTGTTTTCATTGCTCAATGAAAATAAGTTTGAGTACACAGATATTTTGTGAGCATCCTCGAAAGGCTTCTCCGAGAGCATCTCTGGAAAATAGTTCCATAAAATCTATCCCATTACGGATATTCTTTATGCTTATGCTTTATGAAATTAAGTTATAAGATACGCGAAGAGAGTATTTGATGATTGCATGGAGGTATGTAACTAAAAACCGAATCACACTTATATATGTAACCCGTCACGCGAAAAGGGACTTCAGGGAAGTACGTTAAGTGTCGCGGATTGTGCAGACTGACGAGGGTCGAATATTTTCGGACTTTGCTTATTTTCTGAATCTAGAATGATCAATCTACCTTCCAGTGAAAGAATTTTTGAAACGCGATCTCTTGTTGACCTATGCTGAACCCAATCTTTTTTTTTTTCTTTCAAATATTTATCTAAAAGAATTCCCAGACGGTCCCTTTTCAAGTGACGGGTCACATATCAATTCGCTTCAAGAATTTCTTATTCCTTAATGGCAGATCCAGAAAGGGCTCGGAGGGGGGGGGGGGTCGAACGAACCCCCTCTGTATCCAAATTACTTCATTGAAGTGAACAAATTAAATCAAAAGTTTGCGACACAAGAGAAGCGACCTCCTTTATGTAGTGTTCGATTCACAGGAACTTGAAATTCTCCTAATAAAAAGCACCTTATCAAACAGAATTTAAGCAATTATACCGTTAGTATCCCTATCTATATAGATAGGGATACTAAAGGACTAATTACTCCAATTCTAGGCCGATATCGAATCCCCTTTATAGAAACCGTAGATCCGCCGCTGGTGTTTTGTGGAAATAAGTGTCGGACTTCGGTCAATCGATTTTTATCCTGATCAAAGCCCCCCTCCACTCACCGCGAAATGAATAATTAAAATGGTAATGGTGACATAAAAATATTGCCACATATAATTGCTCTAATCCGTGTTAAAAACAGATTTACCAAGAACATTTAAAGACACTTTAAAACAACGCTGGCGTTTCTTGGAATCTACTGCACAAAGTTGTTCATTCTGAAATAATTCAACCCTTCTCCCATTGCTCTAGACTTACTGTTATTCAAACATTGAAACCTGATCACTGTATTCAATTTACAGTATAATTAGTTCTTAAATTGGTAAATTATATCAAGACTTTCGAAATTCTACCAATTCATTATAACTGCAAAAGCATGAAGTAAAAAGATAGATAATTCCTTAGTTCTAGACATATCACAGAAACCGCTTTGTTTGATTGCTCCAGTTTTAGAGATGTAATTCATGAATCATGTAGTTGTTTGTATATATTTCTTTAATGCTTTTCGGTGGTTTATCGAGAAATAACGGTTGATTATCACTTGATAATCTCACCGCAAAAGCAGTGAAATTATCAAAATTTTATACCCTGCTTTTGTGCATTTCACCCTATATGACGTCACCTATGCGGGGCGAAATAAGCGACGTCACAATGAACGTTGCATAGCAAATATGTCCTAGAAATTTCACATTTTGTCTCATTTTTGCATCAAAGAAATAAAATAATCGTTTGTTTTTCGAGTAAGATTGATTGATATTCCATTTCGTGAGCAACAAAAGCTATATTTCACTCGTGGCTCTGCCGCTCGTGAAAATATAGCTTTTGTTGTTCATTCAATGAAATATAAATCGATCTTACACTGAAACAAACCATTTTCCTCTATATATTTATCGTACTAAATTATTTTGAAGAGAAGAGAGTTAGATCTCTCGATATTTTTATGTAAGAAATTTAAATCTAAATAATGCAAGAATGAAATGTTTGTCTCGTAGAAGGGTATAAGCGTGTTCGTGCTAGGATGTACTATTGGTGTTGGTTGAATGTATGATCGGCAAGTAGCACGCTAGCACGCGGCTACTGCATGACAAATACCACTTTGAACCCCCAAGACCTTTACATAACAAATACTTTTGGTATTGGAACCTTAACTACTATCTCAACGGATAGAGATGTATGCTTTCTGCTCCTAAATGCTAGAAAAGAACCATAATATTCTTAACATAACTTTCATTTAATTTCCTCCTTTCCAATTTGAAATGTTATTTTTATTTTTTATTTATTCATTTTTTTTTTTCATTAGAGGGTCGCAAAAAAGTCTTTTCCATCGTGGTCATACAAAATCTTATCATTTACATAGAGAGACAGAGAGGCAATGGATTCGAACAGGGGCTACAGTCTTTTAACAGCTGGGTAGACTGGGACTCTGTCTGTAAAGTCTCATGACTAATTATACTACCTGTCTTCGGTGGGACTCGAACCCACAACCATCAGAATACGAGACGAGCGTGCTAGCAACTCGACAAACAACCAAGTGTGTTACCTTTACACAATGCTTTTGCTTAGATTTAAGAGTTGTCACTTGTTAATGAAACAAGCATTAGTTATCTATTGGTAATAACAAAGCTACCAAAAGAATGTATCTTTATGCTTAGTAAACTTTTAACCTGAAACTATGAAAAATATGAAAAAATAGAACATATTAACGACGATTTTATTGACGCAATGCTATGACCTTTTCCCTGCTCCTTAGACTAAATATGTTCAGTTAACAAAATCGTGAAACTGACAAAATGAAAGACGTTGGAATGATTTTGGAACAAAATTGAAAGGGTGTGTGGAGCGAGTTTTACGTGAAATTCAATGGAGGTAAACCATTACCGCTTATTTCGCTCAAGATGAACACAGTGAGCTATATTAAATACCCCCCATTAATAAAATATAAGTATTTTTTGTTTGTGTGTCTTCATTGAATATTCAGTCAATTTTAAATCCACACAAGCCAATAAAGTCATAGAATAGTTTGAACGATTCGAATTACTAGTAAATGTTGATCGTCTTGGTAGTTTTCGAAATGTTTTCTAACGTATGAACGTTTTTGATCGATTTGACTGAGTATTTGGAATGGATCGCCGAGAGAGCGGTTTAGAATGGTTTTGATCGGAATGAGTGTCAACCGAGTTACCAAATACAAGAATAATAGAGTTTAGGCAAAGGCAGGGGCAGCTTATTGTCACAAACAAGCCCTCGGAAGGTAAAGAGCAGCCGGACGTGTCGTCCATATTCAATTCCATCTGGGTAAACATCCCCTCAAAGGCATAATAGATATAATATGAGCCTGTGCATGACGTTTCCAACAACTTGGAATGTTGGTGAGGGGCAAACATTTAGCAGCAGTCATATACTATAAATATAAAGTAAAGTAACCTGATTGTCTACAGATACCTTGCGACCTTATCTGTCTACTAAGCACATAGTGATGAATCTGGCCAGACAGTGAGGATGCACAGGCTGGTCAGAGTCTTTGCTTTGCGCATATTTGAAATTGTTGGAAATCTCACTCGAAGGCTCATATTTCAAAATGATATTGCGGCTACCAACACTGATGAAATTAATAAAAAAAACACCAATAAAATAACTGGACTTTATGGCTTTTATCATAATCAGGATTATGACGAGAGAAAATTTATCTCTCACTGCAATCCAAAAATAGGACAGAGAAAGAAACACCAGCGGGGTTAATAAATGGTACTCTGATTAAACATAAATTTTCGCCACTCATAGCAAATGCAAAGAGGCATGAATCAAACACGAAAAGAAGTTATAAAACACCTTGATCTCCAAAAAGACAGTTGTGATACAATAAATGGCTGAGATGTGACAAGGAACAAAATGTGCTCCTGAAAGGTGATTCGATACTGGAGACAATCCACAAACGCAGACTTTTAAGTAATGTAAAGTTAATGATGTGCCCAGAGAAGAAAGTGCTATCGACGAACATATGTAACACTATCTGACACTTGACGAGTATAATTTTGCACGCTGGAAGAAACATAGCTATAATTTATATTTGACCCGTCACGCGAAAAGGGGCCATCTTGATAGTGCGTAAAGTGTCGACCCTAGTCAGACTGCGCGGTTTCCAGTGAAAGAATTTTTGAAATACGACCCCTGGTTGACCGATTCTGGACCAAATCTCTTTTTTAAACATTCATTTTACAGAGTTCCCAGATTGTTCCTTTTTTGCGTCACGGGTCTTCCGATAGGTGACATTTTTCAAATACTGACCTATCTGATTTGAGCATTCTGGGTAGTGTTATTCGTGACAACTCGGTCGATTCCGTCGAACTACTTTCAAAATGTCAGCGGCCATGAAATGCACGTGTACAGTATAAATATAATACATACTAAGTGTATTTTATGAGAAAAATATCTAACGAGGTTGGGAGAATAGATCATTGTCGAGGCTATGTCGAGACAATTATCAATTCTCACAACAGAGTTAGATATTTTTTTTTTCATAAAATACACTTAGTATGCATAATATTTATCTTATAACCTCTATTTTTCTTGTTTTCGTCGATGTTTCTTACTGAAATGCAGGTTCCTAAAAATAACCGCATTATATCATTGTTCTAAAAATAAGTATGTGGTATCATAAAAAATATCATACGGGATGTTATCACACGGATATTTGTATAGTTATAAGATAAAAATAGATCTCAAGCAAACAACTTTTTTTTTAAAAAAAAAAAAGAATATACTTTCGCAATTTTAACCAATATTTTTTGTCAATTAATTTAAGGCAAAATTATGTTAGATTTCCACAAAAATAAAGTTTTAATTGAAATCCTTCATTTACTACCTTTTGGCGATAGCATACGGAGTTATGCGTACGAGGTGGTAATATTTATCCCAAACTGGATAAGTAATACGGTCCCGAAGACAGGTCAATCTTCGGAGAATATGCCATGCGCAGACAACGGGGTCACATATATAACGAACTTGAACATATTGTTTGTCAATTCCAAAACAAGACCTTCCTTTGTACTCCAAGCCCGAGTAAGGGTACAAATGTAATCGTCACACATACTTGTGAACAATCAACGGCCTCCTTGATAGACTGTTAATAACTCGTCATTTATTTTTAGAACTGGTTCGATGGTCGACAATCTCTACCACCGAGAGGGGATACATCAAATACCGAAAGAAACAAGAATTGTTATTAAGATTATATGGAAACGTCCAAATCATTAAGACGAAGATATTTTCACTCAGAAATAACGTCAACAACATTAGAAGACAACAACAACAACATAATAATAATAATAATAACACGGGCAATCAAATAATCAATCGGACGCACAAAAATGATAGTCAACAAGATAATCAGCGTTTTAACTGTGGGAAATCTAACTATCAATACGGCCAATCGCCACTATTACTACCTCAAGCCAATTGTCTAGTTTTGCAGAAAAACGATTTGCATGTTGCATTTTAAATGCACAACACATTACAACCGAACGAAGTAAGAAGTAGGATTAATCCGTAGTGAATCAAAAATGATATTTTTCTTGTCGGAGAAATTTGTCTCTGGGGGTGCTGAGACATCCTCTTCTTAAAATAAACGAAGTGACAATAGTAAGAAAAGATCCCAAGTCTGAATCTTAAAGTAACTGAAAATCAAATTGATCTGTCACGGGAATTTCCACCGTAGTCATACACGATCTTCTCATGTACATAGAGAGACAGAGAAGCAATGAATTCGAACAGGTGCTACAATCTTTTAACAGCTGGGTAGTTTTGGACTCTGTCTGTAAAGTGTCCTGTCAAATTAAACTACCTGCCTCCGATGGGACTCGAACCCGCAACCATCAGATTATGAGAAGTGCATACGCTAACCACGACCGACGAGCCAAATGTTTTTTCTTTACGCAAAGCACACATTTTTTCTCAGATTGAAGATTTTTGAAGCATAAGTTTTCGATTGCTAACAAGAAAGCTAACAAAACAATTTATCTTCACTGCTTTCTCAACTTTTAACCCGACGTTATGAAAAATATGTAGAAAATAGACATGACATTTACGGATATTATCGATGATTTTATTGACGCAATGCTATAACCTTTCCAGCGCTCCTTAGACTAAATGTGTACAGTCAAGGATCATGTAAAGAGTTTTGAACAAAATTAAATGCTGCTTCTACACTACCCAAAAGTTCTAAGCGGCCGCCTTACATTTCTCGATTTTTCACATATTTTTCGCTTTTCTTTCAAAATTTTAACTTTGCCTTTTGAAAGAGTAGCCATTTAGACATCATCCTGTCTAATTCTTTTTAAAATCGTGCACCAGGAAATCCTAAAAACGGAATCTAGTGCATGTACCCTCAAATTCAAAAGTCACAAAATGACAATTTTGAGAGAAATTTGAATTTTTCGACAATTGAAAAACGCAAAGCCTGTCAATTTTAAGTACCGATATCAGTGGAAGAACGCATGTGAACCTCAAAAAATTAAAAGAAATGTCACAACCTCCCTCACTTTTCTTACCCCAACAAGAAATGTCAAAAATACCCCACTAACCAATGTTAACTTTGAAATCGATGGTACTCCTACATTCGCTAAATTTTAGAACAGTTTCGTGTCGAATTTCTTTGCTGACTTTTTCTTGTTGGCTTCATGAATGACTTTGCTACATTATGCAAATGAAAACGGGCTGAAACCATGCGACATTTACGACATATGAACAAATAATCAAGTGGCCGCTCAGCAGTTTTGAGGAGTATATTTACAAAAGACAGTTAGCTCAGTTAAACAATATATCAAATTGAAGCTGTAGATAAGTACAAACAGTTAAACAACATTAGAGGTCCCATCTCATAAAATGATAGCAAAATCAATATGGAAAAGGTATAGTTTGTTCAAAACCAACAACTTCATTACGGCTGAATAAAATTTTCCTAGATTTGATTAGAATGTAGAATGTAGAATCTATTACAGCCTTTGATATAGAGAGCGCATTCCCAAAAGGCTCTTTTGAAACAACCAATTTCCTTTTATTTTGTCAACATACACTGCAAACCGGTTTGGTCTGTTTATACAATCTATGTTAGGTATGGTGCAACATTACACTATAATAATGTGAAATATTTCCCGCGAATTATATCAAATTATTGTTTTTTGAATTCAAAGATTTCAATTACTATATATAAGCATCAAACTTTTCGCTATCATACAAGAGCTGATTTAAAAAAAACCCCAAAACATTCGTGTTCGTGTTTAAAATTGTACAATAATGTAATGACAAGATATCTAATGTATATACATTACCAAATTTGACACGCAATTTTCTCGCGAGACTCGTGCAAAATGAGGAACCCCGGTTTATTACCTGTCCTTTTTCATTTTCTAAATGTACAGGTTTCGTGTAGATGCTGAGTTTCTGTTTTCAGTACTTTATTGACTTTTAAGTCGTTACTCATGGCTAATCCAAATGTCAGGCGACATTTATCTGTCGAACAATTGTGGCGTGCTATAGGTATGTTGGAACAAGGGGCTTCCCATCGTGATGTTGGCATGGTACTGGGGGTACACCATAATGTTGTAACCAGAGCTTGGGCACGATACCAACAGTATGATACACCTGTAAGGGGACATGGTGGAGGTAGGAGTAGAGCTACCTCCGTCGCAGAAGACCATTTCTTGGTAATTTAAGTACGAAGGAACAGGTTTGCTACGGCAACGCAGCTACGTTTCGGGAGTGCGAGTTTCGATCAAACCATACGAACACGGCTTCATGAGCATAACCTGAGGTCAAGAAGACCATGTATTCGTATTCCGCTGTCCTGAGTTCATTGTCGGCGTCGGTTTACATGAGCATTGGACCACGTTGGCTAGCGCATTGGAGAAGAATGGTCTGTTATTCCCCAAAGAGTAATCCAGAACTTAATTAGGAGTATGCAGAGGCGCTGAAGGCTGTTATTGACAGTGCCAGCTTTCAAACTCGTTATTGGACGAAATGCAATTGAAAGAACACTTTTTTTCGTCAAAATCGTCAAAATCGATTTGTTCAATTTTCGATAAAACAGACCAATTTTTGAGGTCTCCCTGTTTGGTCTATATTTAGATTATTCTTATCATTATAAAGCTTTGTTTTCTTCCAAAAGTTTGATAAACTGGTAACAATCGACCATTTATTAATTTGATTTGATTAACCATGGTTACAAAGTTTTAATTATCTCATAGATAACCATTCAAGAGGGCCCATCAAATATAAGAATACACATTTCTTGATTACCTTTCGAGAAATTTCTAATACAACCATTTTTTCTTTTGATAGAGTCATGATTCCTATTTCGAGCAATAGCAGTTCGAAGTTAAAGATATTCGAAGGAAAGATTATTGCAGCTTCTTTAAAGCTTTTCGGTGGTTTATCGAGAAATAACGGTAGATTATCACTTGATAATTTCACCGCAAACAGTGAAATTATCAAAATCTTATATCCTGCTTTTGTCCATTTCATCCAATCTGACGTCATCTATGCGGGGCGAAATAAGTGACGTCATAATGAACGTTGCATAGCAATCACGTGCAAAATGACGCGCTTTACGAAAATATGTCCCAGAAATTTCACTTTATATCTCATTTTTGCAATAAAGAAATAGAATAATCGTTTGTTTTTCGAGAAAGATTGATTAATATTTCATTTCGTGAACAACAAAAGCTTTATTTTCACTCGTGACTCTGCCACTCGTGAAAATATAGCTATTGTTGTTCACTCAATGAAATATAAATCGATCTTACACTGAAAGAAAAGATTATCCTCTATTTGATTTGCACACTGTATGATCTTTCTTCTTTAGGGTAGTGGACCCGTAATTGTTCTGCAATGTTTCGGAAGTAGGAAGATATAGTAAATGGTTTCATTGTTTATATGTTGTTGATGTTGTTGTTTTTACTATTTTTGAAAGGTATTTCTTTTTTAACAATTTCTTTCAAAGGCAACCAAAAGAACTTAAACTTTCTCATTTTTTCCCTTTGAGCTATGAATAGATTTCTACACCAATTAAAACGGAAAATCTTAAAAAATATCATTTTTACAATAAAAAAGCTTTTTTCTTTTCAACAAGCAGACAGTCTATGTAAATTTCTTCTTTTTGAGCGGTTTGAGTGAGTGTTTGAAATGAATGAATGGGGTGCTGATTGAGCGATTTAGAATGGTTTTGATCTAGAAAGTCGATTTCACAATGTTACTAACAGGAGCTATCTATTGTGCGCCCTGTGAGGACTCTGGTCGGACTGTGTAATTGCACAGGCTAATCTGAGTCTTCACGTTGCAAAACATTAGGAATTGTTGGAAATATTGCACATGTGTATCGTGCATCGGCTTAAATGTCATGTTTTCGATACTTGTTGAATCATTGAGGAGGAACAGGTAAATGTCTTTAGACATTTATTAACAGTTCTATTAGCTGTTCATCAATTTTGGTTAAAAAACAATCTTATTGACGTTATTCGTTTTATAAGATGTTATCGGTTACCTAACGGTTATGTCTGGGCCATTGTAGATCACTAAAATTTAAAAAAAATGCAACTTTCTAAAACACATTTCAATTTTTCTGTTGGGTTGCATTAAATCTTAATAATTTATTAGCATCAAGTTAATCAATAGGACACAAGGGATCAATCTTGAGATTTACTTTGAGAAAAATAGGACATTTCACGAAAGCCTTTTTGGGGGCAATCTGGTCTTAACCGATTCTAAAATAAAAATGTTGTTCAGTGAGCCTTTATCTGTTACAGTTAACAACATCGTGAAATTGACAAGGTGAATGATTCTGGAATGATTTAGGAATGAAATTGAATGAGTGTGAGGAGCGAGTTTTGAGTGAATTTAATGGGAGGTAATCCTTTATCACAAATTTTGTTCAAGATGAACAAAATTTGCGATATTGATAACCTCCCTTTAATAAAAAAATGCATTCAAGTTCTATACTTCGCTTCCTCTTTGTTCAAGAACCTATCAGACACTAACAATTTGAATTATTTCAGTGGAATCGCGATTTTTCTCTATCAAAATTTATTTTGAATGACATTTTTGATTCAATATTTTTCAATGGGTTTGATCGATTTTGAATGGTTTGAGTGAGTGTTTGGAATGAATGGTAAGAGCGCTGCGTGAGCGATTTAGAATGGTTTTGATTGAGATGAATGTCTATTTCACGATACTTTTAACTGTAAGAGATGTCTCGTTTATAGATTTGATATTTCTTGGCCACTCACTCATTCATTAGCCTCTATATATACTACCCAACTTCTGTACTTTCCAAGGGAAATTTCATTCCAACTTAGACAAGATATATCCACTCCTTTTCATCTTTAAAACACCATCATAATTTCAACACGAGCACTGCGTTCTCATACCAATATGCAATAATTCTAAATAAATAAAATAAATGGTTCCAGGGTTATTTACCTTCATCTTTTGAATAGTTATTCTGATCTAAGTTAAATATTACTACACCAACGCCAACGTCAACGTACGCATTTATGTTAACGACGTTCACGTAATTACAGTTAGTTGAGTGGAATGAGTGTATGGAGTGAGTTTTGAGTGAATTTAATGGGAGATAATCCAATATCGCAAATTTTGATCGGGGTGAACAAAATTAGCGATATTGATTACCTCCGTTGAATAAGATATGCATATAAATTCTAAAGATAGCTTCCTATTTCTTCAAGAAACTATTAGACGCTTAAATTTGAATTATGTCAGTGAAATCGCGATTTTTTTATCAAATTTATATTGAACAACGTTGTTGAATCTATATTTTTCAATGGATTTGGGCGCTTTTGAATGGTTTGACTGAGTGTTTGGAATGAATGCATGGAGCGCTGAGTGAGCGATTTAGAATGGTTTTGATTGAGGCGAATGTCAATTTCACGCTGTAACTAACTGTGTGTCCACTGAAAGCAAAAAAGTGCATAATACACCTTTTTTGCCTTAACTTCCCTTCCACCGTATGTGGCAAGCTCAGTACCGTAGGTTCATAAGTTACAGAGATGTTGACAAATCATGTATTCAATAAGGAGCCACATTCCATTTACATACAGTTAAAAACATCGTGAAATTGACACTTATTCCGATCAAAATCATTCAAATTCATTCACTCAGCGCTCCACTCATTCTACCCAAACACTCACTCAAATCGATCATAAACGCTCCAAATCATTAGAAAACATTTAAAAATCGTTCAAGACTTTAAACAATAAATTCAAATCTATTTATTCTACGATATATTAACTGTTGTGGACTTTGGAGTGCTTGATTGGTCCACGAAGACGTGCAAACAGTGAAAAACGTATATTTTATTAAAGGGAGGTAATTAATGTCGCTAATTTTGTTCATCTTAAACAAAATTAGCAACATTGGATTACCTCCCTTTAATTTCACTCAAAACTCGCTCCACACACTCATTCAATTTCATTCCTTAATCACTCCAAAATCATCCACCCTGTCAATTTCACGATGTTATTCACTGTACCAACTTCTTCCAAAAAGGTAGGAATTGACAATTAGAGCCTTCTTCTTGCATGAATTCCATGCTTCCACAAAAAGTGATAGGTACACTCATAGTGCTTTTATACAGTTAAGAACATTGTGAAATTGACAAGTTATCTGGTTTTGGAATGATTTTGGAATGGAATTGGGCCAGTGGGATAAGTGAGTTTTGAGTGAATTTCAAGGGAGGTACATGTAGTACAATATCGCTAATTTTGTTCATGATGAATAAAATTAGCGACATTTATTTCCTCCTTTAATAAAATATGCATACAAGTTCTAAAATTTGCTTCCTATTTCTTCAAGAACCAACCAATTGCTTATAGTTTTCATTATTTCAGTGAAATCGTGATTTTTTTTATCTATTTCTCTTTCGAATGTAGTTGATTTTTCATTTTTAAGTAATTTTGGAGCGCTTTTG
Source organism: Fragum whitleyi (assembly GCA_948146395.1). Lineage (NCBI taxonomy): Eukaryota > Metazoa > Mollusca > Bivalvia > Cardiida > Cardiidae > Fragum > Fragum whitleyi. The sequence continues at coordinate 9,700,744 of OX411550.1, forward strand.
AATGGTTTGACCGAGTGTTTGGAATAAATGAATGGACCGCTATTTGGGCTATTTGGAATGGTTTTGATAGGAATGCATATCAATTACACGATGTTCTTAACTATATTTTATATGAATATTGCTTTAAACAAGACCTTTCTGTTGGTGCCAAGATTAAGGTTATCACTCATGCTCAAGGTCATTTGTCAAGGACAGATTTGTGTAACATTTAAACAACCATTGGTCATTACTTTGAATTGGTTAGTCATAAAGCCTTGACATTTCACATGTACATTACTTGTGACAATACCCTGGCATGCATAACAAAGTCAAGGTCATTGGTCAACGTCATTAAGCATATGACATATGTCATTTGTGGCATAAACATTTTACAATTAGCTATTTTTCTGTTTGAAAAAGACACTAAATTAGAAAAGCGGAGGAGACATGTGGGTTCAAAAAACACATGTTGTTTTCCAATAAGATAGCCGAAAAAGTTGATTTTCGCAATAATTTCAAAAATGACCTTAACACTTTTTTTATTGAGGTTCATGGAAAGTGTTTGAGAACCAATTTTAGGGTCACTTCATTTGCCAAGAAAAAGCAGTATGTCCAGGTATATTATATATCAAAATGAAGCTATTTATGAGCTCGGGCATTCAAGCAACATAGCCTAAGACTTCCATAGTTATAGCGATATAGTAAACACATTTTGTACAGAACAGGTATCGTGATAAAATTGGCCCATATTTTAACAAAATACAGTCTTAAGTAATACCTAGGTAGAACTACAGCAGAACTACAACCGTTGGTATAAAACTCGGGCCCAAAACGTAGTTATGTAAGCAATTTATTTTGACTAATTTTAAAAACACATACGTCATATATGTAATTCTAATTTTGTAAACATGTAGATCTGTGTAAAGTATGGTGTGTTATCAGAATATAAATGGGCATTAATAGTTTGTATACCTGTAAGGTAGTGTAGCAATATATCAATTTCTATTTCACAAATTTATAAATATATGGAGGATAATCAACTGGTTATGTCTGATACGAAAAATATAAATTTCACGAGAATGCGTTATTAGGCGTTAAAAAACGAGTCTGTAGGACGAGGTTTTTAACAGCCTAATAACGTATTCGAGTTAAATATTTTTCATATCAGACATGACCAGTTGATAATTCTATTTATTATATTCCATACAACAATGTTTTTATTAATGTAAAAAGGTTTTTGTCATTTTCTATCGCAGGCCCTCGCGACTCCGCGTACTGATATCAAGAAAATTGTCTTTTCAAATATTTCCTATCGCCATCTTGGATTACGCTTAAAAAATTCGAGGAAATATAAAGATACTTTTAAGCAAAAATCCATCCCCTGGACTTTGTACAATTTTAAGACGAGGAACGAAAATAGTTTGGGCGAAGTTTCAAATCTATAGATAGAAGAACGACAACTTTGTCAACGATGTGAACATTAGACCACCGGGATTTTTGGAAAGCGACAGGGTACCGAGATTGACATACTAGAAGAATTGTGAAGTCTGTGATCACTCAATCCCCTGAGATTAGCTTTTAACATCAACTTAGGCTCGGGCTGGATTGGGTGTTTGTCGCTATAACTGCAATGTCATCGGATTTCGATCTTTCGATAAACGCCTTAAGTTGACAGAAAACAGAAACAGTTGGATTAGGATGGATTAGGATAGTTATTGTTTAACTTACATTTCAGGATGTTTCTTCGTTTATATTACTGTTCATGGTGGTTATATTAAGAACCTGTTTCCCTAGTTCATGTTTGTTCTTTTGATAATCCTTCATTAAGAAGCTTCAGTAGCGATGAAGGGGGGAAGGGGGAGGGGTCAATCAACACCCCAATCTGTAGTATAATATTTACTTTTCAGCATGGTTATGAAATGAAATTTGCATAATTATTTGTAATTTTGAACCCCATGTGCAGATATCCCGAATTTGGCTTGAATGTATTATCCGATGTCAGCAGTATGAGCAGGGACCAAGCTGCTTGAAAAAAAGTAGTTCCTCCAGTGAAACTGAAAAGTGTTACCGTCACTAGTGAAAATATCAAAATTTATTTCACTGGGAAATCATGAGATTTCACTTTCAGGAATATAATAAATACTGTTTTTTTCATATATCATTAAATTAAAAAAAAACATGATTTGAAATAAATCGCATAAAATATTTTACAATATTATGTTGTGATGTTGCACCATACCTTGACATGTATGTTGACAAAATAAATGGGAACTGATTGTTTCAAAAGATCCTTTTTGAGACTGGGTTTTATATCTAAGGTTGTAGTAGTACCTAGTAGGAATATTTGTCTACACTCTGATCAAAATAAGGCGATTTTATCCAGCCGTCATGAAGTTGTTGGTTTTGAAAAAACAAACCTTTTCTACAATGGTTTGGCTATTCTGTTATGAGATTGGGCCCCTAATGTTGTGCAACTGCTTGTGCTCATCTACAGCTTCAATTTGATATAATGTTCAGCTGAGCAAACTGTCTTTTTGTAAATCGAAGCAGCATTAAATTTGGTTCAAAAACGCTTTGCATGAACCTTGAAGGGGCGGATAATTGTGCATGTGTTTACATTTTCCCCTGCAACGGTAACTCTCTGCTGACAGATATTCGATTTCAAGGGGGAAAATTGGATGGAATTATAAATCATAAAATGTCGTGATACGCCTGTTTAACCAGTTGTGCAAACCTACGTAATCGTGTTAAAGCGACATTAAATACCCAATATGAAAAAAGAAATAACAAAAGTTGTATTTTACTGCGATTTGTACAGTTGAAAAAGTTAATTTCAAACATGAATCTTGCCACCCTTGCGTAGGCTACATTTCATTAACAACATATAAGCACTAAGACAGTTTATCAAACCAACTCGTCCGTTTGTGGTTCGAATTACAGATAAAAACGTCGTGAATTGACAAGATAATTGATTTTGAAATGATTTTGATATGAAATTGAATGAGTGTGTGGAGCGAGTTTTGAGTGAAATTAAAGTGAGGTAATCCAATATCACTAATTTTGTTCAGGATGAACAAAATTAGCGATATTTATTACCTCCCTTTAATGAAATATACGTGTATGCCTTCCTGGACAAATCAGACACTTTAAAAGCCACACAAGCCAATAAAATCGTAGAATAATTTGATATATTTGATCGTCTTGATCGATTGCGTTTCTTTTTCTAACGATTTTTGGGCGTTTTTGATCGATTTTGGTGAGTGTTTGGAATGAATGGATGGAACGCCGAGTGAGCGATTTAGAATGGTTTTGATTGGAATGAGTGAATTTCACGGTGTTTTTAACTGTATCTTTCACGAAGACAAGCTGATCTTACCCTCGAATTGAAAAGAAACGATACCAATCTCTAAAAGGCATGATAAATAGCTTTACTATTCGTTAAGTTTCCAAATATTTCAAGATCATTTTTAACATGATAGGAATTGCGTTCTTTAACACAAAAATCCGTTTAGACTTGTGCTTAGAAGAAGCCATAATTTATTCGTTAACAAGTGGCACTATACAAGTGTAGGCCGACTATATTTTTATTGCTGTCAATATACAAAGCAATGATGTCTATCTGAAAATACACAATCTTTGTGATCACTTACTAAGCCACAGTCGTGTACCGGATACAGTGTAGAGCCACAGTCGTGTACCGGATATAGTGTAGTAATTTTGTGACCAGTGTAGAAACAAGCGAGTGGACATTAACAACAATTTAATTTATTATCTATTGAAATTTCAATAGCCAGCCCAGTCTATCCAGTTAAAGAAATTGAGCCTGTGCGTGACATTTCCAACAATTTCAAAACCGCCAAGCAGTCGTTTACCGGATACAGTGTAGAGCCACAGTCGTGTACCGGATACAGTGTAGTAATTTTGTGACCAGTGTAGAAACAAGCGAGTGGACAATAACAACAATTTATTATCTATTGAAATTTCAATAGCCAGTCCCAGTCTATTCAGTTATAGAATTTGAGCCTGTGTGTGACATTCTCATGACAGCCAAGCAAATTCTCTGGCCAGTCTGTGCATCCGCACAGTCTGTCCAGAATGTTTACTTAGTACTTCAAAGGTAGACAAGGGTGTGCAGCATGTGACTGTCTATGGTGCTCTATATTTGGAACTCATGTACATATCAAAATGTTGGAATTATCTCGCACAGGCTCATTTGCTATCTGTGGATTTTTACCACTGCCTTCTTTCAAGAACGTGAAACACATCTATTAAGTGTCCGAGAACAACTTATAAAAGCTTAAGCTTTCGTCGAATCGAAATTAGATAAGTGCTTAAAACTGTAAGCATTGTCTTTTTATTTTTTTTAAAGATTTGCAAAAAAATCTTCCGAACAGAATACATTTTTCCTCATTGATAGAGTGAAGGACAGGGTTTTACAGACCAAACTGTTAGGTTAATTTCACGTTAATTAATACTTACACGAAACACCGTTTCAACCTCTGTGCATTTACCAAGGTAAATAGCAATTTGTTACAAGGACGTCGTTAAATGGTTTGAATTTTTAACGACGCAATATTTTTTATTCTTTTTGAGACAGGAAAGTTGTTTAAAAAGAATGATTTTACTGCAAATTTGTCAGTCTGACGGTTTAATTGTATTAGATGGGAGGTAAAACACATATCAATATCTATGCTCATAAATGTTGTTGGGTTTTTTATGTTATTTTTTTTTTTTTTTTCAAGGGCATCAAGGACGGTTGCATATTTTTCCATTTCTTCGTCCGTTTCAACATTTTTTTGTACAATTACGAGATTTTTCGTCTTGCGAGTTTTTAATACTTGCAAATATAGTGTGGAAAAAAGAGGAAATCGCTTCTTTTTTCATGATATTTCAACCACAAGAGATGATTTCATTTCAAATTGTGGAAGTTCCACGTATATTTCATTTATATTCATACTACAATGTATTTGATTAGGTTTTTAATTTCATACCTCCTTGGGCCGCCGTCATAGCGCAGTTGGTAGCGCGTCGGACTGTCAATCTAGAAGTCCCTTGTTTGATCCCAGACGACGGCACTCATCCTTTCCGACTATTTGTCTCTCACCAATAGGTTGATAATTGTAGACTTATGTGAGATAGTAGCTGGAGGCTAGGAATGGTTGTGATGGTTGTACTGGTGTGAGAAATACCAGGAATCTATTGTAAGGTGCTCCAGCCTCCGCGATATAACTGAAAAAAATGTTGCACGAGACGTTAAACTCCATTCATTCAATCAATCAATCAATCAATCAATCAATCAATCAATCAATCAATCAATCAATCAATCAATCAACTATACCCCCTTGAATAAAAAAAAATATGTGACCCGTGTGGCGGAAAGCGGCCATCTGAGTAGTGCATAAAGTGCCGATCCTAGTCAAGCTGCGCGTATTGCGCAGGCTAAGTAGGATCGAAACTTTTTTCACTTTGCTGATTCTTCTGAAATTAGAATGTTCATTCTACCTTCCAGTAAAGGAATCTTCGAAATGCGATCTCTGGTTGACTTACATTGGAATCAATCCCTTTTTCAAATATTTTTTAAAGGACTTCGCGGAAAGTACTCTTCGTAGCACGAATAGATTACAAGTAATTCCCACTGCTTAATCATGCTTAATGTCGTTTATTTGATGTATGTGTTTCATAAACCCGTTCATTTGCTTTAATGCATTTTACTGGACCTACCCGAGTATCACATTTTATTGGATTACGTGATTTTGTTCTCCCCTTACAAAGCGAAAAACTTGATTGATGATTGTTACCTGTGAAAACGTAGTTGCAGATGTAACAAACAACAGGAGAAAACATGATCATTCGAAAGAAGAGAAAACTCTCTTAAAGATCAAATGAAAAGCTATTTTTCGAACAAGAACTAAATATATATTTCAATCAGTTTAATTGAAATAAAAAGGTATAAAAAATCCGCGTCGAAAAACACACACCCAGAGGGACAATATTTACAAAAGAACGACCGTGATTTATTGGAAATTTTCACCTGGCCGAAAACGGATTTTCGCACTTGCGCACTGGTCGTGACGTCATTGTAGTCATTCCTCTCGAAGGTAAACAAGGCGAACGCTTGTTATTATCACAGCTTTCGAACAACAACACGAAGGTTCGATATTGTTATACCGCTATCAACTTGTGCAGTCAGAACAGTTTAAACCTAAGCAAGCGGAAACTACAGATATGTTTACTTTAAACCCTAAATCTGAGATATCTAGTCACGAGTCTAACAACAAGGTCCGGATAAACGTAAGTCGGAAACTATGGCATGGTGAGAGTGTTTTCACGCCGTTGTAACGATGTAATCTTGTTAAAAATAAACATTTTTCTCTCAAAAATTAAAATCGGCATTTTTCAGACTGTTCACTTCGTAAATTTGGTAAAAACTTCGGAAGGAAATCCAGTTTTGATCTAATTGAGAGTAATATTTCACAGTGACCAATCATTTAGCTTCAACTTTTGTTTATTATACAGATATATATATATATATAAAAGACATAAAAAAGGCTTGACATAACACATTTGATGGTTGGTCAAAACCATATTACTACAAAGTCGATCAAATATATTATGCAAAATTAAATCAAGACCTTGAATAAAACCCTACCTCGACAGGGCTTTGACAATTAAATGGTATGAAATTCCTCCAAACTCTAATTATTTGTCGGTACAAATTTCCTTTTGCACGATTTTTTCATTTTCTTTAATCAACAAATGTTCACCCATGTTTTCACTTTTTTTTTAATTTGTCAAAAATATAACGAATGAATATCATGAACAAATAATTAGAAAAATTAATTCAATTAAACACACATTTGATGGTATTCCTTGGTCGATTGAAGTTTGTGCCTCGGTATATCGCCGGTAAAAAATTAGTCTTTTGCGGCATGTCAGTTGAATCATTGAAGGATAAAATGTGTGTTTAATTAGGTCATAAAGTTTTATCAATTACATGTAGCTTGATGGTTTTGTTTATTGGAAGCATTGTGACATCTTGCCGATTACACAACAGCGCACATGACAAATGATTTACCGAAGGTAACCCTTTCTGCGTGTGCTAGTCTGTGTACCGATCATTATTTTCAAAATCATTTCTGAAACATTTTTCAAATTTATACACTTTTCTTTTATTTCGGCACAAAAAAAACATTTCTATATCTTAAAGAATGGTCACCATTTCAAGCTGTAATAAGTGTCAAGCGGGTTCAATATCGTTTACACCAAGAAAATTTCTTCTCTTTTTTTCGACAAAAAGGTTTTCACAATATTGTAAATATCGAAAAACTATTTAAATGTCTTATATCAAGAAAAAAAGATATAAAGAGAGAAAAAAACAGACTAAAAGAGGGAAGGGAAAGAGAGGCGGACAGACAGAATGCGCCAAACCAGAGAGAATGTTCTAAATAAAAATGTTGACAGGTGATCAAAATGTCGCAAATGTAGCTTTAAAAAGCTGTACTTGCGTTGATTCGATAATTTATCAATCATCGACGATATTGTTCAACGAATAATATATTACTTATTACGCTTGTGCGTACTGCGTGTCATGTTTTTACGCCCTTGGACAAAATTATAACAGAGGCAGTTTTCTTCCCGGCTTTCGTACTGTTTATACGTTAAATTCGAACTCAAGAAATAATGTCTCAGAGCAAAATTTCGAAGAGACCATTCATTAAGCTTCAGCTTCATTATATTTGACCCGTCACGCGAAAGTGGACCGACTGGAAACTCCATAAAATTAATATAATTATGTGATGAAAGGATAGGTTCAAGTACAGGTCAATCAGAGGTCGCAGAAAAAACTATTTCAAGGGAAGGAACAAATAGCTAAATCATTCTTGTAAAAGAAAATCATCAAAGTTGGAAAATTTTCGAACCTTCTCGGTCCGCAATCTTAGTAGGGTCGACTCTTTACGCACTAGCTTTACGTTCTTTGGTGAAGAATTTAGAATTTGGTACTGAAACATCTGTTTTAGCTGATCAGAAGCTGCTCAAAGAGCCTTTTTCGTAAACGAAAATATTTGGTACATTTTCAAAATTCAATTATATCGTTTTAAACTGTAAGTGCGATATTTTGGTTTTAGAACAACAAAATGTTTTCATCATTGAACACCAAAATAAGTTATTTTACTAATTACAGCAGTTATGAATCTGTGTACAACTTGGTTAATGACGGGGCGTGGTTTTCCAATGATATACATGATAATAATTGACACTTGACAAAATTTTACCCAATCATTTCACCGGAAATTTCTAAAGGCGTTTAATTGGTTCATTACCTTTTGACGGGGCGTGGTTATCGGACAATTCATGCGCAAGAATAACCAATCAGTACACCGAAAGATATTTCTATGTCTTTGTGTATAGTAAATGTTTCGGGTCCCGATTCTATTCAATTAGGATAATAAGTACAATTAATAATGCTACATCCAAACATTTAAAATGAATTAGACCGTTGCATCTTGCCGCAACATCTTACAGACAATCGTTTTTACGGCAAATTTGTGAAAAATCTGTGAAAGGTTGAACGGAATTCTGTAATTTTATATGATCTGCTTATTCCGTCAATACATTCATAACTGCAATGACGTCACAGGTCAGTTTCAATAGCGGGCTACAGGTGTTATAAGAGAAAATCGTCGATTTTACCATTATCGTATATAGTATTTTCATTTTGAATATCGCATCAGATTATTTTAATACATCTCTTTGTATTAATGTAAAGTCAAAAGAGCTTTACATTTGACCTTTAAAGATCAAATGAAAAGCTATTTTTCGAACAAGAACTAAATATATATTTCAATCAGTTTAATTGAAATAAAAAGGTATAAAAAATCCGCGTCGAAAAACACACACCCAGAGGGACAATATTTACAAAAGAACGACCGTGATTTATTGGAAATTTTCACCTGGCCGAAAACGGATTTTCGCACTTGCGCACTGGTCGTGACGTCATTGTAGTCATTCCTCTCGAAGGTAAACAAGGCGAACGCTTGTGATTATCACAGCTTTCGAACAACAACACGAAGGTTCGATATTGTTATACCGCTATCAACTTGTGCAGTCAGAACAGTTTAAACCTAAGCAAGCGGAAACTACAGATATGTTTACTTTAAACCCTAAATCTGAGATATCTAGTCACGAGTCTAACAACAAGGTCCGGATAAACGTAAGTCGGAAACTATGGCATGGTGAGAGTGTTTTCACGCCGTTGTAACGATGTAATCTTGTTAAAAATAAACATTTTTCTCTCAAAAATTAAAATCGGCATTTTTCAGACTGTTCACTTCGTAAATTTGGTAAAAACTTCGGAAGGAAATCCAATTTTGATCTAATTGAGAGTAATATTTCACAGTGACCAATCATTTAGCTTCAACTTTTGTTTATTATACAGATATATATATATATATAAAAGACATAAAAAAGGCTTGACATAACACATTTGATGGTTGGTCAAAACCATATTACTACAAAGTCGATCAAATATATTATGCAAAATTAAATCAAGACCTTGAATAAAACCCTACCTCGACAGGGCTTTGACAATTAAATGGTATGAAATTCCTCCAAACTCTAATTATTTGTCGGTACAAATTTCCTTTTGCACGATTTTTTCATTTTCTTTAATCAACAAATGTTCACCCATGTTTTCACTTTTTTTTTAATTTGTCAAAAATATAACGAATGAATATCATGAACAAATAATTAGAAAAATTAATTCAATTAAACACACATTTGATGGTATTCCTTGGTCGATTGAAGTTTGTGCCTCGGTATATCGCCGGTAAAAAATTAGTCTTTTGCGGCATGTCAGTTGAATCATTGAAGGATAAAATGTGTGTTTAATTAGGTCATAAAGTATTATCAATTACATGTAGCTTGATGGTTTTGTTTATTGGAAGCATTGTGACATCTTGCCGATTACACAACAGCGCACATGACAAATGATTTACCGAAGGTAACCCTTTCTGCGTGTGCTAGTCTGTGTACCGATCATTATTTTCAAAATCATTTCTGAAACATTTTTCAAATTTATACACTTTTCTTTTATTTCGGCACAAAAAAAACATTTCTATATCTTAAAGAATGGTCACCATTTCAAGCTGTAATAAGTGTCAAGCGGGTTCAATATCGTTTACACCAAGAAAATTTCTTCTCTTTTTTTCGACAAAAAGGTTTTCACAATATTGTAAATATCGAAAAACTATTTAAATGTCTTATATCAAGAAAAAAAGATATAAAGAGAGAAAAAAACAGACTAAAAGAGGGAAGGGAAAGAGAGGCGGACAGACAGAATGCGCCAAACCAGAGAGAATGTTCTAAATAAAAATGTTGACAGGTGATCAAAATGTCGCAAATGTAGCTTTAAAAAGCTGTACTTGCGTTGATTCGATAATTTATCAATCATCGACGATATTGTTCAACGAATAATATATTACTTATTACGCTTGTGCGTACTGCGTGTCATGTTTTTACGCCCTTGGACAAAATTATAACAGAGGCAGTTTTCTTCCCGGCTTTCGTACTGTTTATACGTTAAATTCGAACTCAAGAAATAATGTCTCAGAGCAAAATTTCGAAGAGACCATTCATTAAGCTTCAGCTTCATTATATTTGACCCGTCACGCGAAAGTGGACCGACTGGAAACTCCATAAAATTAATATAATTATGTGATGAAAGGATAGGTTCAAGTACAGGTCAATCAGAGGTCGCAGAAAAAACTATTTCAAGGGAAGGAACAAATAGCTAAATCATTCTTGTAAAAGAAAATCATCAAAGTTGGAAAATTTTCGAACCTTCTCGGTCCGCAATCTTAGTAGGGTCGACTCTTTACGCACTAGCTTTACGTTCTTTGGTGAAGAATTTAGAATTTGGTACTGAAACATCTGTTTTAGCTGATCAGAAGCTGCTCAAAGAGCCTTTTTCGTAAACGAAAATATTTGGTACATTTTCAAAATTCAATTATATCGTTTTAAACTGTAAGTGCGATATTTTGGTTTTAGAACAACAAAATGTTTTCATCATTGAACACCAAAATAAGTTATTTTACTAATTACAGCAGTTATGAATCTGTGTACAACTTGGTTAATGACGGGGCGTGGTTTTCCAATGATATACATGATAATAATTGACACTTGACAAAATTTTACCCAATCATTTCACCGGAAATTTCTAAAGGCGTTTAATTGGTTCATTACCTTTTGACGGGGCGTGGTTATCGGACAATTCATGCGCAAGAATAACCAATCAGTACACCGAAAGATATTTCTATGTCTTTGTGTATAGTAAATGTTTCGGGTCCCGATTCTATTCAATTAGGATAATAAGTACAATTAATAATGCTACATCCAGACATTTAAAATGAATTAGACCGTTGCATCTTGCCGCAACATCTTACAGACAATCGTTTTTACGGCAAATTTGTGAAAAATCTGTGAAAGGTTGAACGGAATTCTGTAATTTTATATGATCTGCTTATTCCGTCAATACATTCATAACTGCAATGACGTCACAGGTCAGTTTCAATAGCGGGCTACAGGTGTTATAAGAGAAAATCGTCGATTTTACCATTATCGTATATAGTATTTTCATTTTGAATATCGCATCAGATTATTTTAATACATCTCTTTGTATTAATGTAAAGTCAAAAGAGCTTTACATTTGACCTTTAAAGTCGTTTTTATCATAATCGGTTTTAAATATTCCAAAGAAAATCAATAATTGAAAAAAAAATAGGGAAAAAATGTATAGATTACCCGCACCGAGAAGACTGACCAGGTTCTATTTGAGCTAGTGCGTGACATTTCCAACAATTTGACAACTGCGGGAGATACAAACATTGAGCAGCCCTGACTGGTACATAGTGTAATTAAGAAGATTGCTTATCAGTTTACACATACTCCGAGACTTTATTTATCTACAAATCCCAAAGTGAAGACTCTGGCCAGCCTGTGCGGATGCACAGACTGGCTAGAGTCTTTGCTATGCGCACATATAAAATTGTTGTAAATGTCATGCACTGGCTCATTTCTTTTCATTGCAAGACGATTTTCTGAACATTGCTTGAACCTTACTACGGAAATCAGGTTATTTAAAAAGAAAAAAAAAAAAAAAAAACATCTGTGTGTGGTTTTGGATATGTGCGATTTTTTTGTGTGTATTTGTAAACGAAAATTGGATCTGTAGATATTTTGTTAATAGAAGGGCCAGAGACTTACAGCCATTCACGCTAAATACAAACTAGTATAAAATGTCTGTTGCAAAAACGAAAAACACAAATCAAGAAATTGTATCTGCCGTAAAACCGGAAAAGTTCTCGAGGTTGTACTGAAAGTATTCGCCTTTAACGCGTTTGACTTGTAATTACGAATATAGAGCTCTCTAAAGCTGGAGTAGACGTTTTAAATAGAGCCGTTGTATATTGTAAATCGACAGTTATCAGCGAGAATTTGAATTCTGATTATATTTATGACTATTTTGCAAATAAGAAATAAAAAAATCGATGATTGTTAATTCCTCTAATCTCAAAATATCTTCAAAGCAATCGCAATATAAGGTACTTTGGCGTGAATAAAGCTATGTTGGATCATAATTGCACATAACAATTTTTTGGCTGGAGACAAAAACCTCGTATCTATAATTGTATTCAATTTCATCTAACCGTCATGCAGTTGCTTTTTCTGTACAAAATGACCCTTTTCCACAATGTTTTGGCTTTTCCGCTGTAGCTATGGCGGTCTTATGTTGCTCAACTGCTTGTGCTCAAAAATAGCTTTATTTTGATATACAATATACCAGGACATACTGCTTTTTCTTGGCCAATGAAGCGTACTTAAAATTGGGTCTCAAACACTTTTCATGAACCTTAACTGTAAAATGATAATTTGCTGCTGTAAAGTCCACGAATTTACGTGTCTGTGTTTTATTTATAATTGCAATCTAATAAAATAAAGAATTTTGATTGGTTTAAATCGCATCACGTGGGGAAATCCATTGCACTTTATTTCTGTATAAAATGCAATAGGTCTATCGGGAAACCCCCGACCTTCGATATGCATGTCCTGTGTTTTAGGAACTCGAAAACCCCTCGTTCCCCTTCCATATCGTAATATTGCTATTTAATATAATAGAATATTTTCGAAAGAATTTATGATTAAAAGCATGCAGTTCAGATTCTGAGTCTTAGCCTTAGCACATGGCTTAAACATAACGCCCTACGGGCGTTATTTGCCATGTGCTAAGGCAATTGCACTTTATACCCCAATAAACGCAGTGAAAAAGACACTCATCCCTATAATAAAATGTACTTAAGAAAATAGAAAATAACGTGTAAAGGAATGAATTGCTTATAACATGCACTTTCTACTTTTTCCACAGCATTTGCTACCACGAAATAGGGTTTGTTTTCTAATTGAACTCATGATGTGTTGTCGCATGCAACCTCTTTAAATTTGGACAAGTCTAAATTTGGGAAAAAGCAGAAAAGGATAAAGCTGGCGGATAAAGTTAGTAGCCTACCCTTCATTCAGGATGACAAAACGGTGCAAATTGTTCGCGGATTATACCCTGCTTTGCACGTACAATTGCGTGCAACGCTGGATATCATTTGCATACAGTTTGCACCGTTTAGTCATCCTGAACGCAGGGATGGTCTAGTGTTTCGTAACGCTTTGGGCCGCGCACTTTTCATATACTCCTAGAGACGGGTTGGAAATTAGCAGATCGCTGGTTTAGCCCATTGACCGACGGCGCGACACATTCTTTTTTGTCAAAACGTCATTGCATATTGCAAGTCAATGGTCATGGCATTTCGTCAGCTGGATTAGCTCAGTTGGTAGGGCACCGGACTTCAAAACCATTGAAGTTCGACAGCGTAGGTTCGATTCAGGGGCTTGCACATTAACAAACTAATTTGTTTTTCAGATGAGACGTTAAACCGAGGTCCCGTGAGACGGTGCTTTACACCGAGCACGTTAAAGAACCATGGCGGATCTCAGCAATAGTATCGTCATGTATCATTGCACAATCCCCATAACAACTAAACGTCTTGTACTATGTGCTACGGTAGCGACGATAAATAAACGTAAATATACACATTTGTAGGCATAAAACAAAAGACATTTGATTTATAGCGATCTAAACGTCGTAACTACAGCTTATTGAAGCTGTAGTAACGACGTTTAAATCGCTCACTTTGCGAAAATTTGTCAACTTTTTGTTCGGAAAATATTGGAATTCAAAAGTCATTGCAGTATAATCGAGTGCTTTTTTGGCAAATCGATCGGTTGTTTTACCTACATGTACGAGGCGGAAACCAGGAAAAATAGGGGGTGGGGGTGGGGGTTGGGGGTATAAAATCCATATTAACAAAAGAGTCAGAAATTGATGTTTAATTTTATTGCAAATTTTATTTAATGTCATCAGTACAACACGTGGCCTCCCAATTCGACAAGGAAACCTCAGCACCAAACCTTATCACTAAAACATTAATGACCAGTGACGATCAACATCGAGCTCTCGTGCATCTGCGTAAAAAGGCGACTTTTTCAGTTAGTAAAAGTTATGCAGGCCAATAAATAGGCGTAGGTATTTTTGTCTCTTTTTTTCCAATTTTATTCTATTTTTTTTTTTTTTTTTTTTTTTTTTTTAATTCCTTACGATTGTTACATTTTTTAGAGTTAAGAGATTGTGACTTTCAAAATGGAAATTGATTTTGCACGTGCAGATACTCAAGAGCTCGGTTTTGCGTCACGTGACCCATTTTTCAAATAATCATGATAACGGTGATGATTGAAAATGATGATTTTCAGAAAAAATATTTTCAATGAATTTTTCAAATAAAATAATCTGAATATTTTTTAGCCTTAATTAATCGTCAAAGCAAAAATCTGTGTGTACGAATAATGATTTTCACGGAAAGTTATTTTGTAGGCAGTAGTTTTGTTACATTTAGCGTGACGACGATAACCTTTGCTTTTCATTTTGTTCTTTTTTTGGGGGGTGTCTTTTATGTCTTAATCAAAATTTCTACAAGTGTTTCGTCCATTTGATCGGTTTCGTGCTAAAAAATCGCTTATGTTTCACGTTTGATATCATAAAATCGAGACATGAGCAATAAATAAAATGGTGTATTTACACATGTAAAAGAATGGAAAATAAATTATTTCGAAAATGATAAACTGGTGAAAAAAATGATATGATTTTTATATCTATAGATACATGATTTCAATTAAGTAAAAAATAACAACCTTTATGTGTTCCCTGTATCGAAAATATTGTGTACGAAACACTTTGGTAACGTATAAACACGACCGTATTGTTGTTCTTAAAGTGCTGAAATTTCGGGAGAATAATTTATTTGTATGAAGTTCCGAAAACCGTTGTGGTTCAATAGAAAATGCGTATTTCAATTAAATGTGTCTTATTTCCGCAGTGATTTTTACACAAATGCTTTTTCTTGAACCTAGGTATAGAGCAATAAAATGCACTACTTTTCATCTTGGAACAAATAACAATTTTCTCTAGAAATTGTTCGTAATGTGGCTTTTGACTAAACTCTTTCACAAAACTGTTTCAAACATGACGCAAAATAGCTGTGACGAAGCATAGAAAAGATATGTTGTAAAAAAATCACAAAAATATACATAAAAATACAACACACAATTAGTTATTTTACAAAATTCATAACAAAAAACTTTAACAACCTTTACAAACAAAGCTTTTGCAGCGAAATTTATAGCACTTTGTAAAATTTGTCCCTTTTGCAAGAACAGAGAGCTGTTAGAATAAGCTCCCTTTTAAAAACCTGAAATAGGCATTTTTTCTCATGGACTTTAAGGAAACGACAGTGTTTTTTTTTTTCGAAATTACTAAATGTAAGTTATATATGGTTGTTAGTTAACACGTGTATTGCTTTTCTGAATGATTTTTTATTAAATATAAGCAAAAGGCTCAAAATTTGAAATAAAAACATCCATTTTGATCTTCAACTTACGTGCTTTTTTTCAGACACGTGAAACGAAATATCTTTAGATTTCACAAACAATCACAATTTTGTCGATATGACAAATAACTTCTCGAGAAAACTTTGAACTTGCTTCAAAAGATTACCGAATACATAAATGTACTAAACGCATTGGAACATGAACTCAAAAATTTCAGAAAAGCAGTACAGTTATAAATATTTGCACAATACCCTTTGAAACACACACTCTAAGCATTTACTCTTGCAAACTTTTTACAGGACTTTCGAAACAAAAATCGCTTGCATAACAAAACGCATTCTCACACTTTTTTATGCTTTTCACCAGAACTTTTAAAAGGATAACTATAGCAGAATCGAAAATGTACTTTTAGGAAAAAGAAGCCTTCATTTTTTAAATGCCGAATACATTCTCTCTATGACCATCAATTTAAGGGATGAATATTTAATATACGACGTTCAATCAACACCGTAATTTGTGTTTAAGTAAGGATTAGTGAAATCTAATTTCTATCTTAAAATTCAGTGACAGAATTTAAAAAGTTTACAGTTATCCTTTAAATTGTTCAGTTTGCAAAAGCGGGCAGCAATCTTTTATTGTGAAAAATAAATAAATAAATTAAAATATTAAATAAATATATAACAAATTTTTCATTTTCTTACAAAAATAGACTTTCAAATCGTGGACAAGTGCGACATCACACAATTGAGCTTATGTTCAGCTGATCCAATAGCCGACTTCTAAAACAATGTAATTATAACTCAAAATTAGCCATAGTTACAAAGTTTTAACTATATCATAGATAACCATTCAAGAGGGTCCATCAAATAAAAGAATAAACATTTCTTGATTATCTTTCGAGATGATACTAATATGCAGTTACAATGGTGTTGCAGTGACCTTTTCTTTTGTGAGCATACATACAGTCAAGATTCCTAATTCGAGCAAAAGCAGTTCGAGGTAAAGATATTCGAGGGAACGAAATTATGTTTCTTTTAACTGTGAGTCAATTAACGGAGAATAACTGCAGCTTATTTTGTCGATGGGCGGCCGAAAGTTGGTCTACATTAAGGCTGTAGATACAACGTTGCAACATTTTGATCGAGCTCTGTACGATCTTTTTTATTAAAGGTAGTGGACCCGTAATAGTTCTGCAATGTTTCGGAAGTAATGAACTTAAACAGTGTTAACCGAGGTTTCCTAATGATTTCATTAGGAAACCTCGGTCAACATGCTGAAAGATCGTGATTTCCGAAATGTTGTAGAACTATTTCGGTTTCACTAACTTAAAAAGGGTTTTCTTTTTATATTCGATGGACCCTGGCTCTACGTTGCTTGCTTAAATAACATTCAAAGTTGTTACCATAATGCTTCCCGAGCATACAGTGAAGTAAATGATCTAGTCACTTCTTCAAGTGAACATGATAATCGATCACTATTTCAAGTGAACTTGATAATCGATCACTATTTCAAGTGAACATGATAATCGATTCAAAGTAAATCTGATTAAACAATGGCACACTTTCTTTACAAGATATTTAAACAATAATTATAATTGTGATCCCTAACGCAAAAAAGAACCATCTGGGAACTCCCTTAAAAATTTTTGAAAATGATATTAGTTCCAGTACAGGTCAACCTAACGTCGTTATTCACAAAGTTTTACATGGGAAGTTTTGGTAGGCATTCTAGGTTCATGAAATCAACTAAGTACTATAAGTGTCTTCCAAAGTCAGACTGCGCAGTCTGCGCTGTCTGACTAGGGTCGACACTGTTCGCACTACCCAGATGGTCCCATTTCGAGAGATGGCTCACAATTCAACAACCATGGAAGGACCAAGTAACTTGTTTACAGTACTAACATTCAGCAAAGCATCTTTTGTTCGTATGTTGTATTTAGTGTTTATTTCATTAATATTAGGTTTAAAAATAGCTTTCGGAGACACTTTTATATAAACCATTTGAAGATCCGCCATTGAAATTCCCATCAGATACTTGGTAAAATGCTTTTTGAGATGGGCACCCAATAACCTTAATTCACTTTTTTTTTTAAATATTTTTGTTTCCTTTATATTGAGAGCTTAAAGAAGTAACACGATTTTATTTTTCATTTAAGAATCGAGCGGGAAGTTGCCTTGCTAAGTGTTAGTACTGAACCTAAGAAAGCGTTAACAAATACGGATTTGCAAAGACCCAACTATGTTGTAACACAGTCTCATACGAAAGCGAGGACCCGACTGTCCGGCTTCAGTCTGTACAATAGTTTGACATCATTTGTTGGTGGTAAGATTTCATGTCCATGATATTTAGCGTCAGGTTTACACGTTTCACCAGCCGCTACTTTAAAGTCAAATCGGTGAACAAGATTTAATGTGTACCATTTGGCTTGCGTGATAGCCAACTGTTTTCCGGGACACAATGAGCCGAAGGCTAACAACGGGGTTTTCACTTCTCTGCCGTCTTTGTAAAATTTGGCGCCATTTGTGAACCTATCGTATTTGTATTCCTGAAAAGAAAGGAAAAATAGGTATAAGATACATCATTGTGCAATGCCATCGTTTGCACTTTTAAAATTTATGAATAGAAAGATTGCTGGCTATGTAACTTATCAATCAGTAAAAAGTGTTGTGCTTCGCTTTCACTATTATGCAATTATTTGATTTATCAAATAAAAATACCATTATAATCAGATTCATAACTAGAAAAAATAACACCGTCATATTTATCACTATCCCCATTCTTATCGTAAGCACAATTGCCAAAGTAATCATTTATTTCATCTAATTTTTCCAAGTTAAAGCTTAAAAGGGGGGTTATTTCATTCTCAATAGTTAAGTTCTCAATAAAAACTCGATTTCGGAACAAAACATTGTAACCTACAGAGCGTTGGTCGCCAAAAGACAAACAACATATATAGAATGGAAATTAAACTTTAATTACCTCTGGATTTGGAAAGATTTCTGGATGTTTGTGAAGGGCAGGTGGGTACATAGCTACTCTATCGCCCGCCCGGAGGTTAAAAACTTCACCGCTGTCCATCGTAAAAGATGTGTCTTTTAATATGGATCGTACCATAAAAACTCCGCTCGTCGTACGAATGGTTTCTTTAACTATGCTGTCTGTAATGACATAGGAAATATGACATGAGCAGAGGTAAGGATAGGAGGGGGTAATGTTATTCTAAAATCTTTGTTTCTCAATGAAACTCTATGTTGTGGGTACTCATTTGAATCGTCTCAACAAGACGATTCCAATGAGTACCCACAAAATAGGATTCGTGAAAGTTGATTTGAAATATTTTAATTATAAATCTGAAATACCTCCCTCTATCTAAAGCAATGCATGAGTGAGTGTTAATTAATTCTGTATCAGAATTCATTAGAATATCATTATAATCAGAACATTTCTGGCACGTGATTTATCTGTAGAATAAATAGCGTGGTCGGTTACATCAAAGATGTCATACTTTTACATGGCATCCTTGTTGTTACCTACCACGCTTTTTTATTGCATTGCTTCAAACTTTCTTGAAGAAAACCCAACCTAAGTTATAAGGACTTTGAATGACGCATCTATACCAAAGCAGAATATAATCATGATCCAATAAAAACTGATAAAGCAAAAAGATATTTAAAAAAAAAAACATTTTCTTATGTAAGTATGTTTTCTTAAAGGATGTAAATCTATATTTTGATATCTTGACATGATATATTGGAAACAAAACTAATAAAAGCAATCAATTTTGCTATAAATTAATCTTCAGATTCAATTTCACGTCTTTCATAATGTAAGTAGAAATGGAACATGGCCTGAACAATTTCTTTCTTTGATTGCATCGAAACGTAATCAAAGAAAAATATTTGATAGGTAAATCGGGATTTTCTTTTGCCTCTGTTAGAGGAATTCGTTTACTTTTCTGCTACATTTATGTCTTCAAAATTACCCACAACAAAAAAATGACAATTGCCTCAACTTACCTAAAACATCTAATCGACTAACATCTTCCATAGTTATTTCTACTGGTTCGTCGGGACTGCAAAATTCAGCTTTTGATTCAACAAGATCGTTGATCTCTTCAACCAATGCTTCTCTGGCCTCTGGATGTTGGGCTAGATAGTAGATCAACCAAAACTGGACTCTGAATGTGTTGTAATTTACATGAAGGTACACCAAATTGTGTCCAATAATGTCTGTTTCTGTTTGGTCGTGATTTAACATGAATTGAGTGGAATATTTGATATAGTCTGACACATCCTCTCGGTTCATAATTTCCTCTGATGAGGGTTGTTGAATAAGTACTTCGAGCGCTCGACATGCATTTGGGAACAGTTTGATCGGCAGTCCGAGCCACAAAAAGTTGAAATATTTATGAAAAGCGTCGAAGTTTTTGTAGACGGTAATTGGTTCGAACACATCGGTCGGCTTTTCTTTTCCGAAGATTGTTCGGAAAATGGATCTGAACATTGTACGGGACGCCATAGAACGGAGCCCGTCGGAATGCCAGCCATCGGTTCCTAGATTTGTCTGGCAGTCGGAGAAGGATTCGTTGAGATGAGTCGAGAAGGAGACCATGTTAGATGTTAAATAATTCCCCTTGACCTTCTTGCCGGCTTCTTTTATCATATTGCGAGCGTCCACTAACTCGAATCCGAACACATTGTGATTAACTTGCTTCTGTATGACGTCAAAATCGAAACTTTTCTCTTTACACACCCTCTCGTACGTGTGTGGATCGTTTATAATTGTCAAATACTGGTTTAGCAGGCGAATCGTGAAGATGTCGCCAAATCTGGCTTGCTGCTTATGTATAAATGCCACTGCGTTTAATGCGAATTCCTTGCCGTTCCCCCACAAAAAATGACCTGGGACTATAAACGGCTCGCCCTTTTTCCTGAAAATGGAAATAAACAAACAATTTTTCAATACTGCCTTTGAAAAATGATCAAAATTATATCAAACCTAAGTTATCCAGTGAAAAACAGTGTATATCGCAAGAAAGATAATTCGTCAAAAGTCAAAATAGTAAAAAATCACCGCTTCCTTCCCTTATAGGGTAAAAAAAGGCGGCAACAATATAAATTAACTTTCATGGAATACACCGTTACGACTAATTGTTTTATATTACAGTTTTATTACTATTATGTCAATTTGACGACTGGAATGTGGCCCTGATGCAACAGTTGACCCTAATTATAACCTCTGACCCCTCGAACGGAGGTCACTGTGACTAAAAATAGTAACATGTCATGGAGCAAGGTGTGACTTGGACCGTTAGTTGATGTCAAAGATTGCGCAACTTTTAAGAGGATAGATAGTGCATGTCAACTTACCGAATTCGGAAGAAATATTTCAAGTAGCCTAGCACGGCGATGACGACGAATAAGGCTAGGTAAAATGTCACTGCGACCATTTTGTATGTGTTTATTTGTAGTATTCGTAAGTAGTCTTCTCTATAACTCCGCTATTATTTCCTGGAAAGATACGAAGAAGAAACATTATGTTAATATCATCTGAAATTAATGTCTCGTTAAAAACATAGATTCGTCAGTGTGCGATCAAGACTTTTCCAAGCTGCAGTTACCAAGCTTTGATCGCTCGCGGTCGTTTTGCTTGTACTCTCTCGTTTGAAAAATCTTGAAAAGCTTATGTTGCATTTCATTTGCACCAGCATCCTGGTCAAGATGACGAAAAGACAGTTGAATGTGGTCTTTTTAGATCAGATTATTTCATTTAGATTTAACATGAACGACGCCTTTGAAATATCGCATGAAATATTCAGGGGCCGTTGGAGTATAGCATAATATAATGAAATATTTACGACTCTTTTAAGCGATTAAGACAAATTAGATCAAAGAAATAACCAGTTCAGATAAAAATCAGCGCTGAATTCCCTCCAATTCAACCAAAATTCATTGGCCTTGCTTTAGACGTTAGATATGTGATAACAAAAGCGGAGAATTGAAATAAACAAAATTTGAGACTATTTCTAAAACAATGACTCTAGTTATTCTTAGCCCGATTTGGATAAAAAGTATCCATTTAACCAGATAATCAAATAAATGACTAATTATTTCAACCAATGATAATCCCCGAGTATTAGAAAGTGTGAGACTTGATTTTTATCTCGATCGTTTAAGCAGTATTTCGTAAATAACAATACCATTTTGTTTTCGATGGTAAACTAAGATAGTATTTAACAATTACCATGCCGTGATTAGTCGCTTTAAGATGAGTATCTGCGAAAATAGGATATTTTGTCACTTGTGTGAGCCTTTAAGTTAACGGAAGTTTAAACAAAAGCGATCGTATTTTCTGTTATTGGCTAATTATATTCATTAGAATAACGTAATCGCTGAGAAAATGACCCTTCCAAATGGCAATTTGGGTTTTCCTTTTCATTTTTCACTATGACTAATAACCGGTTTGGAAATTCATTAATTGATTAATTAACAACACAATTTGACAATCATTTTCGTCCCTTGTTTCTTTGCGATTGAAATCTCAAAAGCGCAATAAGCAAGATAATTCCATTGAACGATTGTACTTATACGGCTTGGCAAACTCTCGTATATAAAATTCTGGGATTTTTTCCGAATTCGTCGATTCCCGCGCTAAACTAACTTCAAGCTAACTTTAGCTTTCTTGCTTTTTATTCAACATATCGTTTAAAGGAAAGTCATCGGTCTTCTAAAACCGGCGCACTAAAGACTACAGATCGTTGCTTGGACACCCGAAACTTCGTAACTACAGCTTGAAAAAAGCTGTAGTTTCGAAGTTTTGTTCCCAAACTGACGACATTTACCCCTGAATTTGCATGTTGCTGGTTTCTGACCACTCAATCCGTTATACTTTCTATCCTCATTTCAACTCTTCGATTTTGATTTACTAGATCTCTAGAGATGTGTGTGCATGATTGAGATGTTTAAAAAGATCTAAGAAGGACGATGCTTCTTCTTAGGATTCCAGTGAAAAGCACGATCACTTTAGCAAAGCCCTGTATCTCTATTTCTTAACACACACCTATCTGTGTGAAAAGTAAAGTTTTTCTCATAGAAGTTATCGAAAAGCAATTCGGCGGAAGATCCTGATCAGAAAGTCGGCACAACCAAAGCAAACTAGTAAGAGCTTATAATTTCCAAGAATCATTTCCTAGAATCCTAGAATCATCAAAACTGCATACACCTATGCTGTTGGTACTCATTGGAATCGTCTCGTCAAGACGATTGTTGGTACTCATTGGAATCGTCTCGTCAAGACGACTGTTGGTACTCATTGGAATCGTCTCGTCAAGACGATTGTTGGTACTCATTGGAATCGTCTCGTCAAGACGATTGTTGATACTCATTGGAATCGTCTCGTCAAGACGATTGTTGGTACTCATTGGAATAGTCTCGTCAAGACGACTGTTGGTACTCATTGGAATCGTCTCGTCAAGACGATTGTTGGTACTCATTGGAATCGTCTCGTCAAGACGATTGTTGGTACTCATTGGAATCGTCTCGTCAAGACGATTGTTGGTACTCATTGGAATCGTCTCGTCAAGACGATTACAATGAGTACACACAACGAAGGGTTTCATTGAAAATAAATATTTAAAACGGACGCTACCCCCGTCTATCTATGCTTCTGTTCTAAAAAGGCAGTCAATGTTTGGGGGCATCTATTCCAAAGGGAGCATTATGTCCGATTTCGTATAGTAAAATAAAAGCAATATAGTGCATTCAATTATATGTTATTTTATCTATTTCTGTAACAACAATTACAAAAGAAAAGTTTTCGTCTGCTAATGCAAGGTCGTCTGCTTCAGAGACGGAAAAGCAGCTAATATATCAATATAAACCATGCTCTGTTTTGTCTGATATATATTATAATAATGAATGATAGTTAAATTCATGGTTGTTGGTTTCTATTTTAAAACTGTAAGCTTCCGTTTATTATTACCTAATCGCTTTTCAGACAATGATTATATGATGCGTCAATACATCATTTTGTTTTTAAATTTTTCACCTTAAATAAAAGATCCAAAGTTGGAACATTTTCTGAAGAAAAATTAATTAAAAACCGAAAAAAATGAAAGTTTTAAAAGCCAAGCTATAAACTTACTTTTATAACTCTATTTGTAGTATTGTTTCTCTAATATTATCCTTATTTCTTATATAATATCTTTAACTAACAACTTCTATAAGTCCTTTTTGATGCTGTGTGTTTCACGTGTTTCAATGAATTTGGTGTGAGTAGAGTAAACCGCCGTATTTATTCATAAAACGAAATGTAGGCGTGGTTACTGCGCTCCTATTGGACAGCTCATGACGTTAGTCATTTCCCAAGAGGCCTTTTCCGATACGTTAATCGTGTGTTTTCGGTCAATGGATTATGTTTTTGAGTAGTAGCGCTATTTTGACGATCGAAGGCGTTTTGAGTTTTTTAACTGATATGATTTTGAGTGACATCTGACGATTAGCTATCGAGGAGTGATTTTGGATTAATAGTGATAGTATATGGGACATGGAAACTTTAAACGACACCGTGTATTTTAGTTGTAATATTGTAACAGTATAACATTTTGTATAACATTGTATATTCAAATTGTATTTGTATTTTATGTAGAATTTTACACATATCGTCTATGTAACTTGGACCGGCAAAACTTCGCACCTCCAGCCGCCTTGAAGCTGAAGTTACGATGTTTTTGTTGCCCGTCGAAGAAACATATCACACAGGCGTTTGTTTTGTGGTCTATTATTTTTGAATTTGTCAGGTGTTACATAGTATAGGTTGTATGGCTTAAAATCAAATCGAATCATCATTCAGGTATTTTTCGACCAGTTCACCTGTTCATGTTTTCTTTTTTATCACAAGTATATAATGCCTTAAATTCAAACACAAGTGGTAAGCGATGCGGCTTGGATTCGAACCTATGACGTATTTTTCGTCGACGACGTGTTCCTGGCCCTAACAGAGGCAATTGTTTTATAGTTAATTTTGCATATAGGTTACATTATAACCTATATGTCAAAAGTTAGATTATGACTCAACTGACTGTGCCCCAAACACATTTTCATCAATCTTATTCGTGTAAATCCATAAAACAATCGCCCATTCAGTCTCTTAAGTCTTGTTATTAAACGGTAAAGTAGATTTTACATAAATGAAAATACATAATGAAAGAGAGAAAGTACAATTAGATCTCTGCTATATATACTTTATGTTGTTAATATGCCAAACCCCTTTACATTTTTACCTTGTAAACACGCGCATTTGAGCCTGTACGTGAGATTTCCAACAATTTCAAAAATTGTGTAAAGGAAAGTAACCTGCCAGTATTACCCGAAAGGGGTGTTAGGCAGTATATATAGATAGCAAAGACTCTGACCAGCCAGTGCATCCGCACAGTCTGACCAGAGTCTTCACTATACGCCTTGAAGGTAGATAAGGTCTCAAAGTATCTGTAGACCATAAGATAACTTTATATTTACAGTTTTTTGCTGTCTATGCTGCTCAATATTTACACCTCACGAACATTTCAAATTGTTTGAAATGTCACGCGTAGGCTCATTTGCAATCTTTGAACAAGTGCCGCCGGTTCAGAGCAGTTTGTAGCGCGTCAGACTCCCGATCTTTAATCATCGGCTCACGGGTACGATCATAGGCGGGGTCATCGGCGTAGGTACATATCCTTTCCGACATTTGCCAATCACTTAGGGATAGATACACGTAATCGTGGGATGAGAGGCTATGCGAATGTGATAAGGGATTAGAAAAAAATATGTGTTACAGTTTCCGCGACATTACTAAAAACGTGTGAAAAGTGGCGTTAAACCTTATTCAATTAAACAAACAAACAGCAGCAAAAACAAAAAAATCCTGGGATATATCCCTTTCCGATAATGACACACTAATGGAATTGACGAAAATGGAAACTTTACCCGGTTACAATTTCTCCTTACCCACGTGTGGAACGAGTTTTGGGTGAAATTAAACGGAGGTAATCCAATATCGCTAATTTTGTTCATGATGACAAAATTAGCGATATTAATTACCTCCCTTTAATAAAATATGCCTACAGTTTCCATGAATTGATTTCTATGTCTTCACGAACGCGTAATACGCTTACAAAATTCAATTTTGTCAACGAAATCGTTGATTTTTTTACACCTTTTTTTTTCAAATGTAGTTGTTGATATCATTTTTGGTAATTTTTAGCGTTCTTAAGGTGGCAATGGACAGCCGCTTCCCGACTCTTTAAACCGGAAGTGGGTTTTCGTTTATTTTACGACTCTTTTTGCGCGTTGTTTAAAAAGACCGGTTTTCGTAAGGTTTTGCTTATGGAAATAACGTAGAATAATGATGGTAAAATTTCATAACTTAGCTTCTTTTCAATATTTGATATCAACTGAATGACTGGATCATTAAATTAAACAATAAAAATGTGCCAAAAGCGTCATTCAATTAGGAGAGGTCACTGTAAAATAACGAAAAACTTTCTTATTTGCATGGAAAGGTATGCTGAATTTTTCACCAATTAAAGGAAATATATGGGGTTTAAACATATCGGAAAACAAGAAAAATTCATTGGATAATTTCTTCAAAAAATAGATTTTTGTGGCATTTTTTCCCTGTAAAATTACAAAAGTTAGTGCATTCTTAACTTTTGAAGGCAAATTGTGCAAATGCAATTGATCAAAGAAAAATTTTCTTGGCAACAGCCATTGTATACATGTATAAGGTCTATATAAATGTATTTGTTTGATAGCTATAAGCTAGTACTTAGTTTATACTAGACCTAAAACGAATATAAACGTTTTACTGAAAAATGGCCAATACCACTCAAGGGCAGATAACTCTAGCATGAAAACGAGCATGGAAAGGTACCTTCAAATTTTGTTATATTGACTAGACAATGTTAATCTACAACATATGTGAACGAGAAAAAAATTCATTGGGTGGAAAAAAATGACGCCATGTGTCCATTGCTACCTTAAGTGGTTTGGATGAGTGTTTTGAATGAATGAATGAATGAAAGAAAGAATGTTTGGAGCGATGAGTGAGCGAATAAGAATGGTATTGATTGAGATGAATGTCAATTTCACGATGTTTTTAACTATACCTGGAAAGGTACCATACATGGCCATGCCACTGAAAATATAATCACAATGTATGAATACGCGAAGCGGATTAATACATTAGTGTAATTAGATTTTAAGTTTCATTCCTCCATGCAATTAATATTTCCTCATCTCGCATACATAAATTTAACAGTTATGAAACAAATTACTTTTTGAACTACTTTATGTGAAAACATATTAACTAGCTGCGCAATGGAATTTTTCGATCGAGGAATGAAAATATGTTTTCATACAATCAGAACGCAGGAAATTTTCTTAGATATGACTAAAATTTAATCATAGTCAAATGCATTTATATTGACAAGACATAAAAATCAATTTTCATAATGAAATACTTTCTTTTTTCAAAGCTTAACAGAATGTTCTTGTCTTTTTTCCATTAATAAAACCAGGTTTGAAATATTATCGAATTATTTACGGCTACTTTTGAGAATAAAGAAACTTAAATCTTCGGTGCAAAATTACCCTAAAACCCAATCTACTCGAAATTTAAAAGAAACTTATTTTGGTGCAATGCTAGCAAAAAGAAAGGGTAAGGATATCAGCCAGTATAAAAGGTAATATTTACTCCAAGCAGAAATACGATATTTTATAAAGCAATGTAAACCCTTATCAAATGTGGTCAATTGCCTACCAAAAACCTTCACTTGTTTGTTTGAATGGGGTTTTACGCCGCTTTTAACATTATTTCAGTTATATTGGGGCGGCTGGGACACCTAACAATGGATATATTTCTCACACCAGTACAACCATCACACCCTTTCTTGGCCTCCAGCTGCTATCTTACATAGGTCTACGATTATCAAACCATTGGTGGTAGTCAAATAGTCGGAAAGAATGGGTGCCGCCGTCGGTGATCGAACCCGGGACCTCTATATTGACAGTCCGACGCGCTACCAACTGCGCTATGACGGCGGCCCTCACTACAAATTCAAGCTATACGACATAATGCAGAAGTCCAGATAAGAGGGGGTAAAGCCAGTCTAAAATCTTTATTTCTCATTGAAACCCTATGCTGTGGGTACTCATTTGAATCGTCTTGACAAGCCGATTCGAATGAATACCTACAACATGGGATTTGTACAAGTATGGGTGAAATAATCTAATTTGAAATCCAAAATTCCCCCTCTATCTGTAGCTTTGATAAGGACTATTATTTTGCTTAAAATCAAAACCTTCTTTATTCTCAGTCTGTGTTATTTTGCAGGGATGAAACACCGTAATACAGTTAATAACATCTTGAAATTGACAAGGTGAATGATTTTGGAGTGATTAAGGAATGAAATTGAATGAGTGCGTGGAGCGAGTTTTGAGTGAAATTAAAGGGAGGTAATCAAATGTTGCTAATTTTGTTCAAAATGAACAAAATTAGCGATATTAATTACCTCCCTTTAATAAAATATACGTTTTTTTTCTGTTAGTTCGTCTTCGTGGACCAATCAGGCACTCCAAAGTCCACAACAGATAATAAATCGTAGAATAAATAGATCTATTTGAATTTATTGTTGAAAGTCTTGAACGATTTTTAAATGTTTTCTAATGATTTTGGAGCGTTTATGATCGATTTGATTGAGTGTTTGGGATGAATGAGTGGAGCGCTGAGTGAATGATTTTGAATGATTTTGATCGGA
Organism: Fragum whitleyi; assembly: GCA_948146395.1. NCBI lineage: Eukaryota > Metazoa > Mollusca > Bivalvia > Cardiida > Cardiidae > Fragum > Fragum whitleyi. The sequence goes on from OX411550.1 coordinate 9,729,506, forward strand.
ATGAGTGTCAATTTCACGATGTTTTTAACTGTAATAACATTTTTACCGTCATATCGCGACAGCTGGATCACCGTACCTTGGATTCTTGGAACCGATATTTCTCTCACCAATGGTTCAACCACTCTAATTTAAAATCTCCCAGTTACCCATCCCAAATAGGTTTCCCGTTTTCCACCCAATGGCATGAGACCAATGTTGGAAAGGACGTGTGTCCTCGCTGGGGATCGAAGCCTCCGACGCGCTGCCAATTGCGTTTTGGCGACTCAATAACTCTTACAAAGTGAGTTGGTTAGTTTAACCACTGATTCAATTTTTGAAATTTAATGATAAGATATATAAACTGAAGTTTTCATGACATTTTTATGATAGCTAGAATTGTACAGTTTTTTAATTTGTTTCGATTTCAAATCAAACCCGAAATACAATGTACCTGATTTACTGGCGTTTGCGTCGTAAAACGAACAATACTCTCGACTTCGTTCAAAGTAAATTAGTTGCCCAAACGTTCTATAAATGGCACGCCGCTTTGCATTTAGACATGCGTTCAAAGTGGGATACCATTCTTGAACGTTTTCAATGTGTTTGTAGCATTAACTTTGGAGTGGTTTATAGGATTCTTTCTATACATCATCTCAGATGTCTGTATTTGTTACTAAATATTTGAATAACCAGTAATTACGAAGTTTAACCCTTTTCTGTTTAATCCCTGCTTTTTACGTGCCCGTGTTTTTTGATTGAGAAAACATTGTGAAAAAAGAAGAAATTGCTTCTGACAAGCAATTTCTTCTTTTTCCACACTATTTTCTACCCTACTGAATGGTTATTTTTCAAATTAAATCCACTTTAAATTTTCGTCTGCAAAACCTTTGAATTTGGACAGGTCCAAAATTTTGCAAAACAGGAAAGGGTTAAAAGAGTCCACCGACGAAATCTGCTACAATTTTCATGATCATGAAGGGTTTTACATAGATTTCATTCGAAAGAGTTTAATCAATATAATGCATTCCGTTTAAACTTTTCCGAAAAAGTAAGCAAAGAAAGAAGTCTAAAATTATCAAAAATAGTAAGATATTTGCTTACTTTCGCTCGATGTAAATGATTTATTGGAAATGAAGGTTCTGGCTATTTTTTTAAGTCATACAATAGAAATATGAAGCTCTTTACCCCTAAACGAGTAATATTCATGTATTGCGATAAGTTGTTGTTGTTGTTGTTTTGAATAGCCAAAGCGTTTTCATAATCTTGAGTTTGTTTTTTATCTTTAAACTGAAACAAAACCGTGGGTGGATTTACGTAAACGAACTTACATATTTGTCAATTATTCGATAATTTACGGTATAATTATCATGATAATTATCATTATCACTGTTTGCCGGCTTTATTCCAGTGACATACATTTCTGTGTGGGCTAAAACCCCGTTGAAGGTTAATTATATAGTGAAATTGACAAGCTGCATGTTTTTTTTTCAAATATTTTTTAACAATTCAATTCAATTCAATTCAATTCTTTAATGGCAAAATTCGACATATATATGTCTATGGCCATTTACAAAACAAACAGAATATGGCAAAGACAAATACATACAAACATTATACATGCATATTTCAGATGATAATTCATCCGAGAAAAAACATCACTAATTAATTAATTAATTAAGTTTTTTGAACAGCCTTATCTTTCAAGGCTTCATCACGTAAAGTGTAACTTTCAGAAAGATATTTGCAGATGGCAGTCAGTATAGACTTTTTTGATGAGGACATTAATTTAGAAAAAGTATTTATATTTGGCCAGGAAATATTTCTAAAATATTTTCGTCTTGCATTTTCATATTTATTACAACAAAGCAAGAAATGAAATTCCGATTCGATAACATTTGAGGAACAAACTTTACAGTGTCTATTTTCTCTATCAATACCAGTAAATCTTCCAGTTTCTATCTCTAAACTGTGAGAGCTCAACCTAAAGCATGCATATAGTTTTAACCATTTATTATTTGTGATATTATCAAGATATTTTTCGTATATAAATTCCTTTTTGAATTTACAATAATAAGTAAGTTTACTAGAGTTGTTGATCGAAGAAAGCCAGCTCAGTATATACTGATCACTTAATCTCTTCTTCAAAATTTCAGAGTTATTGACACTAGGGTTGAAGTTCATTCTGATATTAGTTAAGCCAAGATGGTCGATTATAGAATTAACCCTTTTGGCCCAACTCACATTAAAATTAAGGTTACATAACGAAACTGAATGTACGACATGAGCAAGTTTTGAATGAGCATAAAGGGCTGAGCGTGTGATTTGAAAACCCTTTTAACCAAACAATAATGCACAATTTTTAAGGAACGTTTACTTTTTTTGGACAGTTTTCCGAAAATGGACGTTCAATACCTCGTAATTACAGGCGGTAGTGGCGAAAATTAATCGTCCACTACACATAAATATATATATGAGCCTGTGTGTGACATTTTCAACAATTTGAAATGTGCGTGATGTGCAAACAATGAGCAGCGTAGACAGCCACCTACTGTATATTCAAAGTTACCCGATGGCCTACAGATACTTTGAGACCTTACCCATCTACTAAACGCATTGAAAAGACACTTGTCAGTCTGTGCGAATGCACACTCATTCCGGTCAAAATCAATATAATTCATTCACTCAGCGCTCTACTCATTCATCCCAAACACTCACTCACATCGATCATATACGCTCCAAAATCAGTAGAAAACATTTGAAAATCGTTCAAGACTTTCAACAATAAATTCAAATAAATCTATTTATTCTACGATTTATTATCTGTTGTGGACTTTGAAGTGCCTGATTGGTCCACGAAGACGTACAAAAGAAAAAATCGTATATTTTATTAAAATGAGGTAATTAATACCGCTAATGTTGTTCATCTTGAACAAAATTAGCAACATTTGATTACCTCCCTTTAATTTCACTCAAAACTCGCTACACACACTCATTCAATTTCATTCCTTAATCACTCCAAAATCATTCGCCCTGTCAATTTCACGATGCTATTAACTGTAGCAAAATTCGGATAAATTGGGGTTAAAATAAGGTCGAGATAATGGTGAAAATTACTAGGAAATAGTAATTTCACTATATTTTGGTACACTAGCCATTCCTGTTAACTATGTGACAAGATCATATTAGTGATTCGTTTATGGACCAAATGAAGCCATTTTAGGCAATATGAGATATATTTAACGTCTATCAAAACTTGATAATTAAACTGAGTTCATTTTCTGTGAAGGACGCCGTTTTAATCCCCAGGCCTATAAATTGAACTAAAAAAAGAAAAAAAATACATCATTCAACTAACCGTATGTTTTTGCTGTGTTTTTGTCTATTTTCTGATTTTCAACAAGTTAAATTTTTGATATATATTTTGGAAAATAGAGCATGTGTCTATAGTTTTATGGCATCGGATGATAAAGCGACTTTATACCAATTTTGAAATGTTTCTACTGGACTACTTGGTCTGCAAGTATTCAAACAGTTGCTTGTTGAAATTTTTGTTCATTGAATATATAGTCAAAATCAGAATGTAACCAATCAGAAAGCTTTTTTATACCCCTCACCTACGAAGTAGAGGGGGTATATTGGTTTCACCGTGTCTTTTTGTCCGTCCATACGTTCGGAGACCTTTTCGTTTCCGGACTCTAACTTAGAAACCAATTGGACTAAAATCATGAAACTACATACAAATGCTGATTATGACCCAAGGAAGTGTCCTATTGTTTTGGGTCACATACGTCAAAGGTAAAGGTCACAGTCAATTTTTTGTTAAATTTTTGTTAGAACCAAGAGACATAGAATCAATCACATGCATAAAACCTGGTTTCTCGACACTTCCTGCGCTAATAGCACTTATATTTGTAAAAATGCGCTGGTGCGGGACTTAGTCAAATTTGCGACAGCTCTAGTTGAATTCTGTTTTGGTTCTTTTTTATAGATAAAAGAATAAAAGATAATTTGCACATGTATAGATAGATTTTGTTATTTTGATTCTTGGATTGTATACGAATGTATTGTAATCATGTGTCACAATATCGCATTTGAGTTATATGTCACCTTCTCTGATTTTAGGATGACAAAACGGTGCAAATTGCCGATTTTACCCCGCCTTACACTTGCTTGCAAAACAAGGTATTTCGAAATAGCACCATTCTGTCAACCTAAATGCAGCGTAGGATTTTGTTGATGTTGACTATTTATTGTGAATTTTCTACAAATAAAATATGTTTTAATTCCATTTACTAGTTGTATATTTTTCTTAATTTCGATTAAGATACCAAGCCTTAAGACAGTGAAAGCTTGGGCGTCTTTTCGAAGAGAAAAATTTGCAAAACTATTGCAAGTGCACCGTTGCCAAGGTGATCCAGAGGTCTATTCCCTAGAATCGCCGAGGGTTCCCGATGCCCTTATTATTACCGAAATATATTCCGTAGAATCGCCGAGAGTTCCCGATCGAGTGTTGTAGTTATTCGACAGATGTCTATTGAGTGTTTCGTCATTTACAGTTAGTTACATCTTGAAATTGACATTCACCTCAATCAAAACCACCTTAGATAGCTCACTTAGAGCTCCATTCATTCATTCCAAATTCTCACTCAAACCATTCAAAAACGCTCAAACCAATTGAAAAATATAGAATCAACAACGTCATTCAAAATAAATTTTAATAGAGAAAAATCCCGATTTCACTGACATTATTCAAATTGTCAGCTTCTCATAGGTTCTCGAAAAATAGGAAGCTATGTATAGAGCTTTTTTGCATTTTTTATTAAAGGGAGGTAATCAATATCGCTAATTTTATTCATCCTGAACAAAATTTGCGATGTATGATTACCTCCTATTAAATCTACTCAAAACTCGCTCCACACACTCATTCAATTTCATTCCTAAATCATTCCAAAATCATTTAACTTGTCAATTTCACGATGCTGTTAACTGTATAAGTCTTATTAGAACACCGGTCAGGCGAAAAGAGACAATCTTAGCAGTGGGTATATTTTCGACCCTTTTCAGACTAAAGCAGAATTGAGCAGCCTGGCTAGGGTCAAAACTTTAGGCACATGGCTTATTTATGGATCTAGAGTTATCATTCAAGTGAGGGAACTTTCGAAACGAAACTTTCATCCCTTTTTTTTTAAATATATGTCTTACGAAGTCCTTCTATCGCATGAAGAGTTGCTTCATATATCATATAGGGAAAGATAACAACAGCTTGTCGTGATATAATTATATCAAAATTAACCCAAACCGTCGCCTGTAACATATGGGCTATACTGTACGACCAGTAATGAATGAAACTTCTTTGCGGACACTCGAAATGAACGTAAAGATTAAGGAGGATAGTGTATCGAAGCCGAAAGCGAAAACAGTCCTGTATTCAGGATGACAAAAAGGTGTGAACAGTTTACCAATTATACCCCGCTTTGCACTCAAGGGCACGTGCAAAGCTGGGTATAATTGGCAAACTGTTCGCACCGTTTTGTCATCTTGAACGGAAGGCGGATTGGTCGAAAAAGAGCCGAGATTTTAAAAAATGCGATATTAGGAAAAAAATTTATTCGACCATTTCCATTAAATGACCCTTCCATTTTCTGTTTTAGGGATGACGATGGGTTCTTTTTTCATACAGGTTTGAAACTAAAAAAACTATATTACACTGTATAAAAATACATATATATAAGTGTGATATGGATTTTAGCTTCATACATCTATTAATTTCTTTCTGTGAATAAATGATTGTTGATTTAATTATTTGATGTACAACGCAAGCGTTTTTTTTTGTTTGTTTGTTTGTTTGTTTGTTTGATTGATTGTTTTTCCCCAATTCATGAAACTTTGAAACACCATTTTTTTGCAATGAAGACCTGATTGTCGATTGAAGTGTTCATAAAGAACTACAGTTAAAAACATCGTGAAAATGACATTCCTCTCAATCAAAACCATTCTAAATCGCTCACGCAGCGCTCTTATTATTCATTCCAAACACTCACTCAAATCATTCAAAATTGATCAAACCCATTGAAAAATATAGAATCAAAAACGTCATTGAAAATGTTTTTTTGTAAGAGAAAAAAACGCGATTTCACTGACATAATTCAAACTGTAAGCGTCTCATAGGTTCTTGAAGAAAGAGGAAGCTAAGTATAGAACTTGAATGCATTTTTATTAAAGGCAGGTAATCTGAACAAAATTTGTGATAAAGGATGACCTCCCATTAAATTCACTCAAAACTCGCTCCGCACACTCATTCAATTTCATTCCTAAATCATTCCAAAATCATTCATCTTGGCAATTTCAGGATGTTGTTAACTGTATTTAAATTCCACATGCAGTCTTAGCTATGTCGGTATTTTTCGCACTTTCTGGATGGTTTCTTTTCGTGATATGGGACACAAAATTTAAATGCTGAATTACAGTTAACAACATCGTGGAATTGACAAGGTGAATGATTTGGGAATGATTAAGGAATGAAATTGAATGAGTGCGTGGAGCGAGTTTTGAGTGAATTTAATGGGAGGTAATCGTATATCGTAAATTTTGTTCAGAAGGAACAAAATTTGCGATATCGATTACCTCCCTTTAATAAAAATACATACATGGCTTCCTATTTCTTCAAGAACCTATGAGACGCTAACTATTTTAATTATGTCAGAAAAGTCGCGAATTTCTCAATCAAAATTTATTTTTAATGACGTTGGTTATTCTATATTTTTCAATGGGTTTGAGCGTTTTTGAATGGTTTGAGTGAGTGTTTGGAATGAGTGAATGGAGCGTTGAGCGAGCGATTTGGAATGGTTTTGTTTGATGTCAATTTCATGATGTAACTAACTGTAATCGGCCTTTCTCTGAAACGACGATTTTCGTTTTTCTTTGGGTGGTCAATGTGCCTTGAAATAGGACCGCAAAGTGCTCTCGCCTACAGTCACCTTGAAACAAGCACCAGGGTCCCGTTTTACTAAAGAACTTACGATCATTTTTTGCGTAAGTCAATAATTAAATTTGCCTCTACAGTAGTAAGTAAATTTCGAATTCTGCAATGCATCATCTCGTTTGAATCGTCTTCTAAAGACGATTTCAATGAGATATTGCAAAGCAGAATCTAACAAAGTATGAAAGCACCAGGTACGATTTGTGATTTTGACTTACGATCATTTTTTTTCGTAAGATGTTTAGTAAAACGGGCCCAGATCCTTTGCTTTGTGCTATATAATAATAACAATAATGAAAATAATTATAATTATGAATATGATTATGTTAATAATGATAATGATATGATCATAATATATAAAAAGCATGATATTCTTTCTAATGCACTGTAATGCAGCGAACGGACTCAACAAAACGGCCTTGATCGAAATTATTTTATGTTGTTAATAGGTTATAGGTAATTGCTTTATTTCAAAGAGCAGAATTTGTAAATTCTTTGCATTCGATGAAACCGAAAACAACTCGTAAAATTCCGTAAACATCCGTAAAAAATAAATAAACGATACGTCACGTTACGAGTGGACACGATAGTGCCCGAATGGTCACTTTTCCTGTTATGAATGGCAATAAATTTGCGCTGCGTCATATTGTTAATAGTGTTTGTATAATGCAAGTCAAGTGTTTAAGCCTTGATTGAATGAACTAAGAGGGTGACTTCCGAATACGTTCATGGTTGGTAAAAGAATGTGAAAAATGTCGTCTTTTGACGGCTAAATATGATATCTGCAGCTTCATTTAAGCTGTAGATACCACTCTTTCTGTCGCCCGTTGACGATGTGCTCATGAAGTATACCGGACACCAATCATTGTTACAGTTAAGAACATACTGAAATTGACAAGATGAATGATTTATGAATGATATTTGAAAAAAATTGAATGAGTGTGTGGAGCGAGTTTTGAGAGACATTCAAGGGAGGTAAACCAATATAGCTAATTATGTTCATGATGAACAAAATTAGCTACATTTATTACCTCCCTTTAATAAAATATACATATTTTTTGTTTGTGTGTCCTAATGAACCCATGAGACACTTTTAAATCCGTACCAGCCAGATCGAGTTGAACTAAATTTTGATCGTCATGTTTTCAAAAGATTTTTGAGCGTTTTTGATCGATTTGAGTGAGTGTTTGGAATGAATGAATTGAGCGCTGAGTGAGCGATTCAGAGTGGTTTTGATCGGAATGAGTGTCAATGTCACGATGTTTTTAATTGTACGCTCTTACAAGCAAGCACTTCTCATAACAATTGTTTTAACAGATCAGGAAAGTATTTTAACCACATGACGTTATAGTTAGTAACATCGTGAAATTGAAATTTGTCTCAATTAAAATCAGTCTAAAACATTCACTCAGTGCTCCATTTATTGATCCCAAACACCCACTCAACCCACTCACAAACGCTCCAGAATCACTTAAAATGATAAGATCAACAATAACATTCAAAATAAAAATCGGTAGAAAATGTCCACGATTTCGACGACATTATTGAATTTTGTAAGCGTATGACGCGTTCGTGAAGACATTGAAAACTATTCATTGAACATATATGCGTATTTCATTAAAAGAATGCAATTAATATCTCTAATTTTGTTCATCCGGAACAAAATTAGCGATATTGGATTACCTCCCTTTAATTTCACTCGGACCTCGCCCCACACACTCATTTAATTTCATTCCAAGATCATTCCAAAATCATTCATCGTGTCAATTTCACGATCTTCTTAACTGTATGAAACTGAAAGCCTTACAGTTAACAACATCGTGAAATTGCATTCATCTCGATCAAAACCATTCCAAAGCACTTTCTCAGCGCTCCGTTCATTCATTCCAAACACTCACTCAAACCATTCAATAACGCTCCAAACTCACTGCAAAGGATAGAATCAACAACATCATTCAAGATCGATAAAACTAGAAAAAAATCGCGATTTCACAGACATAATTTTAAGCGTCTGATAGGTTCTTGAAGAAAGATAAGCTATTTATATAATTTTTGTACATATTTTATTAAAGGGAGGTAATTAATATCGCTAATTTTGTTCATCCTGAACAAAATTTGCGATATTTGATTTCCTCCCATTAAAATCAATCAAAAGTCGCTCCACACACTCATTCAATTTCATTCCAAAATCAATTCAAACTCATTCACCTTGTCAATTTCACGATGTTGTTAACTGTATCACACTGTTTAAATACTCGAAGTCACTTTTCCTTGGATTTTTTTTTATAGATTTGGATTTTAAAGTAACATTAGTAACATCGTGAAATTGGCATTTCCACTCGATCAGTTTTTCATTCTATGCATTCGAAACACTCACTCCATTCACTCAAAAACGCTCCTATGTCAATCTAAAATACGTCGACATCTTTCAAAGCGATCAAGATTTCATTCAAGGCTTACCGTTGATTCCATGATTTAATTGACAGGCGTGGTTTTTAAAGCGTCTGCTTGGTCAATGAAGATACATAAACTACAAAGTACACGAGCGATTATGTAGTCTTTTGAACAATTCGAGTAAGTAGAAGAAATGCTTTAAACCGAGCGCTTGGCGAGCGGTTTAGAATGGTTTTTGGTCGTGTTCAGTGTCTATTTCACGTTGTTACTACAGTTAAAAACATCGTGAAATTGACAAGATGAATGATTTTGGAATGATTCGTTAACGAAATTTAATGAGTGCGATGAGCGAGTTATGAGTTATTGCAAATGAAATTAAAGGAGGTAATATGTATATAGTTATTTATTACATCCCTTTAAAAGTATATGCATAAAATTTCAAAAATATCTTTGTATGTCCATACGATCCATTCAGACGCTTCAATAAAGTCAGTGAAATCGTGTTTTTTTTTTCGATTGATATTATGAACATAGTTGTTGATCTTATATCTTTTAGTGATTTTGGAGCGTTTTTAAATGGTTTCAGTGAGTAGAAGGGATGTTTTGAAGCGAGCGATTTAGAACGGTTTTGATCGGGTTGGCGTCAATTTCACGATGTTACTAGCAGTACCTTTGGTACGGTAAAGGTAAAACATTCTTCGGTTTATAAACCACAAATTAAAAAGTGATATAGTTTACTTGCTCACAAAAGGGGAGAAATAGCAAACAAATTACAAGTGAAATATTTTCAAACAGATGGAAAGAAATGAATCATGATTTAAGTCTAAATGGATGAGTTGTTTGAACAAATCATAAAATTCCATCGATGACTTTTTACCACCAATGAATTATAACGGATGGAAATAATCTACCCGTTATAGTAACGAGGCGTCTTACAGTTAGAAACATCGTGAAATTGACTCTCATTCCGATCAAAATCATTCTAATTCATTCACTCAGCGCTCCACTCATTCATCCCAAACACTCACTCAAATCGATCATAAACGCTCGAAATCATTAGAAAACATTTAAACATCGTTAAAGACTTTCAACAATAAATTCAAATAGATCTATTTATTCTAAGATTTTTTATCTGTTGTGGACTTTGAAGTGCCTGATTGGTCCACGAAGACCTACAAACAAAAAAAACAACGTTTATTTTATTAAAGGGAGGTAATTAATATCGCTAATTTTGTCCATCTTGAACAAAATTAGCAACATTGGATTGCTTCCCTTTAATTTCACTCAAAACTCGCTCCACGCATTCATTCAATTTCATTCCTTAATCACTCCAAAATCATTCACCCTGTCGATGTTATTAACTGTAATCATTGCATAGTCAGTGGGATTGCATATAAGAACACCTTGAAATTGACTCTCATTCCGATCAAAACCATTCTTAAACGCTCACTCAAGAAATTGAAAAACACTCCAGTATTTTTTAAAGATATAAGATCAACTACTTTATTCAAAATATAAATCGCTAGAAAAAAATCCACGATTTCACCGACTTGATGGAATTTGGCAGCGTCTGATTGTTTCACAAAGACATGGAATTTTTTTTTAGAACTTTTATGTTAATTTTCTTACAGGGAGGTAATAAATATCGCTAATTTTGTTAATCGTGAACAAAAGTAGCGACATTATATGACCTCCCCTTAATTTCATTCATAAGTCGCTCATCGCACTTATTCAATTTCATTCTTAAACCGCTCAAAAATCATCCAATTTCAAGATGTTGCTAACTGTAAAGTGTTTGTTTGTTTGTTTATATGTGGTCAAACGCCAATTTCAACAATTTTGCACCTTCATTAGGTGGCTGCTGTATCTGTCCATAGTTACACACCAGTGAACCCCCAGCATTTCGTCGTAGCCAAGAACTGCTCATCTCTCTTAGGTGAACATAAGCTAATTATCAAAAGATAATAAAATCGTGTCACTATGAATCGAAATGAAAGTTGGCCGAGATCAGGCGTCGAAATCTTTACCGATTTAAAAGATTAAGTTGGAGAAATGAATTTGAACTCGTGACCTATAACCTTAGTTTTAAAATTGCCCACAATAATTTAGAAATACTGCAAAACTATTCAACTATTTTACAATGATTTTAACGCTCATATTCTAATTAATAAAACGAAGTTTCGTCATCTGCTTGTTTCAATTGAGAAAATCTTGATGCCTTTGTGAATCGACTAAATTTAACTGGGTATCAGCTTACTCGCACAAAATATCTAATAGAATTGTATCATATTTCTCTGGTTATAGCCTTTGCTAATTCGATTCCATTCCTGTGTCTTTGATTCATTGACATTTTCTAGGAGTGTTTCTCTATCTTTTTATGATGTTTTCGTCATACGTGTTATTTTTCTCTAACACAGATGTTGATCACAGCAAGAGAAGAAACTGGATTTTCAACATTAACAAGACTGTAAAAAGTATTTTTAAGATGTGTCTATTGCTAATATTGAAAATTATCACTGGTTGCTCTGGCACCCCCCCCCCCCCCGTCCCTTCCACTTCCACTCCCCCTATTCCCCCCCCCCCCCCAAAAAAAGATAGTTTGTTAAACACGAATGCCCCCACAAATGCCATTTTATTTTCAGAACAGTTGATTGATACATGAAAAGTAATAGACTGTAGTGAGATAAAGTTAATATTGCACAAATCTAAGTCTTTTGGTAGTCTTAAACCGCTGCTTTATACCACTTTGCAACATATAGTATCCTTGCAAATCAATATTTATAGATAATGGTAAAGTTTTTATGTTATAAACGAGTGGTCTTTACTAAATGACATTGACCAACGACCTTTGACTTAGTTATGCATGGAAAGGACTTGTCACAATCAATACATATGTGACCCGTCACGCGAAAAGGGACCATCTGGGAAGTGCGTAAAGTGTCGACCCTAGTCAGACTGCGCGGTTTGCGCAGACTGACTAGAGTCTAAACTTTTCGCAATGTGCTTATTTTCTGAATCCAGAATATTCAATCTACCTTCCAGTGCAAGCATTTTTGAAATGCGACCTCTGGTTGTCCTATACTAGAGTAGGCCTCTTTTTCAAATATTTATTGTACAAAGTTCCCAGATGGTCCTCTTTTGCGTGACGTGTAACATATGAGAAATATCATGACTCTTTGAGTAAAAATTCGAAGTTGTGTCATTGTTTTTATTGTACTTATATTTGACCTAGGAAAATTACCTTGAACTTGATAACAACTGAAAGTTCTTGTCATAAGCAATAACCAAATAAATATGAAGTTATAGCTAAGGTTAAAGTTTTATCTATAATACTAGTGACCTTCACAAACTGAACATGACCTTGACGAACGACCTTCATTTTGTTATGTATGTAAACGTATTGTCACAAGCAATGAACGTGTGAAACATGGAAGCTCTTTGATAAAGAATCCAAAATTACGGTCAATGTTAAAGTTTGATGTTTGATGTTTACTTTCAAAAAAAAGAAAAAAAAAGTTTGACCTTGACTAATGACCTTTACTTAACCCTTCACGGAAAAATCGTGTCACAAGCAAAGCACGTGTGAAATATCAGAGCTATATCACTTGTATAATAAAATTCAATTTTAAACAATTTTGACCATGTAAAATGACCTTGGCTGCTGACATTGAACTTGGTACCAACAGAATGTTCTTGTTCCGAACAATAATCATATGAAATATGAAGGCCCCATCACTTACTATTTGAAAGTTATGGACAATATTAAAGTTTTTGTTTGAAAAATCGTTAACCTTGAAAAACGAACATTTCTATGATCCGATGCCCGAGAACTTCGCCCAAGTTCTCATGTATCAGATAGAAATAGAATATTTGAGCCCGTGCGTGTCATTGCCAACAATTTCAAATATGCGCAAAGCAAGAATCTGATCAGTCTGTGCATCCTCACAGTCTGACCAGAGTCTCTACTATGCGATTTGTAGATAGATAAGGTTTTAAAGTAATCGTAGACATTTAGGAATTCCTCTACTTACACTAAGTTACTGTCTGTCATGCTAAATGTGTGTACCTCACGCAGATGTCAAATTGATGGAAATGTCACGCACAGGCTCATTTCATAAGTGGCAAACTGCTGGATATTGAGTAATTTTCGCATCATCACTCTGGTAAAGAGTTACATGCGTGTTCTTATATTAGCGAGAGATGGATATGTGCTAAGCTGTGCGTGCTACAGTATACATGTATAAGGTTGTCTGATCGCATGGTCTTCGTACCGAGATCGCACATTTGCCTCGCGATACATGACGATTGCGGCACGGTTATTGTAAGGATTTTTGTGGCAAGTTTTGGAAAAAAGAAACATGCAGGCAAAGCACGACTCTATGAAAACATGCGTCGTACAAAATACAACTTTACGATGTTAAAAATACCACACAAAAATCGTAGGCTGCGATATCTTATAGCATACGTGGGGAATATAATCCAGGCGTTAGGTATAAAATATCTTAATCATATACAGTTAAACTTGTTTTTAGCGACCACAAACGGGACTACCAAAAAGTGGTCGTTAAAGAAAATTGCCGCTTTACACACGTTTTGTTTTCAAATATGAAACATATGTTTTTATTGAATATGCAAAATATTGCGAAATTCTTAATAATCCTATGCTGTTAAAACTCAAAAGAATCGTCTCATTGAGATGATTCTTGTGACTTTTAACAACATAGGATTCATTTTCAATAATTTTTAGACCAACAATGACTACCTTTTAAGATATTTAGATCTAAAGACGGGGATTTTGAAAACGGTCGCTTAATAAAAATGGTCGCTTAATAGACGTGGTCGCGCAAGCAAGATTGGCTGTAATTCCTTTAGATAATCGGATGCTTTCATAACATGGATGCACGGTGTCATTTTACCTCAGTCCCTCAGTGCTGTCTGCGCTTTGATTTCAAACTGGACGATTATAATTGCACGTGTTAAATTTTTAGCGTGGGAGGAAGTTTGAATTCTATATTGTCTGCTTCCGCAAACGGAAATTCAAGGTCGTGTCATTAGAATCACCATTTCGTGCCAATCACTCCGCTGATTTAAATTTGATTACCATAGAATATGCGGGGCTAAAAGATGACTAAATCGTGTTTCTTATTGAATATAAGAACGTGTCAACTTCCGTATTATACAGATAAGATTATTGTGAAATTGACATGATAATTGATTTTGGGATGATTTTGAATGAATTTGAATGAGTGAAATTAAAGGGAGGTAATCCAATATCACTAATTTTAACGATATTTATTACCCCCCTTTAATGAAATATACGTACTTTTCTGTTTGTGTACCTTCCTGGACAAATCAGTCGCTTTAAAAGCCACACCAGCCAATAAACCGTAGAATAATTTGATCGATTTGAATTAAAAGTTGATCTTGGTCGATTCGGAAAGGTTTTCTAACGATTTTTGGGCGTTTTTGATCGATTTGAGTGAGTGTTTGGAATGAATGGATGGAGCGCTGAGTGATCGATTTAAAATGGTTCTGATTGGAATAAGTGTCAATTTTACGATGTTTTCTTACTGTAGCCTGATCACAATTGGAGAATAATTAAAACCTACTGTTTGGCTGACTAGTCTGCTGAAATAGCTGTCTTTCAGGCACAGATATTTATTTTAAACCCTTTCCTGTTTTTCAAAATTTTGGACCTGTCCAAATTCAAAAGTGTTGCAGACGAAAATTGAAAGTGGATTTAATTTGAAAAATAACCATTCTGTGGGGTAGAAAATAGTGTGGAAAAAGATGAAATTGCTTGTCAGAAGCAATTTCTTCTTTTTTCACAATGTTTTCTCAATTATAAAATAACAGGCACGTAAAAAGCAGGGATTAAACAGCAAAGGGTTAAATGAGCATGTGCATGGCATTTCCAGCAATTACGCTTGTAAGCGAAGGACCAACATTTATCAGCATAGACAGCTGCACATTGTAACTAAAAAAATTTCCTGTCTGTCTAAACATACTTTGAGACCTTATATACAAATAAAGCGCAAAGTTAAGGCTCTGGTCTACATTTGCACAGGCTGGTCGAAACCTTTGCTTGGCGCATATCTAGATTGCTAGAAATGTCACACACAGGCTCAAGTGTCAATCACAGGATTAAAGAATTGAGATTTCTAATGCAAAAATAAAATGTTTGAATAAAAGTACAGGTGGAAAGAATGATGACATGACTGCAAAAAAAAGAAATGTTCGTTTCTTAAAAATTGATATTTGAGATGGTTTGTTCTACTTCAAAAGAAAATTGATATTGGTAAAAAGTCTTAAATAATTAGAATGTCACATTCGAATTCAAATTCCTACATTTGTGTAAAAACATCAAGTCATAGGATGATCAAAAAGGACCTACAAAAATAACCGAAAATGGGAGTGCAGACCTTAAATGTTAGAAAAAATAATTAAGTTAAAGTGGATTTCATACTTAAACATTTCTTTTAGCACAATCAAAACACCTTATGGTGTATGTACTCAATGGAACCATCTCGATGAAACGATTTAAATTAGTCTGAGATAGGCTAGCTCAGCATAGGGCTGCTAATCCTTCGGTCGTGTGTGGGTTCGAATCCTGGCTCAGCCATCTTTTATCCGACATTTGACAAAAGACGATGGCTTACGAGTCATTTGTCTCTAATCAAACTGTGTTTTTAAGTAGTACGCCTAAGTGCTACAGTTAAGAACTTCCTGAAATTGACAAGATAAGTGATTTATGAATGATTTTGGAATGAAATTGAATGAGTGTGTGGAGCTATTTAAGTTTGAAATTAAAGGGAGGTAATAAATATAGCTAATTTGTTCAAGATGAACAAAATTAGCTATATTTATTACCTCCCTTTAATAAAATATACGTAATTTTTTGTTTGTGTGTCTTCATGAACCAATCAGACAATTTTAAATCCACACCAGCCAGTATAAATCGTAAAATGATTTGATCGGTTGGAATTAAATATAAATCGTCTTGGCCCATTTCTAAATGTTATCTAAAGATTTTGGAGCGTTTTTGATCGATTTGAGTGAGTGTTTGGAATGAATGGATGGAGCGCAGAGTGATCGATTCAGAGTGGTTTTGATCGGAATGAGTGTCAATTTCACGATGTATTTAACTGTTTAAGCAGACGATGGCTTGGATGCAATATTGTAGTTGTACTGGTGTAACAAACGACGGAAAAACATGGGTAAGTGCACATTTCGGGGCAATATATAGAGTAAAACATGTCTGTGTCTTAAAAGTTATCTGGTCAAGGTTTGGAGAATTCATCATATCGAGGCTTTGCTGAGTCATGAGAATTTCTGACAGCCGAGACCAGATAACATTGATATTCTAGGACACTAACATGTTATTCCATTTATCATGCAATCATTTTCAGCGCTTCATTATAATAGACCCTTAAAAATCAAAGAAATTCAGACGAAAGAGTATGCAAATAGTTTCTTAAAATAGACTGCCCGATATCATTTTATTTTTTCAGTCAGGCGATATCAGGTCAATACAGGCTTCATCGCATGAGAAAATTACATTTTAGTTGAAAGAAGCGTCAAATTTTAAACAAAAAAAAAAAACCCAAACAATACGATTTCGTCTAGATTCAACAACTAAACATTTGCATTTCCCGTCTCTTTTTTTGACCTCCTTAAAATCAATTGTGCGGTCGAGTTCCATTTCATCATCTGATGTTTTGTTTAATGCAGCTCTATATGAAGCGAGAGATGGGGGCGGACAAATACCATTACTTCCTGATATGCTCTTTGGGTGTCGCTGTGAAATGGTTTTGGCATTTAAAGCCCAGTTGATGATAGATAGGCAAAACAACGGGATTTCATGGACACTGTTTTTTTATTTCCCCAAGCACGCTACTATTCTCCGTTTTCTTCATTATCTAAAAACTGTTAAATATTCACTCTGTTAATTATTTCAAATAAACTATGCATAAGTACAGTTAATTACATTGTGAAATTGACATTCACCTCAATCAAACCATTCTAAATCGCTCACTCAGCGCTCCATTCATTCATTCACGCTCACTCAAACCATTCAAAAACACTCAAACCCATTGAAAAATATAAAATCAACAACGTCATTCAAAATCATTTTTGATGGATTTCACTGACAATTCAAATAGCGCAACATAGGACCTTGAAGAAATAGGAAGCTATGTATAGAACTTGTTTGCATTTTTATTAAAGGGAGGTAATCAATATCGATAATCTTGTTCATCCTGAACATTTGCGAGTTTTGCGATATAGGATTACTTCCCATTGAAATCACTCAAAACTCGCTCCATAAATTCAATCAATTTCATTCCTATATCATTCAAAAATCATTCTCCTGGTAAATTTCACGATGTTTTTAACTGTAGATCTAATTCAGGAACTTGAGTCCGACCTTTATGTGGAATTACAGTAAATTTAATGATTAGAATTACGCTGATCTACGGTAGCAGAACACATCCTTTGTCTCATGTTGTCATGTCGCTCATATTCGGAAACTGCCTTTAAACTCTAAAAAATTACCGTAGATGCGGTTGTAGATTTTTTATGAAAGCAGCCCTGTATTTAGGATGAAATACGGTGCAAACTTTTCTGCAAATTAAATTGTCATGCTGGATTAGTGATTAAAAGTGCAATTGTCTTTGAAGCAGGCGAATCAAATGCATTTTTGAATAATTGTGTCTGCTTGTGTGTACATGTATTATAAGAGGGGAAGGCATCTGCAATGTTGTATGAAAATTGTATTATAAATCGGATTATGAAACAATCGCTTGTGAGGTAGGAACATAAACGGGATGAACAAAAGGTGGGCCCAGTATCGTTGTTGTTTAATATTTTGTATTTTTATCAGACATAGAGAGGTGGTGTATTCTACACGTAAAAGTCATTTTAACGACGACTTATGTGACCCAATGAAGTATTCATGTAATAGATCTCTATAAAAATGTCAGCAGAGACAGCTTCAATTTTTTGTCCTTCATCTAGACAATAAAAACTGGCTACTACGCGAAAAGGGTTTTATAAATATTATTCTTCCTACCGTTATTAAAAAGCTTATAAATCTACCTTCGTTTAATTTGAGTCCCCAGGAAATGACAACCTTCATGGTGTAGAGAAGTAGGATGGACAAAGCATATCCATGCAGGCGCTGCTGGGGGTATTGAATAAGTAATCGTAATATACACTATTTATTGAACCAGCCTTGCGTTCAGGGTAACAAACATGGTATACTATTTCGAAATTTTACCCCGTATAGCACGTGCATTTGCTCGCAAAGCGGGTGTAATTTGCAAACGGCGTTCCACGTTTTGTATCATGAACGCTGGCCAGGTCCACGCGCGAAAAAAACGCACTTTCATGACTGTGTCCTTTTAACCTGTGTTGCGCTAGCAATATGAATTAGCTCAGTAAAATCGCGATATTTCACATTCAAAACTTATTTTAAATGTACGTGTATACAAAAGCTGTTTTTTAAATATAAAACGTATAATTTCAGTACATACTTAATGCCAATAGACTTCCATTTCTAGGGCGTTACATGTATGAGATATATTGACAAGTTTTACATGTACATGTAGCATTTGCAGACGGCTGTTTTTCAACAGCATCTTAATGGTGCTCAAATGTCTGTTGCGATATTAATGTATACATATTATTATTAAGTTTTAGGGAAAATAATGTTTAAATGTATTTTCTATTTATCTTATAACTATACAAATATCCGTATGATAACATACCGTATGATATTTTTTATGTTATCACATAGTTATTTTTAGAACAATGATATAATGCAGTTATTTTTAGAAACTTGCATTCCAGTTAGAAACATCGACGAAAACAAGACAAATAGAGGTTATAAGATAAAAATAATACATACTTAATGTATTGTATGAAAAAAATATCTAACTTAGTTGTGAGAATTGATAATTGTCTCGGCAGAGCCTCGACAATGATCAATTCTCCCAACCTCGTTAGATATTTTTTTCAATACAAAACACTAAGTATGTATTATATATATAGCCATTGAAATTTGATTCACTTGGCGTCATTTTTTTAAACAGATTTATGCAAACATTAAATTAGTCGACCGTAATTTAGTCACTATTCAATTCAATACTAATAAAACTACAGTTCTGCATGCTCTTTCTATTGGAATATGAGCTTGTGCGTGACATTTCCAACAATTCGCCATCTGCGTTGAGTGTGCAAACATTTAGCAGCCTAGGTAGTTACATATAGCTTGAAGACTATCGACCTGCCTACAGATACTTTAAGACCTTTTCTATCTATAGATCGCATAAAGTGAAGACTCTAGTCAGACTGTGCGGATGCACAGACTGGCCAGAGTCTTTGCTTTGCGCATATTTGAAATTGTTAGAAATGTCCCACACATGCTCATATGTTACAGTCTTTCACTTGCAGAGCGGGATACTGTTTTAAAAGTTTGCAAACTTTGTTACATCCAAAACGCAAGAATCGTCTATTTTCAATGCAATGAATTCCGGGATGTGTGAACTACGTTATTATAATGGGGTATATTTAAGTAGGTAAAATTTCTGTTTTTGCCTTTAATTTTTACATGAATATTTAATTTACAGTATTGACTTCATTGTTTAGTCAATTAATTAATCACTTTCGTATTCTATCAGTTTTTGCAGTTCTATTGCGGGGGCGAGAAAATAATGCTTCATCAAGATCCCGCATCAATTAATAGATAAGTGTGTACAACATAAAGTAACGCTTGCGTAATTTTAACTTGCAACGTCTTTAAACTATCTTGCGTTTGTAGGTTGGTACTTTACTTTGTACCTGCACTTACGTATTACACGGAAAGCGGAGAACCAACTTTTGAGCGTTTTGCAAACATTGTATTAGCCTGGACTAAAGTCTTCTCTACTGCGAAATCAGACGCTAAAATTCAACACTAGCAAATAGATTCAGGCAACTTATTGATCAATTTGATTGAAATATTGATCATTTTCAATGATTTCGGATCGTTTTTTGAATTATTTTAGTGCGTTTTTGAGTGATGTGAGTGAGTGTTTGGAATGAATTTGGAGCGCTGAGTAAGTGATCTTTAATGGTTTTGATCAAGACGAGTATCGACTCACGATGCCATTAACTGCAAAGTTTAAATCCATTTCTCTGCAAGATGTACCCATTGTAAATTGTAAAAACAGTATGCCGTTGTCTTTTCGAGCTTCACTTTTATACATGTAGCACTGTGCAAAATAAAGTTAAAACCTACTTCTCTACTTGATGAAATGTCATCTTCATACGAAATTACGGAAAAAGATAAACACAAAAAATGTGAATTACTTTTTGAAATGTCTGCTAAAACTGGTCTTACATAATAAAAAACAAAATGTCTTGGGTCAAATTAGAAAAGGTCAAAGGCATTGAGAAAGCTGCTTTTCAAATTAAGGCTGACAATTACGAGGGCGAATATTGTTGCCGCATATTCGATTCATCAGTTTTAATGACAGTGAATGAACATTCAAATAGAACGATGCATGATAAAAGAAACCCGATACAGTTAGATGCATCGTAAAATTGACATACATCCCAATCAAAACCATTCTAAATCGCTCACTCGGCGCTCCATTTATTCTTAATTGTTTGGGAAGTACAAGTAAGATTTTCAAACCTGTGGTCACTTGTCTCTGAAAAATGTTACCTAAGCCTTGGAACCCAGTGCTAACATAAAAACCAGAATTTTTTACAGAAAATTATTAAAACATTTAAATGTTTCCTAATGATTTTGGAGCGTTTATGATCGATTTGAGTGAGTGTTTGGGATGCATGAGTAGTGTGCTGAGCAACTGAATTAGAATGATTTTGATCGGAATGAGTGTCAATTTCACGATGTTTTTAACTGTATATGTACAGCCCCCTGATGAGGAGCCTTCCTTCATTAGGAGTATTTCAAGGTAGATAATCAACTGATACCCCCCACCTCCCAACACCACCACCACCACCATTTCCTCATTCTTCCCTTTGAAATCCCAAATTGCCGTGTCTCGACCGAACAATATTTAAAGCATCAAAATTGACAGATTCTGTGTCATTTAATTGTCTATATTATTATACAAAATACTTTACAAATGACAAGCACGAAAAAAATCTTCAAAATAAGATATAACGGAAGGTAAAAAGTATACAATGAAATTAATGAGCTATAAAGTTTCAAATATTATGACAAGTTGAACCATGTATAAAGCACAGTGGCATTTGAACCTAAAAACGACATTTTCGACGGCTTCAGAAAGGCAAATAAGCCCAACGGCTAGGATTAAAAAATTCCCGAAACAGTTTTTTTTTTTAAATTGCACCCACTTTGCACGTGCTTTAATCGCCCTTTTAGGGTGAAAACGTTTGCGAAACGTAAAAGGAAGTTTACGCCGCTTTGCACGTGTATTAACTAGACGAATAGATAAACGTTCGCGAACCTTTGTAAAAGGTTGACCCCTTTTTACACAAGCGCACGGAAAAAACGGGTAACCGTTTCTCAAATATTTAGCGAAAGTTTTCATCTTTGGACACCAGGTAGATAACGAGATGGCAAATGCGTCTATATCGAACGAGGTAAAATGAAATCGGAGTGCCCGAGCTTGCGAGGGCAACTACGCCAAAAGAACGAGTCCGACACAATATATTCCCATATAAATTCAATAACCTTTTTATTGTATACTTTGATATTGTTGGACGATGTCCACTTCTTATTTATTAATTTTTTACATCACCTATACTTCAAGAACGATTTTTTTTTTAAAATTTAACCACCTTTAATAACAGTTACGCCGTAGACCTTTTCCCGCAAAATCCTTTCCGTTATATTTTTACGTTCGGATGAATACATCCGTTGCTATGAAGTAACAGTGTAAACAAAAATGACGGCGGACATTTTTGTGTCGATTCGCATTTTCGATTTTTGAATACCCGTTGATTTCGACTTAATTTGAGCAAAAATGAAATAAATATATTTGTAAAACTTGTTCATTTGTTATTCTTACCAGTTACATGTTCCAGAAGTTACTCAATCGGCGTTCTTGATACCGGGCCAGACAAGCGATAGTCACGAAGGACAGAACGGAGTGAAAGACGAGATAAAAGAGAAAGATGGAGAAAAAGAGAGAAAGATACTAGAATTATGATAGACACAAAGGGGTGGCCATAAATTAGTTTGGAAAGAGTTATAAAATAACATAGTTAAAGGAGAGAGAAAAACAGTGATTTGGAAGAACTTTGAAGGGCCGGGGGGGGGGGGGGGGGTTGAGGAAAGACGGAGAGGGGGAGGGGACGAAGTGGTTGATTTCTCGGAAAATGTTTACAAATAGATAATAGCAAACAATGATGTATTGCCCTTTAGGCATTCAAAGAACTTGAAACGTATTTCTTTACTCTGACAAAACTATTTCTCGAATATTTGATGCAAAAAGAAAGTGTTGATAATGTGATTTTATGTTGACTTACGGCGAGGTAGCAGCCAGAAAGTAGTCCAGTCCATTTGTGAACGTGAAAATAATCTGAGTGCAATATCAAAGTATGCAATATCAAAAAATATTGCACACTTTCCTCCCGTTCAAATACATAGAGACAATATCAAAGTATATAATAAATTTCAATGAAAATCGATCATTTCCAGCGATTTCGATTTTTTTTCTTCGATTTCGGAGCTTTTTTTAGTCCTGTAAGTGGATTGGAACGAATGAATGGTGCACTGAGTGATCGATTTAGAACGGTTTTGATCGAGGTAAATGACAGTTTTACGATGTACAGTGAAGAACATCGTGAAATTGACAAAGTAAATGCTTTTGGAATGATTTCGGAATGAAATTGAATGGGTGTGTGGAGCGAGTTTTGAGTAAAATTAAAGGGGGGTAATCCAATATTGCTAATTTTGTTCACCTCCTTTTAATAAAATATACGTTTTTTCTGTTTGTACGTCTTCGTAGACCAATCAGACACTTCTAAGTCCACACCAGATAATACCACAACAGATAATAAACCGTAGAATAAATAGATCTATTTCAATTTATTGTTGAAAGTCTTGAACGATTTTTAAATGTTTTCTAATAATTTTGAGGCGTTTATGATCGATTTGAGTGAGTGTTTGGAATGAATGAGTGTAGCGCTGAGTGAATGAATTAGAATGATTTTGATCGGAATGAGTGTCAATTTCACGATGTTTTTAACTGTAACTTACTGTACTACATTTTCATTTTCAAAAAAAAGAGAGACGGAATTATGTAATGGACGTGACTTGATTAAGTTCCATACCCTTACTACAATAAGTGAATGACAAATTAGCATGGGGTCGATAGGCATCAAAATACAAAACTTTGTATGAAAAAAGAGAAAAAAAGATAGTTTTTTTTTTCAACAAATATTCGGAAAACGAACTCGTTTCAAACTGTCCAGTTCACCATATTTGGTAATGATCTATAAATATTCACGGGAAACTGTCGATTATACTTTAAACAATTAACCAAAAGCTACATCGTGATTGACTTAAGTACCGACTGAAGCTCTTAGCAGAGAAAGTTTTCTTCTTTAATAGTGTTAGAAATTTTTGGCGACGTTATGTCTAAGTCACTAGCAAGTTAAGTTTTGTCGTTAAGCGACCAAAATTATTACCAATGCAGTAATGTTTGGGAAAAAATGAACTACTTTCGTATTGCTGATACTTTTTATAGTCAACGAGGTTGATTATAGTGTAAAGATAAAATACATCGTGAAACTAACACTCGTCTCGATCGAAACCACTCCAAATCACTCGCTTAGCGCTCCATTTTTCATTCCAATACACTCACTCCCACCATTCGAAAACGGCTAGAATATTTTCAAAAACATCTCAAAAGCGTTCAAAAACGATCCCTACTTTTATTCAAATAGAATAAATAATTCTTCACCTTTACTGGCTGTTATCAATTTTTTATTTTATACAACTATCCGAATGATAACATCCCGTATGATATTTTTTTATGATATCACATAGTTATTTTTAGAACAAAGATATAATGTGGTTATTTTTAGAAACTTGCATTTCAATTAGAAACATCGACGAAAACAAGACAAATAGAGGTTATAAGATAAATATAATACGTACTTAGTGTATTGTATGAAAAAATATCTGACTCGGTTGCGAGAATTGATAATTGTCTCGGCAGAGCCTCGACAATGATCAATTCTCCCAACCTCGTTAGATATTTTTTTTTTCATATAATACACTAAGTACGTATTATATATCTAAGCTACCGATCGGACCTTGAAGACAAAACAGAAAGAAGAGTACGTATATTCTTTTACAGGGAGGAAGATATATGGAGAAATCGCTTAATTTTCAACAATATATCTTTTTTTTTTGGATTCAAGGAATCAATGGTTGACTTGTGTGAGAATCGGTTACAGATTTGTTACGGAATAAAATTATGAAAGTCACGAATATAGATTTGAGGATACTAACTTGCTCGTTCACTGGGAGCGCTTTTCTTTCAAATTTCTGAATGTACATGAATGACAAGATTTTTTTTCTCTCATTATTAAATTCACAAGTTTGTTTGTTTGTCGGTTGTTTTTTTCATTAAGTTAGTCCATTCACAGTGTCAAGCCTGTGAAACAATTAATTACTAAGTCCCCTGTATTTTATCCCCCTGTAAGCTTAATTTCTAGTACAATGTGGGTCTCACGCTGTCTTAAGGTACAAAATATCGCTACTACTGCTTGAATAAAGCTGTAGTTACGACATTGTGGTTGCTAACAGACGACAAACTAATTCAAATCACAGTAAGCATACTTGGGAAGACCAACGCTGACCTGGCCGCATGGTTACAGTTAAAAACATCGTGAAATTGACATTCATCTCAATCAATACCATTCTTAATCGCTCACTCACCGCTCCTTTCATTCATTCAATACACTCACTCAGACCACTCAAAAACACTCCAAAATTACAAAAAAATGATAAGATCAACAACTACATTCGAAATGAAAATCGGTGTAAAAATCAATTAATTGACATAATTGAATTTGGTAAGCATACTACGCGATCGTGAAGTCATAGAAATCAAGTCATTGAATATGTATTCATATTTTATTAAAGAGAGGTAATTAATATCGCTTATTTTGTTAATCTTGAAAAAAATTGGCGATATTGGATTACCCCCTTCAATATCACTCAAAACTCGCTCCACACAATCATTCAATTTCATTCAAAAATCGTTCCAAAAGCATCCCTCTTGATCGTTAAATGGACATTTACCTAGATCGAAATCATTTCTAAATCTTTCGCTCAAGGTCATATTGAATGCATTCAAAACACTCACTTCAATCTCGCGAAATCGCTCCGAAATCAGTTAAAACACTTCTAAATCGTAAATAACGATAATCATCTTATTCATTTCGATCACATCAATCTGCCCTTTTATTGGCTTCTTTGAATTTTATATAAGTATGATTAATTTGGTCTTCATATACAAAAGAAAAAAAACTACGTAGATTTTTTTAAAGGGAGGATAAATATCACTAATTACGTCCTTTCGGATGAAATTAGTGATATTGTTTCACCTGCTTCAATTTCATTCAAAACTCGTTCCCCCGACTCATTCAATTTCATAACAAAATCATTTACCCAGTCAATTTCACAATGTTTTACATGCAGGTCGAATTGCTAACATGATCCCTTTTATATGTAAATGATTGAATAACTTCTTGAAATTGAAATTATAACAACCGGTTATTCTTAATCTCTCGCGTATACTTTTGCTCGTGGCATTCTAACAACTAATTGAAGTTATTCAAAACGGCCCGAAACCACTCAAAATGCTCCAATCCCAAACGTTTCAAAAACTAATCTGTTACCAAATTTTTAGAAGCCTGAGAATTGTGACCTGTCATGAGAAAAGGGACTATCTGGTAACGTTATGAAATAAACGTCTGAAAAGAAATCAACTCGTATATAGATCAACCGGAATTCGTTATTCGAAAATTTCTTAACCATGAACAGTAACGTAGATTGATCATTTAAGTTTCAGATAAACAGCAAAGTGTGATAGGTATCGATCCAAGTCATGCTTGCACAGTCTTACAAGGGTCTACAATTGCCGCATCACCCAGATAGTCCATTTTCAATTTACTGGGTCACAATTGTTTGATAAAAATCCATGGCTCCCAAGGGCGTGCCTACCAATTATCCACAGTACGCACGTGCGTAATAATACTGATATTGGAAAATTTATCGTCGGTGAATGGACATAACATCGTAAATACAGCCTAGTCAAGCTGTAGTTACCGTGCTATGACAATTCACCGACGATATATATTTGATTATACCCTTTTTAATACGCACGTGCGTACTGTGGGTTATTTGAAAGCACTTCCTTGGCTACATGTACGTACCGTGAATATATGGGTATATGCTGTATAGAATCTATTTAAAATTGAGGGGGTTTTATTTGTTTTTTTTTGGCTGGGGATACTACAATTTAAAAGTATCGAATCATTTATAGTTTGTTTTCTAAGATGAATGATACAGAACATTAAAAAGCAGAAATCAAACGGTGTATACAAAAATGTTTATGATTATTTAAACGGGAAAATTGATGCTAAATCACGGGTTTATTTCATATAAATTTAACATTATCTCACAGTGAATCATAGATTTGAAATAGTTTACATTTTATTTAAACGGCAGGCGAAATAGTTTTATTAACCACTAATTTTAGGTAATGAGCCGACCAGCAAAACACCTGAATTTGTGACGTAATGCACGCGCCTGTTTTGAATAGATCTTTTATCTAACCACATTCTCCGTTAATAAATATGCGACCCGCCAATCAAAAGGGGCCATTTGAGAGCTACGTTTGAAAAAAGTGGCAGTTGCAATTCCTTATACACATCGATAGATCGGTGCGAAACTGTTGTTCCTGCCTATATGTTTATAGGTAGTTATGAGTTATTTGCGTCGAGCCAACGAAATGTGGTCCGTTATCGAAAAAGACTACCCGGAAACGTAAAATAGATATTTAAATAGATTAGATCCAGTTGAATCAATCGGATATCGCATTTAAAAAAGTTATACAGGAGGTAGGATTATTATTTGTGAATCAGAAAACCAACCAGGTGCGAAAGTTCCGACGGCTAGTCACCCTGAAAAGTCTGTGCAGTCTGACTAGTGTCGAAACTTTACCTTCTTTCAACTGATTTGTCCCTTTTCGCCCGAGGGGTCCCATTTTAATGACCAGTGGTCTATTTACCAACGTTACACCTCAGAAGAAAGGTAGCATTGGCATTTTTGTTTGTCTATTTAGGCCTTTAGATTTATCTTCGCTTCTTAAGAATTATGTTCTCTATACACTATGTTTATAACCCCGTCTACTTTTCAAGGGACTGTACAATCTATATTTTTTCGCAGGACTGTATTTTCTTTACCAAGATACTTGATATTGTCATCAGATTGATATCAGACCAGGCAATCGAACGAGCATTTGGGCGTTAATCCAAAAATCTGATATGTCGCAAGTACAAACAAAGGACTAGCCCTTGGACCTACGTGTATCTATAGAGACTGTGATCAGACTAAGCCGGTGCAAAGGCTGATTAAATTCCTTAATCGACACGCATAACCAAGTATTAAAAGTTTCTTTAATGCTTTTCGGTGGTTTATGGAGAAATAATGGTAGATTATCACTTGATAATCTCATCGAAATAGCAGTGAAATTATCAAAAACTTATACCCTGCTTTTGTGCATTTCATCCTTTCTGACGTCATCTATGCGGGGCGAAATAAGTGACGTCACAATGAGCGTTGCATAGCAATCACGTGCAAATTGACGCGCTAAACGAAAATATGTCCTAGAAATTTCACATTTTGTCTCATTTTTGCATTAAAGAAATAGAATAATCGTTTGTTTTTCGAGTAAGATCGATTGATATTTCATTTCACGAACATCAAAAGCTTTATTTTCACTCGTGGCTCTGCCACTCGTGAAAATATAGCTTTTGTTGTTCACTCAATGAAATATAAATCGATCTTACACTAAAACAAACGATTATCCTCTATGTAATGACCACATCCATATTGTTACCTGTAAAGATTCGTTAAATGGCGTGATAAGCGTAGAGTTTAATATAGTATGACATTTTGGCTTTAGGTCAAGACGTGACCAAGGCGCGATACATTTGTCATGCATTTGAGATGAGGTGACTGACCTTGGTCTACGCCTCTTAAATATTACTGTAATGATGCATCGATGCCTTTACGCTGGTAAAAAATTTCACAGACAAAGTATAGTAAATCAGAAAATGAAGGTCCAGTTTATAGTTTAAGTGATAGAACATCCTGCTCACGATATTGTTTGAAATACAGTTAATAACATCGTGAAATTGACATTCATCTCGATCAAAACGATTCTTAATCACTCAATCGGCGCTCCATTCATTCATTCCAAACACTCACTCAAACCATTCACAAGCGCTCAAAATTACTTAAAATGAAAAAATCAACAACTACATTCAAAATAAAAACCAGTATAAAAAATCCACGATTTAACTGACATAATTTAATTTTGTAAACGTATTATGCGTTCGTGAAGACATAGAAATCTATTTATTGAACCTGCACGCTTAATATTAAAGGGGGGGGGGGGGTAATAAATCTCGCTAATTTGTTCCTCTTGAACAAAATTAGCGAAATCGGATTACCTCCCTTTAATTTCACTCAAAACTCGATCCACACACTCATTCAATTTCATCCAAAAATAATTCCAAAGTAATTCATCTTGTCAATTTCACGATGCTCTTAACTTTATCACGCACGTGCTCATTTCGTCAATTTTGTCCAAGAAATTGGTGTCATTTCTTCTCAGCCTACGCAACATTTGCAATCGGACCCGAATAATATATCGATGGCTCAGCGCAAAACAGTTGTAACTGCCTATTACTATATAGGCAGTTACAACTGTTTGGGGCTTAACATGCGATATGTGATGATCTCTATTACAATGTGGTCAAGTGTTTGATAAATGATTTTTCGTTTTATAATCAACTTCGTGATTTTACAATCATTAAACATTACCAATCCTTGTAGGTATGACGCGTGAGATTTTAGTGAAACCTGAAGATTTTTTATGATAATTTGGTAACAAAACCCTTAGTTTCAAAACAAAACAAAAACAAAACATACGAAAATAAAATCACGATTTAATTTCAAATTTCGTAAATATCATAACCCTAACCAATATCAAAAATCTACGGTAGACCGTTCGTGTCTTCTTTGATTCCCACTTCACGCTTCACTCTTCACATTACACTCACATTATCCTTGAAATGCGATCAGGGAAGCTTGAACTGGTGGCTACAGTTTCTTATATCCAAAATTCACACTTCTCAATTCAAACACATTATCTTTGAAACTTGAAATGTGGACTTGAACGTATACCTTGGTTATTTTGACCTGACTTTGACCTTTGTGGAATAAATGCTTAAATAACAATTACTGGCATTTTATCCATTAACAAAATATCTATCAAAATAAACTAACCGTCTGTTATTCAATCCTGTGAATGCACGTGCAAAGACAAGTATGAATTATCAGATTTTTATTTATCTAAATAGAAGGGGTCAGATTCGGGTCAATTAAATCGCACTATACATCTAATTGATTTGAAGTCCTAGAAAGTTCGGCGAGCTCGTATGATTTGATAAAGTTAGTAATATCGTGAAATTGACTGTCATTCCGATCAAAACCATCTGAAATCGCTCACTAAGCGCTTCATTAATTCATTCCTAACACTCACTCACTCATTCAAAAACGCTCCAAAATCACTAGAAATGATAAGATCGAGAACTACATTCGAGATAAAAATCGGTAGAGAATATCCGTATATGTAAGCGTATGATGGGTTCGTGAGGACATAAAAAGCTATAAATAGAACCTTGGTGCATTTCTTATTAAAGACAGGTTATAGATGTCGCTAATTTTGTTCATCCTGAACAAAATTAGCGATATTTGATAACCTCCCTTGAACTTCATTAAAAACTCGCTCCACACACTGATTCAATTTTATTCCAAAATCATTCATTTTGTCAATATTACGATGTTTATACTACACTATGTATTAACTACCAGGTAAATTCTTGCGGTTTTTTTTTCTTTTGAATAGAAAAAAAATCATTAGAAAAAGAAGTTTCATTATTTTGAGGAAAAAGGGATAAATCTGCGTAAATTAATTATAAGCATTACATGACGTGACAACGCGTCTGACGTATATAACCGTAAGTGAACGACATCAGCCGAACCTTACAACGTTACCCTTCGCGAACCAGCGTCACTAGACGATACTACTTTTTTCCAACTTGGGAAATGAAAATGAGCCTGTGCATGACATTTCCAACAATACGTCATGCGCGTAAGGTGTAAACTTTGAGCAGCCTAGACAGCAACACGGAACATTAAGAAGATTTTCGATTTTTCTAGGTATACTTTGTTCCATAATCTATCTACAAAGAGCATTGTGAAGACTCTGCTCAGACTGTACGGATGCACAGACTGGTCTGAGTCATTGCTTTGCGCACATTTGAAATTGTTGGAAATGTCACGCACAGGCTCAAATAATACTAAAAGTCTGTTTAAATTCCTTTCGGTACGAAACTGTTAAATTTTTCACAAATTATTCGTGAAACGGATTCAAACGTAAGCGCATGTTGGTTTTAAATTCAAACCTCCATGAACTTAAAGTAATACAATATGCCTATGTGCTATGATCTTTTTTAATAATGACATAATTATTTCTTTTAATCCAATCAGAGCTCTGATTTATGAAAAGCTTACAGTAAAATATTTTCATTTTTTGTTCATAACTGACGATAAACTCAATTCCTAGGAGGTCTTTCGATTTCGTTTGTTTAAATGGAGAACATAAACAACATTAAGGTGGCGATTGATGCACTAATTCATTGTTTCCTGTCGTTTCCCACACCATTGCAATAATAAGATTTCATACGAGCCACCAGCTGGTCATCCGACTTAGGCGTATGACTAATCATACGCCCATGGTGGTCTTTCGAAGTTGCAAAAATATCTGGGGCCCGTTTTACTAAACTACTTACGAAAAATATGATCGTAAGTCCAAATCAAAAACCGTATCTAGTGGTTTCATTCATTGTTAGATTCTGCCTTGCAATATCTCATTGAAATGGTCTATAGAAGACAATTCCAATGAGATAATGCTTGGCAGAATTCGTTTCTTAGTTACTACTGTGGAAGTAACTTTAATTTTTGTCTTACGCAAGAAATGATCGTAAGATGTTTAGTAAAACAGGCCCCAGTATAAGTATGAGAAGGTGAATTTTGGCTATTATATCACTGCTTAGCCTGTGTTGTTGGCAGATAAGAATCTTCTAGAGATTATTGTAATGGCAACCGACTATAGATTTGTTTTTGTGCGTGAATATTGATAGACCTATGCCATATTCCTTTCGAACTAAAATGTCAATGCCATAGAAAGGTAAAACACCACTAAATACATACGACAATGAGTCTTTGATAGATGAAGAAAGTTTTTTTATCTTAATTTCATTGAGGTATGAAACAAAAAACCTAAACACACAGTATGAAAACGCGACGCGGATTCATGCAAGAGTGCGATTAGGCTTTTTGTTTCATTCCTCCATTAAATTAAAAAGAAATTCTCTTCATATTTCATAATTAAATTATTATTATATTTTGATATCATTAAGCAAAATGGGAGATATTTTCATAATAAGACAGATTTCTTTCGGGACTAGTTTGCGCGCAAGCTTTAAATATAGCTGCACACTTAAAATTCACGGTTTTCATTGAGGAATAAAACCAATTTTTCAGTCAATGAGAATGCAACAAAATGATGGAAAACAGTTATTTGAAATGAAATTTATTTAAAAAAAAGTATTTGCATCGGTCGTTGTAGATTCAGGAAAACATATAACTGTGTAAAGTCTTGATCCAACTCAACCTAAGCCGCTTTTCACGGTATTCATTCGGTCGTTTTCTACCTGACAGGTAATATATTTGTTATCTTTAAAGTTAATAAAATACCTTAAAACACAGAATTAGCTTTAACACCAGGCTTCGATGGGAAAATTGTATCCATTTGACGAAAGCCTGAGTGCGTAACAAGGTGTTAAAGGTGGTTCGTAGTATTAATGTAACGTCATCATTCAACACAAAACAACGTAAAAATAACGTAATTTAACCAAAAATAACTTTACACCTCTCACACTTGATTTATATGACAAAAATGTCCGAAAATGTAGATTATATGCAAATTGTTTGTAAATACTTCCTAAAACTTTTACGCGATTTTTTGTGATTTATCGTTAGGTGTTATTTACGTTATACAACGTAATGAACGTTTTTATGTTGCTTTTTCAGGAGAATATTTACACGAATTAATTGCTTGTGAAAGTATTTGTATACTTCCGGGTTAATCTTATTTGGGAATTCCAGCAAAAAGGGACCTTTCGGGATTTCGATGAAGCGAATAACAATTGACAAATAACGCGTCTATTACAGTTAAAAACATCATGAAATAGACATTCATCTCAATCAAAACCATTCTAAATCGCTCACGCAGCGCTCTTACTATTCATTCCAAACACTCACTCAAACCATTCAAAATCGATCAAACCCATTGAAAAATATTGAATCAAAAATGTCATTCAAAATAAATTTTGATAGAGAAAAATCGCGATTTCACTGACATAATTCAAATTGTTAGTGTCTGATGGGTTCTTGAAGAAAGAGGAGGCTAAGTATAGAACTTGAATGCATTTTTTTATTAAAGGGAGGTTATAAATATCGCAAATTTTGTTCATCCGGAACAAAATTTGTGATATTGATAACCTCCCATTAAATTCACTCAAAACTCGCTCCTCACACTCATTCAATTTCATTCCTTAATCATTCCAGAATCATTCACCTGGTTAATTTCACGATGTTGTTAGCTGTAAGATGCAGTTAAGAAGAATGGAATTGTACTTACATATAAAAGATAAAGATAGTGATTTTTAATTTCATGACGTATAAAACTAAAAACCTTATCACAGCAAATGTCTATCAGAAACGGGTTCGTGCTTAAGTAAAGCGGGTATTTCAAGGGGTTAGTGCAACACTATTGTAAGTGCCTATGAATATATAGGCATGTACAATAGTGTTGCGCTGACCCCTCGATTTGTTTCATAAATTAGTGAATCTAAAAGAATCTAATTCATATCTAATGATTTAATATCATGAAGTAAATTATGACGCATAAATGCATAGATTTCGCCCAAATGGGACTACTTTAAGTGTATTAGATGCGTATTCAAAATGGTTTCAAATTTAGAAATAAAACCGGTTTTCAGATAATTAGAACGCACGAAACATGATAAAATCAATTACAATTTGACTATTGTTAGATATTTTGACCTGAGAGGGCTTGGCTTAATTATGACGTTAATCCGGGGGGGGCGGGGGAGGGGGATTGTTTTCGGTAAATCTTTAATGCGTGTAAATATTTGTATTGTTGAAGTAAAATGTTTAATCTATGAGCTTTACAAAAGTGATATATTTGCAGTTAATCACATCGTAAATTTGATATTCCTGATCAAAACCATTCAAACTCACTCGCTCAGCCCTCCCTTTATTCAGTCCAAATATTCACCCCAATTATTCAAAACGCTCCGTAATTTTAATAAAGAAAATTCTTCGAAATCGTTCAAAATGATGAATTTTGCAACCAAATTTATAAAAAGAAAATGGGTGATTTTATTCACTGGTGTTGATTTTTAAATGTCTGCTTTGACCGAGAACTCACAAATCGGATTCTTTTTTAGGACTTATCAAAATGAGGCATATATAATACGTACTTAGTGTATCATATGGAAAAAAATCTAATGAGGTTTGGGAGAATTGAAAATTGTCGAGGCTCTGTCGAGACAATTATCAATTCTCATAACCAAGTTAGATATTTTTTCATACAATACACTTAGTACGTATTATATTTATCTTATAACCTCTATTTGTCTTGTTTTCGACGATGTTTCTTACTGAAATGCAAGTTTCTAAAAAAAACCGCATTATATCTTTGTTCTAAAAATAACTATGTGATATCATAAAAAATATCATACGGGATGTTATCATACGTATATTAGTATAGTTGTAAGATAAAAGAAATTATCGCTTATCTCGTCCAATATGTTTTACCTCCCTTGCACACCATCCTAAATTCGCTTCACCCATTCATTCGATTTTATTAAAAATAGCTCAAAAATCATTCAACTTGACAATTTAACGATATACTTTGATTAGTTTCTCAAACATTTATATGTGAAGTTACATGGCTTTCTTCACAGATCAGAGATTTTATTTATTTACAATACGAATAGAAATGCAAAATGATGCGATCCTAGTCTGAGCAACTAAATATATACTCCGCAACTTCCCAAATTGTACCTGTTCGCATTAAAGTAACATTGTAAGGTAACCTACAGCTGCCCTTTCTCTCGTGGTCGTAACCGTAAGTGCAAAACCTGATAATGCAACGTAGCTGCAACGTAAGGATGACGTCATTCAATTAGCGTCTCAATTAAAAATAAATGCCTTTACCTTCCTCGCCTTTTAAGTACTTTTTGTGTGAGTTTTTTAATTAAACTTTATTCTTGTTTTTTTTTTTTTATATTTTTGTAATTTAAGGTGGACCGTCATAAAACGCTTTTTGCTGACGATGTTCGCTAAAGGTTGTGGACCCGTAATAGTTCCGCAACGTTTCGGAAGTAATGAAATTTAACAGTGTTAACCGAGGTTTCCTAATGATTTTCATTAGGAAACCTCGGTCAATATTGTGAAAGTTCATGAACCTCGAAAGGTTGCGGAAGTGTATTGTTCCACAACCTGGATACGTTTTTTTCTACAAGCGAACACTTGCGTGAAATGGCCATATATTTGTTGTATAATTTTTTGTTTCATTTTTATTTTTCACAGAGAAAGCTATAGAGATTAGCTTTTCATTTTTCCAAGACTTTTTTAAACATTTCTTTACGAAA
Source organism: Fragum whitleyi (assembly GCA_948146395.1). Lineage (NCBI taxonomy): Eukaryota > Metazoa > Mollusca > Bivalvia > Cardiida > Cardiidae > Fragum > Fragum whitleyi. The sequence continues at coordinate 9,764,949 of OX411550.1, forward strand.
AAGGTTGATTTGATTTCATTGGTTAATTAGAAATACGCAAAAATCCAATAAAACTCATCATTCACGCAACACCATCCATTGTTTTAAACATAATAACTATGACTAGTGAAAAAGCGTTTTTTTAGAATACCATAATCGTGGATTTGTTTCATGATTGTCGGCTATATTTGTGACCCGTCACGCGTAAAGGGACCATCTGGGAGCCCTGTGAAATAAATATTTGAAAACGAGATTGGGTCTAAGATAGGACAACCAGATGTAGCATTGCAAAAAATATTTCACTGGAAGGTAGATTGATCATTCTAGATTCAGAAAATAAGCACATTGCGCAAAGTTTCGGCCCTTGTCAGTCTGCGCAGTCCGTGCAGTCTGACAAGGAACCACTCTTTACGCATTACCAAGATGATCCTTTTCGGGTGACGAGTCACATTTATGTCACATAATTAGAAATATCAGGAAGTTGAAACTCATTCATTTCGAAACCAGTCCCAATCGCTCACTTTATGCCACATACATTCATTCCAAATATTCACTCAAATAATTCAGAAACACTCGAAAATCTTTCTAAATTCCACAGCACCAATTACAATGCCTCTTAGCTTCATTCAAAGCCGCAAAGAAACACTAATAGGAATGTCTTTTTTTATAGAAAAGCACGTAGATTTTTTTTAAAGGGGGGGGGGGGGGGGGTGTAAGAAAAATAGAAAATAGTTCGTCGAATTTGTACGAAAGTAGCCTCTAATTTCGTTCAAAGTTCGGTCAAAACACTCATTCCATGTCATTTCAAAATCATTCACAATTTCATTTTGAAATCTTTAAAAATGTTCTTCTCCCTAACCACTTGGGTAATTCCAACCTAAAGTTGCATGATTGTTCATTGGATGACCCTTTACCCAAAATGTTCAAAAAAAAAATGTTTGCACCCTAAATATGGGTGTGGCAGAAAGGTTTTTTTAACTTAGAAATCTTCTACTCCTCACTTATTTTGACAAATTTCAATGACACTTGACATGAATATTCCTTAGGAGCACTTTATTTATATTAAATTGGTCACGAAATTTTGATGGGTCCATAGATTTGGGCGTGTCAGGACGGGGGCAATTTACACTTCGAAATATCAAATAAAAAAATTCTCCTCTTAATCAATTCGATTGATTTGATCGAATCTTGTAATGAATGTTCGATGAATGACCCTTTTCTTAAATTGTTCCTGAAAAATAAGTTTATAATGGTCTACTTATTGCAAGCACATTTATGCTGGTAATATGATGAGTAAAGGGCGTGAAGATAAGAGGTGATTTGGTCTTTTGATGCAATGTGGGCCAGACCCAGTAAATTATTACGGAATAGTTCCAAAGAGACGACAAAGTGTTGTTTTCAGTCAAAGTAAGCTCTGTTTAATGAAAATATGGAGATAAAGCCAGTAAAGCGATTCAGTCCCTCTTTGGCCTTTTTTCAAATTTAGTGATGAAATAACGAAAAATGGGTCTTTCGAAAATGTAACATTCATCCTTATTTACTTCCGCGTATCATATAATTAAATCATTGACGTGAATTCGTGATTTTAAGATGTGTGATTCAGATACTTATCCGTTATTTTAATATAGAAAAAAATCCCGAAATGATTCTTGGAGAAAGTAAACGGAAAATGTGATTCATAATTAAATTATGTCATGTTTTTCTGTTAGATCGTGATTGTATTTCCGTCCATTTCGACGTATGTGTAGTAATATTTGTATTGCATTTGTTGTTCTAAGTAAGTCGACTTCTGGCGGTTCTTCGGTCCATACGCTTGAAGAAAAATTAAAGTTCTTAAATGATTTCCGATAGTCTATGGAGATGTTTCGGGCATATGAAACGCGTTTTGTTATTATATGATATGCCCAGTTTGATTTACAGAGCGCGATTTACTTTTCAACAACATTTTTCGACACAAAACAGTTTCAAATACTAATACCCAATGCCTTTAAACAGTTATTAACGTCGTAAATTTGACGCACACATACAGATCAAAATCATTCTTAATGCTGGGCAAACTGTCTTTTTGTAAATAGAAGCAGCAATAAATTTGGTTCAAAAACTCTTTACATGAACCTTCAGCGTTGAATGGTGGATATTTATTTCAGTCCGTCTTTCAGACAGCTGAATACTTATCTGCGTTTGTGAACCTTTAAAATGACATCCGTTCTGCACGTAGGTGTACTTGCAAAACGGGGTACCATATCTCAATCTCTTTGTGAACGTTTTCATTTTGAACTCGGCGCTGGATAAAATTATTTCCCACAGCAGATTAAATAATGGTTATCTTCAAACGATTCTTTCTACGTCAGGACTGGATTAATCTTAGACGTCAGAAGACATGTTCCGGACATCGATAACATTTAGCGGGTACCGAGGTATCGATGCCGGACTATAAAATGTCAAGTACCCAATCAGGAATGCGGAAATGCTGCGATAAGCCTAATTGACCAATGACGTGTGCGATATATAGCCGTATCAATTCGTATTGGGATGGGATAAAGTATATCCTACACGCGCACCTTGCGTAATATTGTCTATATTTGACAGGATTTGAGATAATCCTAAAGTTTTTGTGCACTTTTATGAAGGACGACGAATTGTTTTCAAGATTTTTGATTTGATTTATTATAAAATAGAAAAATAGAAATTGAAAAAAAATTAAAGTAGGACCTTTGTGAGCCCAGAAGGAGGACAATTTTGTGACCAGCCTTGCGTCCAGGATAACAAATCGTCACAATCTGTTTGCAAATTACACGACGTTTTGCACGAAAGTGCACGTGCACATTGGGGTAAAATTTGCAAACCGTTTACGTCGTGTTGTCTTCCTGATAGTACAGTTAATAACATCTTGAAATTGACAGGGTGAATGATTTTGGAGTGATTAAGGAATAAAATTGAATGAGTGCGTGGAGCGAGTTTTGAGTGAAAATAAAGGGAGGTAATCAAGATGAACAAAATTAGCGATATTAATTACCTCCCTTTAATAAAATATACCTTTTTTTACTGTTTGTGCGTCTTCGTGGACCAATCAGGCACTTCAAAGCCCAAAACAGATGATAAATCGTTGAATAAATAGATCTATTTGAATTTATTGTTGAAAGTCTTGAACGATTTTTAAATGTTTTCTAATGATTTTGGGGCGTTTATGATCGATTTGAGTGAGTGTTTGGGATGAATGAATGGAGCGCTGAGTGCATGAATTTGAATGATTTTGATCGGAATGAGTGTCAATTTCACGATGATTTTAACTGTATGACAGTCTCTAGAAAACGTAACTTTAAGGTATGCCTAAACGTCGCAAAACAAAATATTTGTATAAACAGATTTTTGATATAAACAAATGCCAAAGGGAGAGTGCATATCAAAATAATTATCTAGAATGACAATTTTAGTTGTAAAAGAATAATTTTGATCCGTCACGCAAAAAGGGACCATCTGGGAAATGCGTAAAATGTTGACCCTGGTCAGACTGCGCGAAACTTTTTGCGAATAAGACATTTTCTGAATCTAGAATGATTATTCAACCTTCCTAAGTCATCATTTTCGAATTCCGCCTCCGCGTTGATGTATTTTTTTTTTTACAGAGTTCCCAGATGGTCCCTTTTCGTGTGAAGGGTCACAGAATATAAGTTTCTAAAAGTGTCGACTCAGTCAGCCTGCGAGTCACGCCAAACTGACTATAATCGAGGTCACTTTATGTAATTTTCCTAATCTATAGTTAAAACCATCCTGAAATTGACAAGATGAATGATTTATGAATGATTTTGAATGAAATTGAATGAGTGTGTGGAGCGAGTTTCGAATGAAATTACAGGGTGGTAAACCAAGATTGACAAAATAAGCAAAATTTATTACCTCCCTTTAATAAAATATACGTTATTTTTCATTTGTATGTCTTCGTGAACCAATCAGACAATTTTAAATCCACACCACCCAATAAAATCGTAGAATTATTCTCACGATTTGAGTTAAATGTTTATTTCGAAATGTTTTCTAAAGATTTTGGAGCGTTCTTTATTGATTTGATTGAGTGTTTGGAATGAATGAATGGAGCGCTGAGTGAGCGATTGAGAATAGTTTTGATCGGAATAAGTGTCAATTTCACTATGTATTTAACTGTACCTCTTCGGCACTTGGGTAATATTTGATATGTTAACCCTTGCCTGGCTGAATGAAAACCTATGCATAATTGTATTGATATCTCAGTGCTGAAGGTATTAAATGCAGTGATTGTGAATCAGTTTATATGAAATTATCTTTAAACGATTCCGGTTTAAAAGGCAAAAAGGCAAATCAGGCGGCGTAGACTTGAATCAGACTGAACATATGTGTAGGCTGATCATTGTCTAAGCCTCCTGCCAACGTAGTAGTATTCCGGTTTCAGCATGGCAAGAATTAAACGAATCTAACCTGGCTTTGCCAGTTGAGTTTGAACCTACAGGAACATAAAATTTAAAAAGTGTGTCAAGTAAGGACTAATATCGGCCTGTTCGTCTGCACAGTCTGATCAGAGACGACTCTTTTGGTACTGAAGAAGAAACTGAATCAAAGTTGTTGTTATTTCATCAGAATAACGGCGACATCCCTACAGTTCTACATGTAAACATGTATATAACCCATTATTCGTGTCCCATTTGGAAGCCTTGGTGACCAGCCCTACATTCAGCATGACAAAACGGTACAAACCGTTTGCAAATTATACCCCGCTTTGTACGCAAGTACACGTGTAAAGCGGGGTATAATTTGCAAATAGTTTGCACTGTTTTGCCATCCTTCAAGCAGGGCAGTACAATTTTCAAATTGTTAAAGCATTTGCAAACTTTTCACAAATGGTACCCCGCTTTGCACGTGCTCTCACGTACAAAGCGGGGTATCATTTGTAAAACGTTTCGCAAACGTTTCACATCCGAAACGCATACGAACGTCAATCATATGTGACTTTTCTGTGCATTTTTCATATAATTCACGTGTGCCTTTGTTTTAACAATCGCGTTATATTTCCGGGTATCGATTTCAAACAATGTTTGTTTTCCAGGAAAACGTGACTTTTCGGATTTTTGTTTGTAAAACGTGCTAATCAAATGCACTCTTAACAAATAATAAGATATAGAACTTGATATTTCAACATAAGTTCCAAAAAGGGAACAATAAATAGAATGATATCATCGAATTTGTGATAAAAAGTCAATTTTGACAGATGCAAGTAATATTTGACTTAAATAATGCTTTTACGTATTTTAAGTAAAATATATCCAAATGGAAATCGTCATGAATGTTTCCTTTTTAGCAGTCTTTTCAAATCTTCTTTTTAATATAAAATTTACAAGTTTCGTCATCAATAGCGTTTTTAGATAAATGTATTGTTTCAATAAAGCTTAGTTGAGAAAAAAAGGTTTAACCGAATTATTATACTATTTAATGATACAAACTTAGACGTTTAATTCTTATTCCACTTGAAGTACATCAGGGTATCCTAGTTTTGCGGTTTTTCAAATTCTAAGACATTATTATGGAATTTAAAGTAAGTTACATCGTGAAATTGACATTCATCTCAAGCCATTCTAAATCGCCCACTTAACGCTCCATCCATTCATTTTTTAAAAACTCACTATAAACACTCAAAAACGCTCCAAATTAACCCTTAAATAAACAAGATCAATAACTACATTCAAATAAATGTAGCTAGAAGAATATTGCGATTTCAATGACATAATTGGGATTATAAGCGTTTAATTAGTTCTCGAAGAAATAGGAAGATATTTACATAACTTGTATGCATTTTTTAATAAAGTGAGGTAATAAATACCGCCAATTTTGTACATGTTGAACAACATTTGCGATATTGGATAACCTTACTTGAATTTCACTGATAACTCACTCACCACATTAATTCAAAATCATTTCAAAATCTTTCACCTTGTCAATTTTACGACGTGGTTAACTGAATCATTAGCGGATTTTTCAAATTCTAAGACATTATTATGGAATACGTTGACATTAATTTGGGTGCTATTTGAAGGAGCAGTTGTATTATAATTCATCACGATTAATAATTTCCTCAACATGGAACGAATAAAACGAATGATTCTAAACATAAGCACAGAGAAAATTGATTGAAGCCTTCCATACAAGCTCAGAAAGTAACGGATAAACTACCGCTCCTTTTCAACCATTGATATCAATTTACATCACGAAATTAAGATTTTCAAGAGACAAATTGTCAATGGGTGGCTAAATCTCGTAACTACAGCTTGAATAAATCTGTAGTTCTGAGGATTTGTCGCTCACTGGCGTTATATGTTTGACCCTTTGCGAACATTTTTACCGATTTATTACAGATTTTTTCTGTAAAATGAATATTCTAAAAAATAGAGGATATATTGGTTCTGAACTATGTCAATATCGTACCCATCCAAGAATTTACTCAAATAAATGAAAAACTATATGGAATTTCCCGTAATGTTTAAAATCATGAGAATGTGTTATTAGAATTTGAGATTTTAGAAAACTCTCTGTTGAGCTACAAAATAAATCATAGTATAGCTCCTAGATTGAACAAGGTAAGCTAGAGACCGTACCAAAATGGAAATGAAGGGTAGAATGACCATTCTAGATAAAAGCGCCAAGTTTTGGTTCAATTCAGTCCATTCAATCGGATAATCAGCAAACAATGTTTATGGCAAATAAAAAACAATATGTACACAAATATTACGAAGATACAATACAGTAACAAAATACAAGTAAAATTGCCAACGTAGAATTGCGTCGTGAATTTGACACTCATTCCGATGAACATCATTCTAAAACATTCACACAATGCTCCATTCATGCATTCATTCAAAACACTCACTCAAATCGATCAACCTCCCTTTCATTTCACTCAAAACGCGCTCGACGCACTCATTCAATTTCATTCCAAAATCGTTTCAAAAGCATTCATCTTGTCAATTTCACGATGTATTTAACTGTACAACAGGCAAACATTTGGACAGACGAATCTACAAATGTAATAATAACTCAAAGAAACCAATGGTATCAATGAGTCTTAAAGCTACAGCAATGAAGATAGACATTCCTTCGACATAAACCTCAACAGCTCATTCGACTCACGTTTTTGAAATATTTATGGAACAATGATCTGATTTGATAAACATGGAAGCTTCTTACGCAAAAGAAATCTGCCATATAAGGAAAGTGTAGTAAGTTAGGCAAACCTATGTCAAAAAATGACCAAAAATAACTTCATACCGCGTGGGGGCGGCAAAAAAATCGAAGTAACGAGGTCATTTCTTCGAATTTTAGATCGCCCCTTCGTACTTCGAACTTCGACATAAAATGGCGGAGAATCAAAAATAAGGTAAATATTGCAGTTCCCGTTTGAATCCACTGAATTTGAAATATTAATCAACATGTACATGTACCAGCGATTTATTATTTCATATAATAACACGATGGAGTAAATGCAAATATAAAATAAATAGAATTTTACTATTTACACGCAGTACAGGGTAAATAAAATTGTAATTGCACGTGTTATAATGTGTATCATTTCATTTTCACGTTGATGTGTCTATGAATAAATTCTTCAGGGGCTGGGGAGCAAAATCCTCGGACTCGGCCCTCGGATTTTACCTTTAGCATATGCTCCTCAATCAGACTTTATTCATTGACGCACCAACCTGAAAAGAAATTATTTCATAATCATTATCAATTCTTCTATCAACAAATATAGATCGTATTTTAGCATGCAGCATAAGGGCATAAGGTAGTGGACCCATAATATTTCCGAACCCTTTTCGGTAGTCAATAACTTAATCAGTGTTAACCGAGGTTTCCTGATGGATTTCATTAGGAAACATCGGCCAACCTTGTGAAAGATCATGGGTTCCGAAATTTTTCGGAACTATTACGGGTCTACTCCCTTTAAACAGGCCTTAAAATATTTTTATTAATGTTTTTGAAGTAAGACACAGGTTTACATATTCAAGTTCTTTTAAAAAGAAAATGCATACAATGAACATTCCATGAAGAAAGGGAAAATTGTCACCGGAAGCTAGGTGAATAATTTGTTTCGTAAGACTGTCAAAATGTATGACAATCCCTGCGTCTTGATTCAATTTGTGGAGTAATTCAGTTTTAATGCCAAATCGATCAAATGTTCAGGAACACCCTTATAACTGCTGTCATCGAATACCGTAAACAATTAAAATATTGAATGAAAAGGCGGAAAGTGATTCTTCTATCAATTACCCTCCCAAACTTAGATTTTCCGTGAATGAACATAATCATGGATTACAAAAGTGCATTGTCGGTATATTATATCAGGTCCAAAAACTAGGATTTGATATTGTTTGATTTCATTTTTAAGGTTAAGAACTTCGTGAAGTTGGCATTAACCTCGATCAAAACCATTAAAAGCCACTAGCTCTGCGCCCCAATCATTCATTCAAAATTTCACTCAAACCATTACAATAATGCTGCGAAATCATTCAAAACATTCAACATTTCATTCAAATTATGTCACGATTTGATTGGCAAGTGTAGGTTATAGAGCGTCAGATTAGGAGTTGAAGATACAAAATTTGGAAAGAACTGATATTTTGTTAAAGGGAGGTAATAAATTATCGCTACTTTCGTCTAATTTGGACGAAATAATCGATAATCGTTAACTCCCTTGAATTTCACTCAAAACTCGCTTAACACACTTTTACAATTTCATTCCTAAGTCATTCCATTTTTCGTTTATCTGTTTATTTTTTTCAGTGTTAGGCTATTTACATAGAGTATTTGATTGTAAGATCAAAATTTCTTTCATTGAGTTAACAACAAAGGCTATGCTTTACAAAACGTACGATTTAGTGTTCTTACACGAAAATCAGATACTGACTTCATTTCTAAAATGCAAACATAGAACAAATTTCATGACAAATTCCCTTAAAATTTCGTCCGTTTTGACGTCATGAATGAATCCAGCTTTAAAAACGTCAAATAGGGCTTTCTTCAAGTGATTTCTGCTCCTTTTGAATTTAATAAGATTTCGGTTGCGGTTGAACCGGATGGCCTTTAGCATACCGTAAGAAATTAGGGTAAAGTTTAGAACATCGTGTAATTGACAAGATGAATTATTTTGGAATGAAATTGAATGAGTTTGTCGAACGAGTTTTGAGTGAAATTAAAGGGAAGTAATTCAATATCACACATTTTGTTCAAGATGAACAAAATTAGCGATATATATTACCTCCCTTTAATGAAATATACGTATTTTGACACTTCAAAAGCTACAACTGACAATAAAATCACAGAATAATTTGATCGAGATTAATTAAATGCTGATCGCCTATAACGACTTCGAAATATTTTCTTACGATTTTCGAGTGTTTTTTATCGATTTGAGTAAGTATTTTGAAAAAATGAATGAAGCGCTGAGTGAGCGATATAGAGTGGTTTTGATTGAGATGAATGTCAATTTCACGATTGAACTTACTGTACATGTATGGTGCCTAATATAAATAATTGCTGGATTTATGTTGTCGTATAAAACTGATACAAGGTTCTTACTATTGTATCTTATATGTTGCCTTATAAATAGTGCCTGATATATGTCATCGCATAATGATCCATGATATATCATTCCCATCGCATCATTAAATGTGACGACGAGGATGAAATCACAGGGTTCATACAGATGTCCGTAATCGAATACAAAATACCATGTGTATGGTAATACACCGTGAATAAATTCATTGATAGTTTGATAAGGGTCAATGGATTGCTTTTCACTAAGCCGTGACTCAATCACATTCCCAGAAATAGTGTTTTATCCGGCAATTCTCCAAATATGGTAAATGAGATGCGGTCGGTCAATGAAAGAGGGTTGGGAAAATAAATTGGAAAAGTGACAAGAATTCTCGATGACGAATTAGTCGAGTTTCGTATTAAAAGGCCAATCCAGCGATCTGCATGAATGAAAGTTTTCTGACCAAACAACATCGTTTTAAAAAGTGCTTAGAATTAATTTTCAATTCATTGGTAACTTCTGAAACAACATAACGTCGTCGTCTTTCAGAAAAATACAACCTTCAGTAAAACTTGTGTTAAGCGACCACTATGGGGACCACCAAAAGCGGTCGTTTATGGGAATGGTCGCTTAATACAAAATATCATGATACATGTGAGTGTTCATTTTGATAGAAATTATAGATTGTCGGTCAAGTCGTACTGATTCCTATAATGTTCGAACCCATTAGAATCGTCTTATTAAGACGATTCTTCATAGGCTCGAACATCATAAGATTCAATAATATCAAATTTTTCGTTAAGAATGTCCTCTTTTTCAGAGATTTTGCTTTAAGTGAAGGGACTTTTTACGGTGGTCGCTTAATGGAATTGGTCGCTTAATACACGTGGTTGCTCGAGCAATATCGACTGTATACTCTTTTTGGAATCTACCTTTAAGGTATACCTCATCGAAAAACTTTGTCGGAAAACGCGTTTTTAAAACTTTCACTAATCCCTCTTAGTTCTGCTGACTAGAGAATGTACTTGTACCCGTACCAAAGTTTTGGGTCTCTAGTATAAAATACAATGCCACTGTAATTAAAATCCCCATTTTCTCACGAAAATTCAGCTCTTATGAATGAACCTGACCTACATTCTTATCCCAATTTTGCCATATAAGGAAATATTGAGTTCTGAGGATTTCCCCACCCACGGGATTATCGGAGTTATTGTGTAGGAATGTTTCATGGCTACAAATATCCGATTGATTTCCAAGCTGTCGTGCGCTTTAGAAAGGCTCTTTATGATTAATATCCTTACAATATGTAATAACCGAGACTCAGAAAGAGGCGTTTTATTCGTAGACATGTCCGAAATGGAATCTTGGCCCTTTATCATACATTTACATTTTGAGCCTGTGCGTGACATTTCCAACAATTTCATGTGTTTGACAGGCATTGAGCATACTGGCCAATCAAACACAGAATTGGAAATATTCTGGAATTGTGAGCATAGACTAAACGTCCATACTGCTAGCGACATCGTGAAATTGACATTCATCTCAATCAAAACCATTCCAAATAACTCATTTAACGCTCCATTCCTTTATTCCAAACATTCACTCAAATTGATCAAAAACGCTCCAAATGACTAGAAAGTATACAATCAAGAGCTACATTCAAAATAAATATAATTGGAGAAAGTCACGATTTCACTGACATAATTGAATTTGTTTGCGTCTGATTGGTTCTTGAAGAAAAAGGAAGCAATTTACAGAACTTTTATGCATATTTTTTTAGAGGAGGTAATGAATATCGCTAATTTTGTTCATCTTGAACAAGATGAATAAAATTAGCGATATATTCTTTATTTCTCCGCCACAGGGGCGAGATTTGAACAGAAAACAATAAACAATTACTTCCTCTTTATTTCACTCAAAACTCGCTCCACACACCCACTCAACTTCATTTATGTCAATGAAATCGGGATTTTTCTCTATCAAAATTTATTTTGAATGACGTTGTTGATTCTATATTTTTCAATGGGTTTGAGCGTTTTTAAATGGTTTAAACGAGTGTTTGGAATGAATGAATGGAGCGCTGAGTGAGCGATTTTCAATGGTTTTGATTGAGGTGAATGTCAATTTCACGAGTCACGGGGAGAGTAACTGAGATCCGTCCCTCGCCCTATGACTATTCAAAAATTTAAAGCGGTCAGGGCTGTAAGCACAAGTTTTGGATTTTTAAAGCTTTGGATATTTTATAAAACCGTGAAAAGCATTGATCTAAAGAATAGGCATAGTGTAAATTATCCTCTACATTAAACTGTTGCATACGATAAGGACGAATGACCAAGTTTATTATTTCCTTTTCGGCCGCGACCAACCTATTTTTAAAATATTCTTATTCCGGTACATGGAATTTTAAGGTCTGTAAGCGATGTCTACTGTAGTTTGTAATGTTGATTACGTTTGATAATGACGTAATTGATGATGATGATGATGATGATGATGATGATGATGATGATGATGATGATGATGTCTTCTTTAATATGCGTTGCCTTTTTCAAGCTGTAGTTACGAGAAATAAGACGCTAACACACGAATGTTGGTAGTAGTCCGTGGGCCAGGAGGGGTCACCATGCACCCCCCTAAGGGCTCTCCAAGAGTGGTATAAAAATGTTCACATGACCTCCCTGAGTGAGAATCAAGATGTTAACAGGTGGTAATTTGGGTCCCGACTGCCATTCTGAGTGGTTTTCTAGATGGCAGCCAAGAAAAAATTCATTTTACCTTTGGTACACTATAGAGGGATTTTTTTCATTTAAAATATTTTTTGAGAGTCTGAAACATGTATATTTTGCGTTCTGGTAAAACCCTGTATTACATAAAATGATTTTGAAGATCGCAACTTCCGAAATGGGAGATGGCAGCCAGTTCTAGATAAGAATTTTGCTATTTATAGTAAGTTGCCGGAAAATGAGTGATTCCAATACCTATGTCATTGTGTGTTAATATTTTAATTGGTCAATCGGTTTAAGATTGACAGCAGCGGTCCATTAATTGCATAAAAATATTTAAATATATATATTAAGAAGCAATGTTCCGAATGAAATAAAATACAACCAATATTCCATGATGTCCTTTAATTCTAACGCGGTTATTACATGGAACATATTCAGACGAATAGGTCATTAGACAAAATGGGGACTGCAGACGAAACAACGCCAGAAAGTCACGGGTATTTCGTGTTGGTATATTTTGTGGTCATAAATGGTGAAATAAGATCTATAGATGCGTCTTGAAGCGTTTTATTTTTATTAAATTTTTGTTACACTGAATATTTACGAAAAAGAATTGTATAAACCGCAAAAGTAATGTCGAATGACTTCACTCAAATGACCATTCTGGTTTTATTTTCCAACATTCAGAACGTTCAGTTTGATGAAATGGTAAAATTCTTGAGATAAAAAAGCCTTTTTGGGCTTGCGAAACTAAATTGATTTAAAAAAAACGTATAAAAACAACCAAATTGACCAAGAAATCCTGGGTCTGATTCCAAGGCACGGCGATTGTTCTCGATTCTTTCACAGGCCGACACATTCGGTGCGCATACTGGTGAATTTTCTAGGATGCAGAATCGAGAAGGATTAAAATTTTAAAATAACTCTTTTCCAAAATCGATGTAAAGAATGGTTTAAAGCTTGAATGAAAAGCCTTTAAACTATAGTCGCCATATTGTTTTACAGTCGAGACCTTATGACGAGTTGTCGCCATATTCAGTTACACAATCGTATCGCCCGGCGGTGCTTTTTTACAACCGAGTATGACCGCAGATCGCGTGCTAGCCGTCAGCATTGACACTCTGTCTCCTCCAAATGTACAATACGCACCGGGCCATTGCAGTAAAAACACAATAGAACATGAGTTGATCTATTTATACCTAACTCCAAAAGAAACGTCCACAAAATATAAATTGAAATGATTAAACATCTTTATACGAAATTTAATTTTTCTTTGCTATTTTTGATAAAACAACAATGTAGCCGCATGTACGGGATACATATAATACGTACTTAGTGTATTATATGAGAAAAATATCTAACGAGGTTGGGAGAATTGATCATTGTCGAGGCTCTGCCGAGACACTTATCAATTCTCACAACCGAGTTAGATATTTTTTCATACAATACATTAAATATGTATTATATTTATCTTATAACCTGTATTTGCCTTCTTTTCATTGATGTTTCTAACTGAAATGCAAGTTTCTAAAAGTAACCATATGATATCATTGTTCTAAAAATAAATATGTGATAACAAAAAAAATATCATACGGGATGTTATCATATGGATATTTGTATAGTTATAAGATAAAAAACAATGATGCTACCCGAGACTGCTGTTAAACAGATACGCATCACTTGACAACACAATCAAAAAAGTTCACACGAATGAAAATGGATATTCCATTATGTATAAGAGTACCATTTTCACAAGTGAGCTCTACTGCATATCCCACACAAGAAATCGATTTTTAAAAGCTGTTCATTTTGTCTGAAAAATTCTTACGCACCCTACTCAAATTGCAAGGATAATGGGTGGGTGGGGTATTTTTTCATCATATGGTCATTGTGAAATCCTGCATGAAAGACGATGAAACTAGGAAATCTATGCTTAAGGAAGTTTGACGAGGTACAGTAGATTTGACAATTAACCGGTGGGCTTTCATACCGTCAATTTCTTTAAGAAATTTGGCTTAAAAGACGCTATCTAGAGCCATTTTTCTGGTATCAATTTTCAGGAGCAGTTTGAAGTCACTATTGATAGCGCAACACGTAATTTAACCCTTTCCTGTTTTTCAAAATTTTGGACCTGTCCAAATTCAAAGGTTTTGCAGACGAAAATTTAAAGTAGATTTAATTTGAAAAATAACTTTTTAGTATGGTAGAAAATAGTGTGGAAAAAGAAGAAATTGCTTGTCAGAAGCAATTTCTTCTTTTTTCACAATGTTTTGTCAATCATAAAATTACAAGCACGTAAAAAGCAAAGGGTTAAATGGCTTGTCTCCTCAGACCCCATTGTTGCTAATAACATGCTTACGTATTATATGACGTCATCAATGAATTATTGATCTTGAAACGGTTTATTGGTAGGCGCTTAAATGTCTTTCGATGCACATTAAAATTTCCCAAAAGAAACATTTGTGCATCAGACCAACCAAGCTTAAGGCACACGTTTGCTAAAAGGGCGTTTCTACGGAAAGGAACACAGAACCTTACATTCAAAATATCGGTCTAGAAAAGAAAAATGATTTTGACAGGTATTAAAATTAAAAAAAAAAAGCAATTAAGTCATAAAGTCACAAGACGTTTATTTTGGATTTAGTATATATTTAAGTTTAATCAGGATCATACGAAAATGAAGTTAAATATATATGTTTGAATCTGTGTATGATATTATCAATGCATTTGCATTAAAGATAACATGAATATTGTTTAGCATAAACAGTCAAATTGTGCAGTAGGGGTATCGTTGGTTGAGTGAAGAAAATTAAAGTCTGAAACTAACTACAGAGAGCATAGTGAATACTCCGATCAGACTGTGCAGATGCACATGCTGATCGGAGTCTGCACTTTGAGCTGTGGATTGTAATGCACGGGCTCATCTTTAATCTGTTTGCCACAGTGGAAAGGTACTCCTGTCAGATCCAGAGGTTAGAACAGCAGGATTTGGTTTCCATAAATGTACAGAAGTGCGTATTCGAGTCCCAAATGCGCTGATTTTTTCGCACGAAAATACTTCAGACGAAAATATCTGTTACTACGTTACAAACGCTCATCAGGAATTTTAAATCTGTGTTAATATTGAATGACTTAAGGTTCATGTAAAGTGTTTGAGACCCAATTTTAAGGGCACTTCATTAGCCGAGAAAAAGCAGTATGTCCAGGTATATCATATATCAAAATGAAGGTATTCATGAGCACAAGCAGTTAAGCAACATAAGACCGCCATAGCTATAGAGGTATAGCCAAAACATTGTGGAAAATGGTCATTTTGTTCAGAACAAGCAACTGCACGACGGTTGGATAAAACTGCCCCATATTTTAACAAAGTACAGTCTAAAGTACTATCCAGGTAGTACTACAAACGTTGATATAAAACTCAGACTCAAAACGCTTTATTTAAACAACCAATTTCCATTTATTTTGTCAACATACATGTCAAACCGGTTTGGTCTGTTTTCAAAATAGATGTTAGGTATGGTGCAACATCGTACCATAAAATGGTGAATTATTTTCTGCGATTTATTTCAAATTATAGTTTTTTTAATTCAATGATCTATAATAAATTACTATATATTCATCATTGTGTAAAACAGAAAATGATATATTGCTTAACAACCTTACAGGTATATAAACTATTTATGTCCATCTATGTTGTGATAACACACCATACCTTAAACAAAACTACACGTTTACAAAATTAGAATGACATATATGACATATGTGTTTATGAAATACCTTACACAAAACTACGCGTTTACAAAATTACAATGACATATATGACATATGTGTTTATGAAATAAGTTAAAATTAATTGCTTGCATAACTACATTTTGGGCCCGAATTTCATACCAACAGTTGTAGCATACCTGGATAGTTCTTTAGACTGTACTTTGTTAAAATATGAGTCATATTTTTACAACAGTCATGCAGTTGCTTGTTCTCTACAAAATGACCCTTTTCCACAATGTTTTGGCTATACCGCTATAGCTATGACAGTCTCATGTTGCTCAACTGCTTGTGCTCATAAATAGCTTCATTTTGGTATATAATGTACCTGGACATACTGCTTTTTCTTAGCAAAATGAAGTGCCCTTTAAATTTGGTCTCAAACACTTTACAGGAACCTTAAAAAGACCTAGTTCTAACTACATTTTGATCAAGCTGTATAGTTAAGACTTTTGATTGTCTCAAAATAATGCATATTGGTCTTACCATACTTTGGTCGCCTCAGGCCAAGACGTTTTTAGCTCGGCTGTTTTCGTAGAAAACCCCGAGATATTGCTATAGCCTTCGTGTCGTCGTTGTCGTCGTCGCCGTGCGAAAACTTTGACATTTGTGATATCTCTGGTTTTGCTGAAAGCATTTACTTGAAACTTGGCACACATATTCACCATCAAAAGAGCAACATATACTATCAAGGGGGATAACTCTAGGTGCATTTTGAACAAATTATGCCCCTTTTTCGACTTAGATTTTTTTCCCACCATCAAGCACTCAACAGCCGAGCGTAGGCACCCGTAGGCGGTGCTCTTGTTGTTTTCTTCGAAATAGATAAATTTTTATTGTCTCCCCAAAAAAAATATGCACACTTGTTTCGGTGCTCAACAAGGCATATTTCATAAAGTTAGGAATATCATGAAATTGACATTCAACTTAACCAAAACCATTCTAAATCGCCCACTTAACGCTCCGTTTTATTTTTTTCCAAACACACACTTCAATCACTCAAAAGCGCTCCATATTCGTTAAAAACAAATCGAAAACGATCAAAACGAACAGCATTTATTTAATATTTATCAGATTATTTCCCAATTTTGTCGGCTTATGTGGGTTTTCAAATGTCTGGTAGGTCCGCGACAACACCCATATGGGCAGGATCGTATATTTCTTTAAAGGGGGGTAATAACTATCGCTAATTCGGACGGAATTAGAAATATTGGATTACCTCCCATTATCTTCATTCAAAACCCGCTCCTCCCACTCATTCCATTTCATTCCGCATTCGTTCTAAAATCATTCACATTGTCAATTCTACGATGTTGTTAGCTGTATTTCAGTCGGAATTAAGGATATGATTTGGCAATCGGTATTTTATTGACAAAAGGCTTCGTCAGATATATAGCTCTTCAACAAACTACTGTACCTTTAATAATATTGTCATTTGATTAATGTCTGTATTCGGTGAATTTTCTTTTCTTTTTTGATCCTATCGAGCACTAAACTTCTGACGTAAACAATGACTTTCGAGTTCATATATTAGACTATCGGTACGTTGATAAAGCTTTTGGCAAAGGTAACATAGGGAAACTTTCTTTCGAAGGTTGCTTCATCATCGCCATCGATATATGAACCATGAGAAATCAGAATAATACGTACCTATTTGAGAAGAAAACTGTCAAATTTCAAGCTCTTAACATATATATATATATATATATATATATATATATATATATATATATATATATATATATATATATATATATATATATATATATATATATATATATATATATATATATATATATATATATATATATATATATATATATATATATATATATATATATATATATATATATATAAATGTTTTAATGTGCCGAAAACGTTCATTCATGCCTTCATTTTCGAATAATGGTGCACAAAGCATCTTGTAATTGTTATATTTGCGTTTCCTTACATGTTATTAGATTATAAAAAAAATGAACAAACCATTTATTCATGGAAGTATGAAACGAAAAAAAAATCTCTAAGCACTGGGTCATTGAAATATTTCCCCCGTATTAGAATGGAGTTTGAAGCCCAGTAGATTATAACGTACCCAATAAACCTTACTTATCATCCATTGGCTGTCAGTACATAGACAAATTAGTGTATGGTTCTTTTGAGGTCCTCTGGGAGGGAATTTTCATGAAACAAGTCAAATCGTCTTAATCATTGGCATGCGTAAGTCATTGACCTTCAACGGGGTCAAAAGAAATCTTAGAAGAACGTTTTATACGGACCAATCAGAAGGCTTCGCTGCTTCAGGATGAAAGCCTTGTACAGTCTTGTTCAAGCGACCACGTGTATTGAACGACCTTTTTTTGATAAGCGACGGTTTTCAAATCCCCCTTCTTTAAATCAAAATATTTCAAAAAGAAGTTGCCATTGGTCTAAAAATAAATGAAAATGAATCTTAATGTTGTTAAAACTCATTTGAATCGTCTCAATTAGACGATTCTTTTGAGTTTTAAGAACATAGAATCAATGAGAAATTCATTGCCGTGCGTAAGTCATTGACCTTCAAACGGGGGGTCAAAAGAAATCTTAGAAGAACGTTTTATGCGAACCAATCAGAAAACTTCGCTGCATATGGATGAAAACCTTTTACAGTCAATATTGCTCAAACGACCATGTATATTGAACGGCCTTTTTTGATGTGCGACCGTTTTCAAATCAAAATATTTTAAAAAGAAGATATTATTGGCCTAAAAATGAAAATGAATCTTATGTTCTTAAAACTCATTTGAATCGTCTCAAAAAGACGAATCTTTTGAGTTTAAGAACATACACTACTCAAAAGTTCTAAGCGGCCACCTTACATTTCTCGATTTTTCACATGTTTTACGCTTTTATTTCAAAATGTTCACTTTGCCTTTTGAAAGAGTAGCCATTTAGACATGATCCTGTCTAATTCTTTTGTAAAATCGTGCACCAGGAAATTATAAAAACGGGAATCAATTGCCTGTACCCTCAAATTCAAAAGTCACAAAAATAACAATTTTTAGAGAAATTTGATTTTTTCGACACTTGAAAAACGCAAAGCTTATCAATTTTAAGTACCGATATCAGTGGTAGAGCACACGTGAACCTCAAAAAATTAAAAGAAATGTCACAACCTCCCTCACTTTTCTTACCCCAACAAGAAATGTCAAAAATACCCCACCCACCAATGTTAACTTTGAAATCGAGGGTGCTCCTACATTTGCTTAATTTTAAAACACATTTGTGTCGAATTTCTTTGCTGACTTTGTCTTGTTGACTTCATAAATGACTTTGCTACATTATTCAAGTAATAACGGGCTGAAACCATGCGACATTTACAACATATGAACAAAAATGCAAGTGGCCGCTTAGGAGTTTGGAGGAGTGTTAAATTATCGAGAAATTGGCAATAGCATACACATTCAATCCAAGTATTTTGATTGGTTAAAAAAGTGTACTAAGCGACCATTCTCTTTAACGACCGCCTTTGGGTGTTCCCGTTAGTGGTCGCTTAATACACATTTTACTGTATATTGTGTCTGTCATTTGGACACAACTGCGTGAGCATCAGCACCATGTGACGGTAGCAGCACTTGACGCAACAAGAGCATAACATAACATCACAAATATATGAAGCACATAGGCCAATTGCCATTAAACATTTTACACGATGTTGTTAACTGCACCATATCACCATGAATATATACAGTAAATAGTATCGTGAAATTGAAAAGGCGAAGAATTTTTTAATTATTATGGAATGAAATTGAATGAGTGTGATGAATGAATTTAGAGTGAAATCAGAGGGAGGTAATCCAATATCGCTAATTTTGTTCAGGATGAACAAAATTAGCGATGTTCATTACCTCTGTTTTATGTCGATTTCACGATGTGACCTACTAAATGTACCATATCACCATGACGACATACAAGCTGGGTATCTAACCATCAGTGTACAGTTAAAAACATCATGAAATAGACATTCATCTCAATCAAAACCATTCTAAATCGCTCACGCAGCGCTCTTACTATTCATTCCAAACACTCACTCAAACCATTCAAAATCGATCAAACCCATTGAAAAATATTGAATCAAAAATGTCATTCAAAATAAATTTTGATAGAGAAAAATCGCGATTTCACTGACATAATTCAAATTGTTAGTGTCTGATGGGTTCTTGAAGAAAGAGGAGGCTAAGTATAGAGCTTGAATGCATTTTTTTTATTAAAGGGAGGTTATAAATATCGCAAATTTTGTTCATCCGGAACAAAATTTGTGATATTGATAACCTCCCATTAAATTCACTCAAAACTCGCTCCTCACACTCATTCAATTTCATTCCTTAATCATTCCAGAATCATTCACCTGGTTAATTTCACGATGTTGTTAGCTGTAGCTACCTGCACACGAAAACGACGTAACGACCATCTCAAGTCCTCTAAAGAAAAGCTGAGAAAAGAATAACGAGCTAGTGTACAATGAAATGATTAAACTTTCAGAAAATGTAGACTAGTAACTTTTAACTATAAAACAGGGACACATTACATATCCCGTGGCCAAAGATTCAATAAATAGCTATTGAAGCTACCAAAACCTATATTTTGTGCAACGGATGTCAATAAGGGGTTGCTACCAAAAGAATAGTAAGGAATCAAGGGACTGAAAGCCCAAAGATACCTGATAGAAACTGATAAATTCTTTCAAATAAATGCCAAAAAATTAATCCTCACTTTCAAAAGATAAGTAGGTAGTGTTGGCTAAGATCAGACTACATATATGTCCAGACTGATCTAAGTCTATGTCCCTACATAATTCAGCGATATTCCGGGCTCAGCATTACATACAGATAAAAACATCGTGCATTTGACACCCATTCCGAGGAAAATAATTCTAAATCATTTACACAGCACTCCATTCAATCGATCAAAAACGCTCCAAAATCGTTAGTAAACATTTCGAAATCGTTAAGGGGGATCAACGTTTAATTCAAATGGATCAAATCATTCTTTGATTTTATAGGCTTTTAAAGTGTCTGATTAATCAACAAAGAACACAAACAGAAAAAAAACTTATGTTTTATTAAAGGGAGTTAATAAATATCGCTCATTTTGTTCACCTTAAACAAAATGAGCGATATTGGATTACCTCCCTTTCATATCACTCAAAACTCGCTTCACACACTCATTCAATTTCATTGCAAAATCGTTCCAAAATCAAACATCTTGTCAATTTCACGATGTCTTTAACTGTAGATGTAAGTCCAGATAAATTCCGATTTTGTTAATCATCCCAGAAAGATACATTTTCAGTAAAGGTTGTTTTATACCACCTAATTTGATATCAAAGACAGGTAATGGCCGATCTCACACGACCAAATACAATCCTTCCATTTTATTGCAACATCCATAAATCATGCCTTAAAGTCAATCTGTCAATCGCTAAAAACAAGGCAAGACAAATAAAATAAATAAAATACCGCCATGAAAACTGAAACGGTTCTTCACGAGAAAATTGGTTGCGCGAGAATGCGACGTTACTACGAGGAACTACTTGTCCGTTTCTACACATTAGTGAAGAAAACCTTTCTGGGTGTTCTAGGGGCTTGTTTTACTTATCATCTTACGACATTTTTTGCGTAACGTAAAAATCAATGTTGCTACTACAGTAGTAACTAATTGAGGACTTTTACCATGCATTAACTCATTGGAATCGCCTTCTAATAGATGAAAGTACCAGGTCCGAATTTTGATTTTGACTTACGATTATTTTTTCGTAAGAAAAAACTACTAAAATACTTAAACTGGCCCGAGATCCAAATTTTGTTTTTCAAGTCTGTTCAATGTGTCCCATATTGATTTTGCATTGTCCATATTGTTTCCCGTCGGCATGTTTGTCAATTTTCAAAAGATTAAAACGTTTTCTCAGATTCAGGAACCAATCACATCCTTCTAAAGACACTAACTGCTGCATATTTTCCTGATTGCACAGACATTGTAGAAATGAATGAAAAATGATTTTCGGTCTTCTTGAAAATTGTACCTGATCATAATTGTCATAAGAAGCCGGAGTGGGAAATTTAGTGACAAGCAATGTCGAAAGTCTGCCGAATGAAATAAAAAAGCTTCGACCTTGGCTCATGCAAATAAATGCAGTGAATAATAAAATGACAATTTCAATTAGAATTGAATAGACAAATCATTTACATGTTATAAAATACACATATACATTTTGTTAATAAGCAATAAGCATGTGTTTGGGACGACCAATCATTCAGGAACACCAATAATGGCACCCTGCTTTGCAAGCACGATCAAAGCGTCGTCAAATTTCTTATATTTTTCGCGAATGTTTTCAGTTTGAAAGCAGGAAAGTTTTCAGATGACCCGGTTCAAATTTATAATATTTAATTGAGACTTTGAAGGTTGTATTGTTACTTTTCACCTTATGATCAAACGGCTAGCCGAGAAAATTGCTTCAGATGAATAACTAGGTGGAAAGGAGAAAAATAGCCGTCTGTAGAAGTTATTGCTAGTGGCTAATTGATCTTTTTGTGAAGATTTCGAGCGTTAAAATTTCGCGTGTTCAACCATTATATAAAGTATGCAGACTTTTATTTGAGAGCTATTGAAACAATAGCTGTTTACCCGGTTTGTGAAGAAATTTTTGTCGGACTGTAGGATCACAGGGATCGTTTTATTAGAAGGTGTTATTATCTACACCGGGACTTTGGAAAATGAGAAGGAGTTGTGATGCAGTAAAATACATCGTGAAATTGACATTCATCTCAATCAAAGCTATTCTAAATCGCATACTCAGCGCCCCATTCATTTATTCCAAACATTCACTCAAATCGATCAAAAACGCTCCAACAACTTTAGAAAACATTTCGAAATCGGCCAAGACGATCAACATTCAATTCAAATCGATCAAATTATTCTACGATTTTATTGGCGGTTGTGGCTTTCAAAGTGTCTTATTCGTATAGAAAGACACACAATAGGCAAATTTCGAATATTTTATCAAATTGGGGGGGGGGTTAATAATTATCGCTAATTTTGTTCATCTTGAACAGAATTAGCGAAATTAGATTACCTCTCTTTACTTTTACTCAAAACTCGCTCCACGCACTCATTCAATTTCATTCCAAAATCATTTATCTTGTCAATTTCACGATGTTCTTATCTGTAGGACACACGCAAACATTCAGATTAGCCAAGGTTACAGAAATCATTTACGATCGTAGCAAACCATCCTAAAATCATATTGCACATATATGTTGCACGAAATGTGATCTTCCACGAAAGCCAAAAGCTATCGAACCCGTCCCGTGTTTGGGATACGAAACGTTTGCGCTTGTCCAGAAATAGAAAAAAATTTGATTACAGATAGTAACATCGTGAAATTGACATTCATCTCGATCAAAATCATTTTTAAACACTCAATCGGCGCCCCATTCATTTATTCCAAGATTCACTCAAACCATTCAAAAAACGCGCCCAAAAACGCCCCTAAATCTACAAAAATAATAACAACTACATTCGAAATAAAATTAGATGAAAAATATCCACGATTTCACTGACATAATCAAATTTTGAAAGCGAATTACGCGTTCCTGAGGACACAGAAATTCATTCATTAAACATGTAATTAATCACGCTAATTTTGTCCATCTTGAACAAAATTAGCGATATTGGATTACCTCCCTTTTATTTCACTCACATCTAGCTCCACACGCGCATTCAATTTCATACCAAAACCACTCCAAAATCATTCAAATGGTCAATTACACGATGTTGCTAAGTGTATGAAAGGGTTATTTCATAATTTAATGGGGTTATGAAGCTAAATACCTAATTAGATTCATATATGATCGCTTCAGTGGGATGAATTTTTTTCATACCTCCTCGAAATCAACAATTATTCTCTTCATCTCTTCATCTTGAACAAAATTAGTGATATTGGATTACCTCCCTTAAAATTCACTCAAAACTCGCTCCACACACTCAATCAATTCCCCTCCAAAATCATTCCAAAATCAATCATCTTGTCAATTTCACGATGTTCTTATTTGTTTGAATGGGTTTTACGCCGCTTTCAACAATTTCGCAGTTATGTATCGGAATACGTTTAAAAAGCATGGGAAGGGCTCATCTTTTAGAAAATATCAAATCTAGGTTTCACATAAAACTTCAGCGATTGAGTAAAAAAGGGTATGTGACACAAGTAGTAATGGACGGCACTTCACGGACTGGTCCGTGAAGTGCCGTCCAGATTTTGGGGTGGGTATTTATGGATTTGGACTTAGTCTTTTCACAGAAATGTGAACTTAGGCTTGTAAGGAATATGCGTGCGACTAGTAGTAATGGACGATACTTCACGTACCAGTACGTGAAGTATCGTCCAGATTTTGGGCAGGCTATTTGTGCATTTGGACTTAGTCTTTTTCACAGAAATGCGAACTTAGGCTTGTGGGGAATATGAGTGTGGACTTAGACTTTTTTTACGAAACATGTGAACTTAGGCTTGTGGGGGACTGGTCCCTAGAGTGCCGACCAGATTTTGGGGGTGGGTATTTGTGGATTTGGACTTAGTCTTTTCACAGAAATGTGAACTTAGGCTTGTGGGGAATATGAGTGTGGTCCCTAGAGTGCCGTCCAGATTTTTGGGGTGGGTATTTGTGGATTTGGACTTAGTCTTTTTCACAGAAATGTGAACTTAGGCTTGTGGGGAATATGAGTGTGGACTTAGTCTTTTGTACGAAATATGTGAACTTACGTTTGTGGGTAATATGCGTGTGGACTTAGTCTTTTTAGGAGAAATGCGGGTTGGTTTGTGAGTAATGTGCATGTGGACTTAGTCCTTATCTTACCGTCCAAAGACGGAAAGATAGGGAGTTGTTACATGGATTTTGTCTTTGAAATAAGTGGTTGAATGTATTGTGAAAGTGAGGAATGCAAAAGGACTTTGACAATTTGCGAAAGAAAATGAATTCTTTCTTGGTGTTGGGTGGTCCTGAAAAGGACCGTTTTTGTTGATTGATAGTTTTGGTCTCTTTAGTAGTGACTGCAACCGAACCGTGCATTGCAGATTGGACAATGTCTCCTCATTCTTTTCCTTATAACCAATGTCTCTCCATTCCATACAACTCTTCTCCTAAATTGAGTAGCCATGTAAATGACATCAGGTAATCCACTTGGTTGTTGTTCTGTTGTCTTACCCAAGATGGGTCTATCCAAGTAAATGACATCTTGCAGATCATTCGTTGGTGTCTGCTGAATGGCATTTTCTTGTGGAGGAATGATTTGAGTATCTCTAATCATTCCCTGCACGCGATACAGTCGCTCAGCAATGTTCAGCAATTCCTTTGCTATATCGGTGAGTTCTCTACGAATCGGTTCCATGATCTAGAATGTTTAAGAGTGGAAAATCTGCTATGTATTTATATTGACGACGCAAACCTTGAATTGAAGAAATGGATGGCGAGATGGAAATTTGTGTTTTCTCCAAGCATGAAAATATGAGATTACTCATTATTCTCTATCATGAAACCGATTCTCTTTACCTTTATCATGAACAATCATGAGAAGGATGGAATATTAAACGACAACAAAACACAAATATTTACATTTTCTATATTTTATTGAATAATGAACCGTGAACTAAAAACAAAAAAATGGTAATCATGAACAAATTTACAATCAATTTTATATTACAAAATGTCTATACAATTCTGTTAAATGTCTGTATGAACCACGATGTGACTACTCTGTCATTTTTGTGTAAGTTCCTTGTGCTGAATGTCTTTCTTAGAAGTTTTTTTAAGTTGTATCCTCTTGCTGCCCCATCCAATGTAAAAATACAATAGTGTCCACAAACTTTTCCAAGGATGCTTTGAATAGGTTGGTTATTATAAGTCCATGAACGTGAATTATTTTGGATAAAATGAGATATTTCCCTATGAAGTGGTGGAAGACCGTATGAGTCAAAGTACATTGCTTTACCATTTGGATAGAATATAACTGCTACCCAATGTTCTCCTGAGTTGTGTGAATCTGCTGTATTGATGATATAAGCCTTCACATGTGAAGGTTTTCGCTTTGGTAATAAATCCTTTGCACACACTCTTCCATTGAGATTTTTAATCCACACTCCACGATCCAAGATATGTTGAATTTCACTGGTGTACATTATTGATCCCAAGACTGCTTTACTTTCTCACTCCAACGTTCTAGCCATGTATCTGTGAATCCGCACAAAATGTTCTTTTTTATACTTTGCCATAGTCGAAAGGCTTCTACTGATTCTTGTTCGTTTAGTTTTAATTCTTCAAGTTGTGGATACCATGTCTGCATTATTTTGTATGGATTTACTTTAAGCATTGCTTGCTCAATGAACAAGTCTGTATGTTCTTCTCTACTCATGAATAAGCAAACAGGGTGTTCTATCTGACTTGGATGATCTATTTGACACCCGTTACAATTGCTATGAACTTCTTCATTGATAAGTTCTTGTAGTTGATCCACCATACACTTTTGAAAACTGTTGTGAATGTCATTTTTACGAACTGATTCAATGTTTGATGAATATTTCACTTTCTCTGCTTTTTCTCTAAGTTTAATTGCGTACTGGTATCCAAGCATGATTTTTTAGTAATCAGTTATAACTTCTCTAAGACTGTTGATTTCGATTTGATTATCGAATTCAGCGAAAACAATAACGTTGATGACTCTAGCAAGGTTAGATCCAAACTGAAGTTCTATTCTCAAGCCTCCAGTTTTTATAGGATGCAACTGCCCTTCTTCACTGCCTTGATCTGGTGTGAGATCAAAACCCCAAAGAGCGAAACCAGCATCATATTCCTCTTTTGTTATACCAAATGATTTGTCAGCACCAATGGATTTGGTGGCATTGAACAAAGACAGGTATGATCTCAGTGTTAGTCCATTTGTGAAGTTAGGTTCAAATGGTTTACCATGAATACTGTGTCCATTGCATGATACGGCTATTTTTCTTACGTTGAAATGAGAAAAGTTGAATGGGTTTGATGTATAAGTTCCATTGTAGGCTCCATTTGTTACCATTCCAATAAAAACACGTTTTGGTAACTGTCCTTGGAACAAATGATCTTCCACTTTTGATAGAGTACCGTCAGTGATTGAAAATGTTTTCACTTCTACTCTACGAATAGGGATTTTCATGTTATTCTGTGCAATAAGTTGGTTCAGATTATTTGCAACTACTGGTGACAATTCAACATTTCTTACATGGAAACTTACTGATTCAAACTGAATTTTAACTTTGGGTTCACCTGTATGTTGAATAATGCAAAATTCTGGACGTGACTTATTTAATCTTAGTCTGATTTCCACTCCATTGGGAATATATTTTTCCTGGAGAAAAACATCTAGATGAAGACGACCAAATAATTCCACTGTCTTACTTGCTGCAATAGCCGCTATTCGTTGTTTAGTCCCTTCGTTATTTCCGGCGGTTTGAGCATCGTTCATATGTCCTGCTGTGTCTTTAATCCAGAGTTCTCCTGCTCTCAAATGAGTTCTCTTGCTTTCTGGACTATATGACAAAAGGTTTTCAATGTAGGCTCTGTATGGATAATTATTTGATCCACTGGTTATTAGTTTGTTATTCAGGTACAGATCTATGTTACTGAACATACTATGTAAGAAATTATTGACTGGTGCAATGTTAGCACCATCTGCTAAAGCTGAACCATCTGCTGCTTGGATAATTTTAAATTTTACATACAGAAAGGACTGTGATAAATCCGTCCAAAACTCTGTTTGAGGTGGTATCATAAATTCTATTGGTGAATCATTTGCAATTGATGCAACAGGAAAATGTTCAACCCACTGAGATTCCTGCATGCTTGTCATGGTAGGAGGTACTGATAATACATCTAGCTCAGTTTTACTACACTCACATGATCCACTTTGCATCATCTTTTTTCTTTTTGGATTCAAACAATAATGTTAATCAAAAATGTCTAATGGTCTGGCTGACTTTTTGTTAGTTCGATGTTTCTTTGACGTGATCTTATCACGACGGGCTCTAGAATGAGAATGATGTGCATTGCTTGATTTCTTTTCATTTATACTCGATAACAACTTATTAGTCAAATGTTTTAAGGATTGTTTTCCCCGTGACATGAGAACTTTTTTGGGCTTTTTACGATTTACTAAAATGTCTTGTGCTATTCCTAATCCTTGTTTAATACCTTCATCTTTTATTTCATGCAGTCCTGATTTTACCATAGGTTTTATTAGTGGTGTTACTGATCTTAATGCAGATTTAAACAAAGACCCTAAGCCAAAACCATATTGATGTTGAACGCCTCTATAAACAGGCACCATGTTTTTTTTATTTTTGATTTTCTTTGCGCTTACGAAAATGCAACTTTACTATTGTCTTGCCAATGACAAACTGAATAGGATGACCAGAATCACCTGTTATATTAATGTGAATGGAATCAAAATCTGATTTTGAAACTGGAAAATAATGTGGAGCAATAATTTCATGATTAATATGCTGACTTCCATTATCATTTTCAATGGAATTAGATGTTTTAAATGGTACAACTCGAAGTATTGGAACTAATGTATCACCAACAATGGAATATTCAACAATGTCTGAATAAACAAATAAATGATTATATCCTGCATCAATGTTTGGTGAATATTTAAACATTTCAAAAACACTCTTTCGCTTGTAAATTGTTTTACCGTCAAAAATAGGATCACCACCAAGTTTTTGAAATAATGATTTATTGAATTTTATTCCAGTTTTATTAATATTTCTGAATTCAAACTTTGGACGTTTTGATGATTCAGAATATCCAACATGAATAGTTGCACTACTATCATGAAGCACTTTTCCAATTTCATCATCAATGCATTCATTGACTACATCTAACACATGAGATGGTGAATTGTAAGATCCAGGTGTGAAACGAAATTTGATTGCCCATTTTGCAGCATGGCCTGTTGAATTAGTTTTAAGGGCAGTGATTTCTAATGGAGAGGGTTTTCTCTTATTTTCTTCAAATATCTTTTTGTAGATACCAGCATCTGTCGTAATGATATCAAACCTAGCTTCTTCTTCACTGATATTTAGGAATTGACTTGGTGTTATCAATTGTGCAAGTCCAACTTCCCAATCTTCCTTATCAATATGAACAGTTTTAGGTAATTTCACTTTAAAACAACATTGTGTGTTTGTAGGAAAATAGTTCAAAGAACTATCACTAGGCAAAGTTATGTAGAAGGAATTCATTTTTTACCATCAATGAAATCAAATGCTGAATGTTTATTCTGTTTTGTGAATTTTAATCCGGGTGATGGTAATATGTAGCCTAAAGAACTACTGATTATCACTTTGAATACTAAGATGTACTATAGATGTAGCAATAATGGCATAAATGACAATTATTTGTGATACATAAGTGAACTGATTTTTAGGAACACGATTTCCAAAACATGTAAAAGGAGTTGACTGACTGACACTGTCACCTCCAGATTCCAACTGAGATTGCATGATAATTACTTATGTTTTTATAAGTTTTTCAAATCACGTTAAATATGATTCTGGTATCCAACTTTGAAATTTTTTAGGATAACCTTTCCAATTGACTTTGATTTCTTTGATTATTTTTTTACCTTCATGTCTTGTTCGCTTATCAAGAACTGAATCTATTTCATAAACTTCATCATCTTTTATAAGTTGCAATTCTTGTTCATAAAATGACCCAAGGATAGGTTCATTTGCTAAATCTTTAATTTTATATGTGATTGGAGATGTTTTTGAATTTACATGAGTGATTTCAAATAATTCTTGTGTCCAATTTGGAAGATATCCTTTCTCAAATGTATGTTTTGTTTTATTGATACGAACACGATCACCTTTCTTTAATTTTGGTTTCTTTTTTATCTTCTTAATCACTTTTGTTTCACTTTTTGCATATAAGTTCTCTGAAATTTTTGCTTCATTAGAATGATTAACATCTGATGGATTTGCTTTTATGCTCCTGTGAAAAGTATTGTTATAATTATTCACAAAGTTTTGAAGAACATCAATGTATCTTCGTGTTTTTTCATGAGTGAAATATTTCCACATTCTAGTTTTCAACGTACGTTGAAATCTTTCCACAATACTTGCTTTAGTCTCTGGATTATCTGTAGTGAAATAATGGATCTTTTTCTTTTTCAAAAACTTTTGAAAGTCTTTGTTTTTGAACTCACTTCCTTTATCTGTTTGTAATGATAGAGGATTTCGTGATTTAAGGATGGACTGAAATGCATTTATCAATGTTTTTCCCATCTTATTCTTGATAGGTACAACCCATGCAAATTTTGAAAAGACATCAATAACACAAAGTAAATATCTAAACCCATTATTTTGATTTGAAAATTGTTGCATGTCTGCTAAATCAGCTTGCCATTGGTGATCGATTCCTGCAACAATAGTTTTACGTCTTTGAAATTTTCTTCGAATAGGTTTATGTAAGGTGTATGTTGATTCGCCTTGTAACCATTTTTTAACATCTTGATATGATATGGTTTTCAAAATGGACTTCGCTGCTTTGTATAATTCTTTTATGCTTGAATATGCAACTTTATTTTTATTTAATCCATAATATAATTTTCTTAACAGTGCATCTTTGGACTTACGCTTCAGTATGCCTCCCATGACTGAAGACTTTTAGAAATTGAATTTTTTTTATAGGACTTAAAAGTTGTTGAGTGTAAAGATCTTTTCTTTTTTCTTTTTCATGAGTCGTGGCATATGGTGACATTTTTCTTAAGTGGCTTAAGGTTTTCTTCTTTATGGTTTTCATTTTGGTTGGAGATCTTACTAAACTTCTGACGGGGGTTTTAAAGGGTGTACTAAAACTTATTTCTGATTCACTAGATTCACTTTCAGGCTAATATTTTTGCATCCATTGCCATCTTGACATGTTTCCAACTACTTCTTGTGGAACATTGCTTTCATGTAAAGCTTTAGAGAATACTTCCCAACCTCTAGGTTCAATTCCTTTTCTCTTACGTAATGAATCATTTATGAGATCAATGATATTTGAACCTGGGATAGGTTTTCCTTTATATGTTACCATACCTTGATTATCCCATGATATGTTATCATTATCTCTAAGAATATTTAACAGAAGCTTAGCTTTTCTCTGCATTGTTTTAGGTACACTTTCTAAGATACGATCATGTAATGAAACATTTATTGATTCTGTTCTTGGATCCACCTCTTGAATTTTTGAAGATTGGGGTAATGTCGGATGTTTCACCTTTTCAAATGAATTTTGTAGTTTGAACAATGTTTCTCCATACTTTTGTGCTTTATCTGTTTCAGAGATATCAGTTCTTTCTAATGTATTTTTCATATCCTTATATAGGTGGGAAACATTGGTTACTTGTGGATTTTGTGGTAAAATAGGTGTTTGATTTTGTTCATCCCTCCATTGCTTCATATCATTAAGTACTTGGAAAGGAACAATGACCATTTTTCTTACTGACATTTTTTTGTAAAGGTACTTTTTCAAAGAAATCACAGGTTCATAAGATTATAAAGCTTTAATTGCACCACCAATCCCTCCAATGACAGCTTTACCTAATAATGGTATTAATGCAGATCCTAACAATGGGAGAAAACCACCCTTCTGATTCAAAATGCGTTTCTTCTTTTTTACAGACACTGATTTTGAAGCAAGATTTCGAAGATGTTGACGGTTTGAATACAACTTCTTCTTCTGAGCATCTGTTATGTGTACATTGCCTTTTAAAACATTGTGACAACATTCTGATATACATCTTATCACTGGAGATGATAATTCTTTAACTAATTTTTTTCTTAGCTTTGGTGAAGATTTCATTAATGCCATGACCATATGACCATGTTTCCTTATTAAAGGAACTTTTCTTATTTTTTTTCACCATGTTATCACGTCTTCTGATTAATCATAAATGATAAAGAACATGTAATATCAAAAGTATTTATTAGGTAGAAAATTTTTCTCGTAATGCTGTAAGAGCTATTCTAGCTGGAGAAGATACAGTTCTCATATCCAAAGTTGTTAAGGGTGAAAAGGGTGCAATTCCATATTTTCTGTTTCTAAGTTTCTGCTGACTTGATTTTGACATACGTTGTGGTGTAATGAAATCACTGTCATAACTTGAATCAGAGGTTGAACTTGAGATTGGGGTTGAAAAACGGGCAGATGAATTCGGAGACATAGAACTTGATAAGAATGAAGGTGGAGACATATGCATCGGTGTTTGTGGTGAATGAACTGATGAAATGGGGGAAACATTTGGTGTAACATTTGTTGATGACATTTTAGAAAAAGGTCTATGTGATCTTCTCATTGTAATGAATCTTTCATCAATCGACAATTTGTTTTTTGATTTCTTTGGAGAATTTTTCTTTTTTCTATTCACAACTTTTTTCTTCGGTGATTTTCTTTTTACAACTTTTTTCTTAACAGAATTTTTCTTTGGAGATTTTCTTTTAACAGAATTTTTCTTCTTAGGAGATTTTCTTTTAACATATTTTTTATATTGCCCAAATTTTCTTGCAGTTCTTTCTCCATCCCATCTAAGGAGACTTCTTATTATTACACCACCAAGAAAACCACCACCACCTGGTTTCAATATGATTTTACGTTTTACTTGTTCATTAATGTTTGGATCTGCAAGCTTAGCTACATCATCTCTATGTTTATTCATATATGTAACAGTTTGCTTTGGTAGCTTGATTCTATTTTCAATGATATTTTGTGCTGCCAAAGAAAACCATTTCAATATTTCCTTTAAACCAGCATTCAATAACGCTTCTCTTTCATATTTGTTTGTCTGTCTACTTAAGTTCTGTAAAGCATGAATCACTGATGTAGATGATCTCGGTAATGCCATGTTCACTCGATGACATAGATCAAAAGACTGGACTTGAATAATCACAAGTTCACCCATTTATACAGGTGAATAAATAATTGGACCTTGATCTTCATTCTTTGTATACCATCTATGAAATATATCAGTTCTTAATCTCAATACTTTTTGAGTTCGAGAATGAAAATCAATGACCAAATAACCATGAGGCAAGGATGTTGCATCATTATACGCAGGAATCAAGTGTGGGGCTTGCATTTGATTTGCTAGAGTCTTTATTTGGTTATTATCTCGTTCATTGCGAAAAAGTATCATATACCTTGAATTCAAACTAATGGTTCTACTTGATTTTGACTGTGAAAACATGTTTTGTGTTATATAGATGACACTTGCATTACGATGATGACCTTTTCTAGTAAACCATAATTTGATTTTCTCTTCATCCTTTTCACCTAACATATCATCAAATATTACTAAATGTGGTATAGATGCATCACTTACAATTTCATTTTCATCTTCAGGTATTCCGTCAATGAAAGTAATGAAATCAAATTTTTCTTTCATGATACTGTATGCATTTTGCCATTCTTTATAACACCAAGTAATTCTTTTTGGTGCAATGTCAAATAAATCTTCACGATAATCTATCAGTTTGTGAACGAATTCTGTTTTACCACATCCACTTGGACCAGAAATGAAAATATTACAAGGATGGTTAAACAAGAGGGAGAGAATATCTACATCCATTTCTGACGTCCTAACCATTCAATGGATAGAAATAAAATGACAAAGATATATTCATTTTATAACTTTTATTCTTTAACATTTTTGAAACATAAAACATTCTTTTACAACATTTTTTACAATAACATATTTACAATTTCATTTTTTATTTTTTAAAAACATTTTTAAAAAATATTTTTTTAAAAATATTTTTGAAAAATATTTTTTGAAATATATTTTTCAAAAATATTTTTCAAAAATATTTTTAATTTTTTTTTTTTTTGAAAAATCACAACTTTCATTTTTTTAAAAAAAAAAAAAATCATCAACAAGTTTTTAACAGTTCGTTAGTCATGATTAAATCCACCTTTAAGTCCACTTATCCATGTCCAATAATGATTCAATATTGATTCGGATACTATAATACTTGTCTTTCCTACTTCACGATTTCCTAATTCAAATGGAAAGAAGAATGTTTTACTATCCGGTTTGTAATCCACTTCATTGACAGGAAGCACTCTACATGATGAAACTGTGGAGACCACTATTTCTTTGCTAACATCTCTGTCAAATATGATGATTCCCTCTATTGCTTCAACTTCTTTAACAGTAGCTGGAGTAGTTCGATAATTCACATGATCAATCCATGTCTTTCTATACAAAATGTAAAAGTTAAATTGTTTAGCTTTTCTTTCAAGTTTCTCAATGAATTCACTACATGTTCTCCCATTTAGCATTGGTGTTTTAAATGTCCACTGATATGTATCTCTATCCCTCCAAAAGTAGAAGTTATTAAGTAAGACACTTGTCAACACTTTTATTTCACTGTCGTCGAACTGTGTATCGTTTATCATCTCCTGTATATATTCTCTCATTTTAAACAATTCTATTACAGGCTGTCCTCTCGTGATTCCATTTTTCATCTTTCGAATCCACATTGATATACAAACTACTTTCATTCTTTCTTGTATATCTTTATCCATTGTATGATATCCGATGAATATCTTGTAGATCTTTTCACGTAACTCAATTGGTAGTGGAAGTTGATAAGGCAACATTTTAAAATTTACCGTAGATAAATAGTAAATAATAGATGCCAGAAATGTTATCATCTTACAGCTCTTTAATCATTTTTCTCATTTATAGAATTGTCTATAAGATGTAATAATCGTGAAATCTCTTTTTCTAGTTCATTCCTAATCAGTTTTTGTCTTACGAAATCATGTATTAAGTACAATACCAAATGAACTAAAACAAACATTGTTTTCTAAGAGACAGAATCAATATCTTAATGTACAGTGTTCAGCTTGTTCACAAGAAATGATATCGATCATACATTTCTACACTCTATTTATACTCCTTATGCTTAAATGTCCAAATGGGACAGTGTCTATATCATTGCCAATTACTTTCTTTGTATATACTGATCTAAATGTTTTTGTTTGTGCTTCACTAGTGACTTTTCTATCTCTATGTCTCCTGATTCTACAGTCATAGGTTATCTTAATTTCAGTACTTCGCTCCTGCATACATTTTGTAGATGCATCGAAATTGAACAACTTACAAGTTTTGTAGTCTAAGATTATAGCCTTGACTTTACATTTACTTTCGATACCACCATCTTTTGTAACCAATTGATATGCATAGTTCTTCGGACCAAACCCTCTGAACTTTTAAAATTTTTGATTTTGGTTTCTTTATAGGTCCATATCCAAAATCTACTATTGATATTAGCCGGAATCCATAACTGTGGGTCTGAATGTACATGCAAATATCATTCAGTTTTTCTAGGATGCTATTCAATTCAAGTCTAGCATAGCCCGTAACAATTGATCCAACAATGACATTGGCTGCACCATAGGTCTCAACATGATCTTACTTGATTCATAGTTGACCAGAATGAATGAACATTCTTCATTGAATATTTCTACATGTTTGATAATGTAGTTAGGGTTGTTGATCAGTTCAAAGTATTTTGATGGTTTTTATATAAACTCTGATTGAGTCAATATCTCTTTTTGGGTATAAAAGACGTCAGTTCCATAAGAAATTCATACTCTGGAACTGAAACATGGACTCTGAAAACAGCCGATCATTTGCCGTGATCTACATTAGGCACCCACCACTATCGCAGGTTTTGCTTTTTGAGCAAATCCGGTATACCGCTAGGAAGGGACCATGTGCTTGGACGCCAAAGATGACAGATGACTGGGTAGTGAACGAGTTCTTGGAACCCATCGGCCAGTCAAGGAGAGAGAGAGAGAGAGTTCACCCAAACATTCCTGATATTTACAGGGAAGAATACTGGGATTAGAATCTCTTTCCTCTAGAATAAACGGCCCTTTTTAAGGCCAACCATATTACAAGAATGCATCCATTTCTCAAATTGTCACATTTAAAATACACCAAACATAACCCGTATAAAGTATTCAGAATGTAGTTACAAGATTTCATAGACCCAATATCGCATATTCAAATAAATTCAACAATACGCTAAGTCAAGTAAAACAATGCTTCACTTGCGAGTTTAATCCACCCATCTACATTAAATATCGATTTTTATCTGACATGTACACCGATACCAATTTCATATCGGAGTTTACATTTTAAAGCGATAGCCAACCGGTTTTAAATCAGCGTGTTTCAAATAGTCACGTTAAGATTGAATAATGATAAGATTTCAACTCTTTTTCAGTCGAAAATGATAAAAATGACAAGTAGTACATCTCAGCTAACATTACCAGTCATCAAAATAAAAATAAAATCAGTTTCAAGCAGAAAACAAAGGAAAAAACATTGGATCTACAGCAGAAATTCACCGTCAATTTCAAAGGTTTTTGCGAATTTTTTCCTCACGTTCAATAACTGTGCGAACAACTTAATGGAAATGATAAAAGAATAGGTTGACAAAACGTTTGAGATAGAAAATATTTACATTTTCTTCATCATAAAGAAGAAAATTGAGAAAAATCAACACTGAGAAAACACAAATTCCCATCTCGACGTCCATTTTACTTGTCAAAGTAAAGGTGCTTTCGCCAAGGTCCGCGCGCCCTACACTGTAGGCTAACAGTATAAAACTTCATCAGTCGTTCGTCAACCTCCGAAGCGAACACACGCAAAAATGAATTCAGATTTCAATTTACAAGAAATCATGTCTCAGACAAATATCACACACGATGATTTGCTAGCATCAGCCATGGATTCAACATTTGGATCGCAGAGTTGTCAGATACTTGGACCTCAGGAGAATTCATCAACAATTCAACAGAATTTCCAACCAGTGAGTACAAATGATGTTGTTCTTCAAAACATCCTCGCTGAATTGAAAACCATGAATTCGCGACAAGAAGCTATCATGATAAAAATTATTGCGGAGCTGAATACCTTCAACAAATATTTTTTGGATTTCAAGTCACTGACGGAGAGAATACAGATTCTTAACCAAAATGTTCAAAAATTGTGTCAACAATCATCATCTCCAGTCACATTCAAACCAACACCGCTGAAGATTCCAGTTGAATTTGACTTTGAACAAACGAACTTTCACAAACTCGTAGATAGTATTATGACTGTAATGAAAAAGAAGCAATCGTCACACACTTCATCCACCAAGAGATCATCATCATCAACGAAAAATGTTCGTCCAAGTAAAAGACATTGTTCAGAAAAAGAGAGGGGATACAAAATTCCTACAATGATAGGGATGGGTGCCTACGGCAAAAACATCGAAAACTTCAAGAAACCAAAGACCAAAAAGAAGTGCTGAGATAAATAGCAGAACTATCAACCAACAAAAACGGTCCTTTTCAGGACCACCCAACACCAAGAAAGAATTCATTTTCTTTCGCAAATTGTCAAAGTCCTTTTGCATTCCTCACTTTCACAATACATTCAACCACTTATTTCAAAGACAAAATCCCTATAACAAGTCCCTATCTTTCCGTCTTTGGACGGTAAGATAAGGACTAAGTCCACATACACATTACTCACAAACCAACCCGCATTTCTCCTAAAAAGACTAAGTCCACACTCATATTCCCCACAAGCCTAAGTTCGCATTTCTGTGAAAAAGACTAAGTCCAAATCCACAAATACCCACCCCAAAAATCTGGACGGCACTCTAGGGACCACACTCATATTCCCCACAAGCCTAAGTTCACATTTCTGTGAAAAGACTAAGTCCAAATTCACAAATACCCACCCCCAAAATCTGGTCGGCACTCTAGGGACCAGTCCCCCACAAGCCTAAGTTCACATGTTTCGTAAAAAAAAGTCTAAGTCCACACTCATATTCCCCACAAGCCTAAGTTCGCATTTCTGTGAAAAAGACTAAGTCCAAATGCACAAATAGCCTGCCCAAAATCTGGACGATACTTCACATACTGGTATTCATATAGTTCACATTTCTGTGAAAAGACTAAGTCCAAATCCATAAATACCCACCCCAAAATCTGGACGGCACTTCACGGACCAGTCCGTGAAGTGCCGTCCATTACTACTGACACACGCTTTTCAAGGCCGCTGGGGGGATTTCAAATTTTGTCAGTTGTAATCTAAAATTCATTCATAAAAATACCCAAATGAGCCCGCACCCATTTCCTTCTGATAAGAGTTGTAAAAAGAATTTACTACAACACGCGGGTCGGGATAATGACGTCATCAATTCGCTGCGGAACTTCGTTGGGGGCTTCTATTGTTTTCAATTAGAGGTGGGAGTCAAATAAATAAGAACTTAAACCATAATTACGATAATGTAAAATCACTGTATGATAGTGCCGGGATGTAAAATAAATTGTATTTTAGTCGCTTTGCCCTTTCCTTAAATAGATAACGGTACTTAAAAAAACAAAGATGATTCCGACAATTACCTTTTATCACAATTAAAGCGGCAAATTTGTGATCAAAAATATATAGTCACTCATTTGAATAAATTATTGTTAATATCTAATACTATCCATGCAGTTACTTACATCGTAAAATTGACATTCATCTCAAATCAAAACCATTCCACATCGCTCACTTGGCGCACCATTCTTTCTTTCTAAAAACTCACTCAAACCTCTTAAAACGCTAAAAAGGACTTAAAAAATAAAATCATCAGCTTAATTCAAAAATAAATAAAAAAATAATAATAAATAGAAAAAACGCGATTTCACTATCATAATTGAAACTGTAAGCGTCTGATTTGTTCTTGGAGAAAAAGGGAATATTTTCAGAATTTGTTTGCATATTTGATTAAAGGGAGGTAATAAATAGCGCTAATTTTGTTCATCTAGAACAAAATTAGCGGTGTTGAATTACATTCCTTTAATTTCACACATAACTCGCTCCACCCTTTTCCACAATGTTTTGGCTATACCGCTATAGCTATGGCAGTTTTGTTTTGCTTTACTGCTTATGCTCACGAATAGCTTCATTTTGATATATACTGAGCGACTTTAAAAATTGCAACAAAGTAAATTTTAAATTTGAGCACGGAAGGGTAGATTTGTTTTAATCAAATTTAGCTTAAATCATACAAAGAAGATACTCCGTTGAATCGACTTAATCTTTTTTTGATCTGACGCTTTGGTTAGTTTCGGGATAGTTATCTACTGTTTACTCTTTCTTTGTCGTTATACTTTTCATGGTTGATTGATTTAACAAATCAGAAGTGTGGAAGGTAATTAACGATAGACATTTCAAAAATCATTTAAAGAAATGTAATCAACCCACTCACTTTGCAGAGACTGTACTCTAAATCGAGTATGTCAAAAGGGAAATTGTTCCTTAGAATCGGAACGTCGTTAACCTCGATTAGACTTTCAAAAATATTGATTTATTCCATCAATATTTGAACATCTGTAAGGTAGGACCTTTCCAATAAGGAGTTTCAGAAGACTTTACGTTTTAAAATGACGTTAGTGTCATGCCGTATACATGCTCAAAATGTCATCTCAGTCCTAAACAACATGTCTACTGAGGGGTAAGAAGGCGTTAACAGGCTTTGTTTGCAAAAACCGCATTCATATAAACAACGTTTGTGGTTCTACGAAGGGAATGGAAAAGCATGAAAGTGACGTCAATTCTGGTAAAAAAAGACGACGTTTTGGTGTCGTCTTTGGCCCAAACGTACTTAAACGCAGAAATGATGACTACTTTGACCCGTTGGTTCATTCAACTTAACTCTGTATTTTGTTTGGCTTTTGTTTCATTTGAAAAGAAAATATCGTCCTAACAGTAGGGCTATGGAGAAATTTCAACTTTTCTGGGTACATGTATGTTAAACATTGTCACCATATTGGGAATACAAGAGAATGTTTTAAAATGACATTGATGTTGAATTAAAGGAAACTTGCTAAGGTAACAAAATAAGTATATTTTAGACCGAGTCTGTTCACGTTTATCTGCATTTTAGTGATGTTTTTAAGTATTGCGTTTTTAAAGTCGCTCAGTATATAATATACCTGGACATACTGTTTTTTCTTGGCAAATGAAGTGCTTTAAAATTGGGCCTCAAACACTTTACATGAACCTTAACGATAACTGTGATATAAACATTGTCGTCTGCAAACATTTTGATTTCGTCTGATGAAAGTGTTGAACAACCCGTGGGAGTATGGGCTATTTGCATAATCACCGTTGGTAAATATTTTGTAACTGATACCATTATTTGCCCCTCTCACCTCTTTCGATAATTGACAGGTTTTTTCTAGCGATGGTTTCGTAGCTCTTCATCTACAGGCAAGTTAAACTTGCAATGTTTTGTTCATGTTTTGCAAACCAAGAATAATCGATTCGATCTAGCTGCAATAATATACTCCTCTCTCTAATATGCTGACGGTCGAGGCCCCAACATCAGATAATCAAAGGAGGGATACTTTATTGTATCTCGATACGAGCATTTGACACGACCGCATCATTGTCAAAAAGAATGAAAACTGCAATGCAAAAAACAATAACGACCCAACACTCGAGAAGGGCAATTCTTGAAAGAGCGAAAATAGTTGATCCTTGTCAGACTGCGCTGACTGCGCAGGCTGGCAAGGGTCGAAAATTTTCGCTTTTGGTATATTTTCTGAATCTAGAATGATCATTCTATCTTCCTGTATGAATATTATTGATATGCGATGTCTGAATTCCTTCTGCTGGGTTCAATCTCATTTTCAAATATTTCGAGGAGCTCGAAATAGTTCTTTGCATCTGATAGGTCTCGCATATCGATTGACCCATTCACGAATGATTTCTTTTAATTAATACTTTTTTTTTTAATTTAAGTTCGATAAGTTCGATTCCGACGAAAGTTGAAGCTTATAGAGTCGCTTTCGAAAACGCGGTCCTTGTATTTTCACTAGTGCCCCCCCCCCCCCGAAAAACATGCAGATAGACATACGGGCGTGCGGACATACTGAGGGACAGCGATAAAACAAATAGCCTAATAACTATCGATGCGGGGGCATGAAAACATACAACACCGCTAAACTATCGAAAAGGCTTAATAAGTGAAACACAGTATAGTAAATTCTCCGACTAGGGGGTAATTCGATCGAGCCTCATGTGGTAGATCTTCGATTGAATAGGTCAGAATTAGTCGAACCATGAAATCGGTGGGCACTATTTTAAGAAATATCTGTTAGACAGACAGATTATCAAATTTCCATACTTCTATTTTTGCACAGTATCTTATTCTAGTTGACATTTGGTATTTAGCGTCGTTAAAAGGGTGGGACTGTGGGGATTGCTTCAAACGATCAAACGATTTAAAAAAAATTACAAGTAGTGAAAAAAATTCAAGTGGTTCAATAATAGGGACTATTTCTTTAGTAATACAGTCTAGACTTTTGCATGGCAAGGCGCATTTAATAATATAGGATTCCTAATAGAATTAGAATAGTGAGGAATCGGTGTGTGTTTTTTTTTTTTTTTTTTTTTTTTTCTAAAGAACTGTACATTTTGCAATTTACTTTGTTAATGTCGCTTTTAAAATCACATTTTATTTGCATAGATGTATCTCGAGAAAAAGACTAATTGCTTCAATAGTAAAAACATATGTCAAATTACTTTTTTTTCTTTCTTTTTTTTTATTTGCTTTAAGTTAATTATCAATTTCTTAGGGAATTAATTAAAATCGTCGGCAAAATAGGCGATTTGTGTCACTCAAGGTTTTTTTTTTTTTTGTTTTTTTTTTTTTTTTTTTTTCATAATATTGCATATATTTGAGATTTGAGCAGTTTTTTTTAAGTGTTTTCAGCAATGTCATCAGAGAATTTTTCAGTCTAAATTCTTAAAGTATTGTACCGTAATTTGCGGACAACAGCCCTGCGTTCAGGATCACCAAACGGTGCAAACAGTTTGCCAATAATACCCCGCTTTGCACGTGCAAAGTGTGGTATAATTGGCAAAGTGTTTGCACTGTTTGGTCATCATGAACACAGGGTAGGTATCACCGGCGTATATACCGCAGTTATCGAATTTTTTTTTTCACTTGAAAAATGACAATCATCACATAGACCTCCCCGACATTTTTGCTGCGGCCTATGCATTGAAAAAATGATTTCACCTCTTGAATTTAGAACCAAGACTAGAACGACGACTAGCGCTTAAGTACAGTAAGTGACATTGTGAAATTGTAATTCACCTAGATCCAAATCATTCTTAATCTCTCGCTCATTGCTCTGTTGAATGTATTTAAGCCAATAACTCCAGTCGCTCAAAGGCTCTCTGAAAACAATCGAAACCCCTTCGAAATCGTTCAAAATGACCAACATTTCATTCGATTCGATTTAATTTATTCCACGATTTTATTGGCTGGTTGGTTTCCTAAAACGTTTGATTGGTCTTTGAAGACACACAATGAGAAAAGTACTTAGATTTTTTTTCAAATGGAGACCTGTACAAAATACCGAAAAATTACGTCCAATCGGACAAAGTGAGCGATATTGTATTACACCCCTTTAATTTCGTTCATAGCTTGTGCCCACTACACTTTCAATTTCATTCAAAAACTATTCACCTTATCAATTTCTTGGCGTATCTACCCCTATCAGAACCAAACTTTATCATCAGACGGCACTTCTACATTTCTTTATTAAGTATTATCATCCATTATCATAGTGATACACTATGGGAAAAAAAGATCAACTCAAAACCAATCAAATTTGATTTATTTATCTATTATTTTTTTTAAAGATAAGCCGCGGCTTATTGTCCTGAAACTACGGTAGCGATTTAGCCTAATCAAAGAACGCAGTGAACTTGGAAACTGACATGGCTAAATATTACATAGGTATTTTAAATTTCCAATTAAGACAAATTTACGCTGACCTATTTGAAATTCAAAACAATGTATGAGTAACAATACCAGGTGTGCACTTTTTTCCCTAAAATTGTAAACCGTCATGAAAAAGGGAACCCCTAGGAACTTCTTCAAATCAACATTTGAAAACGGTTGTTTTTTTTGGATTCGGATTTCCACAGCGAAAATAACCTAAAGGTCTTCTAGAATTTTAAAAAGTTCAATGTATGAAGAGCATTTCCTTTTTTTTCTTTTTTTTTTTTTTTTTTCATTATTTAATTTTGTTTTCATTTCCTCATAAACTCAATTTGTTAAAGCACCTCAAAATGAATTTAAAAAGTGGAAAGAAAGAAAGAAAGATAAAGTTCATAAATTTTAAGGGTTCAAAGTAATTTACAAAATGAGTAATACCCGTGACGATAACAAGATTTTTGTTGAATAAAAATGTAGGAAAGGGCGAATTAATTGTAGTAATAGGGATTTTTTAGCTTTCAGTAATAGGTATTTTTTTAGCTTTCACTATGCACATGAAAATTTATTCAAATAAAAAGGCAGACTGTAATTCATCATTTTAACGATTTCAATTAACAATTGTTTTATTCAAAAATATATAACCGCAAGTATTATTTATTTGTTTAATATCATAAATCGATCATACGCATGACTTACAGTTAAAAACATCATGAAATTGACATTCATTTCAATCAATACTATTCTAAATCGCTCACTCATCCCTCCATTCCTTCATTCAAAACACTCACTCAAACAATTCAAAAACGCTCCAAAAATACCAAAAATAAGATCAACAACTACATTCGAAATAAAAATCGGTGTAAAAATTCAACGATTTCATTTATATAATTGAATTTTGTAAGCGTTATACGCGTTCGTGAAGACTGAAATCTATTCATGCAACCTGTATGCATATTTTGCTATAGGGAGGTGATTAATATTGCTTATTTCGTTCAAGATGAACAAATTAGCAATATTTGATAACCTCCCATTAATTTCACTCAAAACTCGCTCATTCAATTTCATTCCAAAATCATCCCAAAATCATTCCTCTTGTCGATTTCATGATGTTCTTAGCTGTACATTTGCAAGCATTTTGTATCGCTCAAACGACTGTCATAAGACATTGATTAAATGTCCTTTTTTTCTTTAGAATGTCGCAAAAAATAAGATGACGAGGAAAAACGAGAGAAATAAAGAGAAAATAAGAGTGTATAAAAGCAATTTACCACAGCGATAATACGAGAGTACGAAAGAGAGGATACGATGAACGAAAGAAATAATACAAGAGTACGACAGACTTCATACAAGTGTCTAAACGTGATAAAACGAAAACATGAAAGCGATAATACAATATAACGAAAGAATTGTAAAAGTGTAGGAAAGAGATGATACCCGTGTACAAAAGAGATGTTATATAATATTATGCGAGAGCAAAAACGATTAAACAAGTCTAACAAAGCCATAATACGAGCTTACGACATCGATTATACGAGTGTACAAAAGCTATAATTCGAGCATACGAAAACGATAATATGAGTGTATGAAAACGATAAAACAAGTGACACAAGCGAACATACGAGAATACAAAAGTGATCATGCGATTGTATGAATCCGATGATAAGAGTGTACGAAAGCGACAATGTGATGCTACGAGAGCGATAGTATGTCCGTAGAAAACGATCATACGAGTTTACGAAAATGACAACACAAACTTACGTCGTCCGTTTTAAATCATTTTATTAAGATTATTACTTAAAATTACTAATAAGAGTTAAAGTTGGATATACATAATTTTGCAATTTCATTATGTCATTGTCATTTGAATAATTTCCCAAGTTCCGCTTTTGTTCTTTGATTTATGGCATATAAACAGATTTATATCAAAGAAGAGTTTCCAACAAAATTTAAAATCATTTCGTTTTTAACTCACGCTTTACTGTCATTTTTACTATAAAAACACGGGAAATGACACTGCTTATTTGGTATCGTGAACGCATTAACACCTTTTTATTCTTTGTATC
The DNA here is from genome assembly GCA_948146395.1 of Fragum whitleyi. Classification (NCBI taxonomy): domain Eukaryota; kingdom Metazoa; phylum Mollusca; class Bivalvia; order Cardiida; family Cardiidae; genus Fragum; species Fragum whitleyi. The sequence goes on from OX411550.1 coordinate 9,809,943, forward strand.
ATTTACCTTTACGAGTGCGAAAAAACGAAAGCAAGCAAAGAAAGCGGCGACTGTGATTAAAAATATCTTGGACCCAACATTTTACTCCAAATCTCCGAAGTAGGAGGGGGGTATATTTGTTTCACTATGTATGTTTTGTCCATCCGTCCGACCGTTCGTCCATCCATCCTTCCGTCTGTATACTTTTCGTTTCCGTACTCCAGCTCAAGAACCAATTGACCATCAATTATGAAACTTTATACAATTGTTGCCCATGTGTCCTATTGTTTTGGAGTCACGAAGGTCAAAGGTCACTGGTACAGATGAACTTGGTCAGAAAACCGCTCCGGGCTATAACTCAAGAATCAGCTGATATAGAATCATGAAAATGAACACAATTGCTGCCCATGGCCGAAGACGCCCTTTTGAATTTTGGTAATGAAGGCCAGTCACGATTGTTCTAGTTTTAGTTAGCCCCGTTGAATTATTCGGTAGAGCACCTGACCTAAAAACATCCAAAGTTTTATAGCATGGGTTCGATTCGTTGACTGGTGCTATAACATATAAGTGTGGTTCGAAACGACATAGATATACAATTTAAGTATATGATCAAAGGTCAATTTTGTCTATACAGGTATAGACAAAATTGACCTTTGATCACTCACTGCAACTTGTGCATAATATAATTCCTAAATATATATATAAAGACTCTATGCGATAGACGTTAGAAAAAGAATTTATTGCTTTCTTTTCTTGTCTGTTTTCTGTCCGGTCTGCTGCAAATCTAGAGTCTACTAAAGGTAAAGAAATTTTTACGATTTTAAATCCCGGTTGTAAATTTTTTGATGACGTCAGCCTTGTCGAGGAGGGTCAAATGGAATTTATGACTGTTTTCCTGGCCGTACGCGATGAAAGATAACAAAGCATCATGGGGGTCTAATTTGGATATATTCTTTTAAATGTTTAACGTTCAACCCACTTAAAACGACCTTGGTTTGTACAATTAATAACATCGTGAAATTGACAGGGTAAATGATTTTGGAGTGATTAAGGAATGAAATTGAACGAGTGTGTGGAGCGAGTTTTGAGTGAAATTAAAAGGAGGTAATCCAATGTGATTTGTTCAAGATGAACAAAATTAGCAATATTAATTACCTCCCTTTAATAAAATATACGTTTTTTACTGTTTGTACGTCTTCGTGGACCAATCAGGCACTTCAAAGTCCACAACAGATAATAAATCGTAGAATGAATAGATCTATTTGAATTTATTGTTGAAAGTCTTGAACGATTTTTAAATGTTTTCTAGTGATTTGAGCGTTTATGATCGATTTGAGAGAGTGTATGGGATGAATGAGTGGAGCGCTGAGTGAATGAATTAGAATGATTTTGATCAGAATGAGTGTCAATTTCACGATGTTTTTTACTGTATTTACATCGCGTTCTTCTTATTCCACAGCTCTTTTGTTTTAGCGACACAATTTGTGAACAACACCATGTACTTGTGAATAAATCTTACTTCGTGAAAAATGGTTTTTCTGTTGCTCAAGTCGAATATGACCTTGGCCACCGGCATGACGCAGTTGGTAGCGTGTCGGCTACCCAATCTAGAATTCATGGGTTCGATCCTCGACGGTGGCACTCATTCTTTTCGACAATTTGTCTTCCACCAATGGTTCGGTAATCGAAGGCCTGTGTTGAATAAGAGCTGGCGACTGAGGAAGGTTTTAATGGGAATACTGGTTTGGGATATACAAGGAATCTATTGTAAGGTGCTCCAGCCACCGCGATATAACTGAAACAATGTTGAAATCGGCTTAACCCCCCCTCCTTTCAAACAAACAAACAAACAGACAAACAAACGAATATGGCATGTCTTGCTGAGAGGAACCATCTAGGAAATCCAAGAAAAGGCCAAATAGAGCACATGTAAACTCTAGACGTAATTTTAATAACATAGACATTCTCGGTTCAGACCGGCTCCAATAACCAGTCCTGCGTTCTGGATGCTTAAACAGTGCAAAACTTTTGCAAAGTTTACCCCTATTTTGCACGCAAGTACGCTTGCAATGAGGGATATTACAGTTTGCTCCGTTATTTTCAACCTATTTCTAAAAGATAAGATCTTATTGAAACGCAAAGCTTCCAGTATAATCAGACTTTATACGAGGAAAATAGACTGGAAACCGTCAAGTGCCCGTGCGGCGGCATACGGTATTCGTGCGATGATCGCATGACTTTGTGGGAACATGGACCCTTGCGATTTTGTATGAATAAAATTTATACAAGTTTTACAAATCGCAAAACCGCGCGGAGACCGTAGCCCGTAGTCTCGTCGTAGAGGCATCGGCCGATCGCCACACGGAGATCGCACGGCCACCGTGCGATGTTTTGACTTTAAGTCTTTAATGGATCACCCAACGGCCCCCGCGCGGGCACCGTTCGATGATCGTACGACGGCCGCACGATTTGCAGTGTAAAAAGTTGACAATTCGTACGGTCTCCGTGCCGTGATCGCACGATTGCCTTGCGATCGCCGCACGGGCATCCCAATGAATCTTGTGGCAGCTCAATAAAAACCCAAGCGGGTATCGCACGATTTTTTAACCACACACGCCGTAGAAAATGAAATCGTACAATGTCAAAAATGTTATACAAGAAATTGCAGTGATATCGTACGACGACCGTGGAAAATATAAACTAGGCTTAAAGCCTAGTTTACATTTGCCACGGTCGCCGTACGAAATCGCAGCCTGCGATTTGTTAACGATTTTTTGGACATCGCAGACAGCTACGGTCTGCGGCGTATGTGTGCACAATGCCGCACGGTGACCATGCGATTTTAAAAAATATTTGATGGGGAACATACCTTGGTGAGACCGTACGGGTCGCGTGTGATAAAGCAAGGTAATCGTACGGGCATCGTACGGATATCGAGAGAATGCCGTGCGGTTACCGCACGGTCACCGCACGATTCTACGGGTTTTATATTGGATGTTTGTAAGGTAAGATATCGTGCGATATCCGCGCGATCATCGCAAGGCTTTCGTGCGATGTCCGTGCGGTGTCCGCACAAGGCTACGGGTTTTCGAATTTTATAGATGTGGATAACAATTTTTTTAAACGAGATCGCAGGTGTCTGCGGTGTCCGTAAGACAGTGCGATGATCACACGGGCACTGTATGTCACCGCACGGACACCGCACGATTTTATGGCTACGGCGAGATACGGGCGCCGTGCGGGCTCCGTTAGCCAAATGTAAACTAGGCATAAGCGCTTTGATAATTAACAATCACGCTATAAGTCAAAGTAAAATCGTGAAATTGACATTCATCTCGAAGAAAACAATTTTTAATCGATCGCTTAAAGCTCCGCTGAACCATTGTTTTTTACATGTCTTGTAATTGATTACATTGCGCCGTAATCTAAAAGAGGTTAATTAAATTGATTGATTGAATGAATTAAGTTTTACGCCGCTTTCAACATTTTTTAGTTATATCGTGGCGGCTGGAGTGCCAAACAATGGTTTCCTGGTATTTCTCTCACCAGTACAACCACAAATCTTTCCTAGCCTCCAGCTGCTATATCACATAGGTCTACGATTATCAACCCATTGGTGAGATACAAATAGTCGTAAAGAATGAGTACCGCAGTCGAGGCTCTAGCCTGGGACCTCTAGATTGACAGTCCGACGCGCTACCGACTGCGCTATGACGGCGACAGGAGTTAATTAAAAACAAGACAGGAAAGACGGTAAAATATTCTGGAAATATAAAAAATTAGGAGAAAGTTTAGATTATTGAATTGTTAGAGTAATAAAAATAAAATCACAAAGACACAATGGCGAACTACCATTACGCATATTACACAATTGCGAGATAGAAATGAATCCTCTTTCGAAAACTGACGTTGATAAATAATCGTAGTCTTTAGACCCATAGTCGCGTTGCTTCGAAGAGTGAACATCCTAACTTCGATTTCTTTTCTCTTTTTTTTTCTTTTTTTTTTTTCAAAAGATTCGAGTCCGAGATGATTCAGGGCTTTAAAGTGAGTGACAAACGAATTCACGTCCAAAAATTGTAAGAAACGACTCCAAAATTGGTTAAATACCGACGGACCGGTGCAGCGAGCAATATTCAAAGTAAGAACATTCTGAGAAAACGGTGAGTCTGTGAGTCTCTTAACCCATTGCTGTTTAATCCCTGCTTTTTACGTGCCTGTCATTTTATGATTGAGAAAACATTGTGAAAAAAGAAGAAATTGCTTCTGACAAGCAATTTCTTCTTTTTCCACACTATTTTCTACCCTAATGAATGGTTATTTTTCAAATTAAATCCACTTTAAATTTTCGTCTGCAAAACCTTTGAATTTGGACAGGTCAAAATTTTGTAAAACAGGAAAGGGTTTATATCATTGTCGGGTGATTTAAATGTCATTATCAGAGCTTGAAGAAAGCTGTTGCGTGTTGCAGGCAGTTACATCGTGAAATTGACTTTCATCTCACTTAAAGCCATTCTAAATCGCTCACTCATCGCTACATTCATTCTTTCCAAACACTCACTCAAACCACTCAAAAACGCTCAAAATTGACCAAAAATTAGAATATCGACAACCACAATAAAATTATAAAGCAGTAGAAAAAATCCACGATTTCACTGACATAATTGAATTTTGTAAGCGTATTACGCGTTCTTGAAAGCTTCTAAGTGAACCTGTATACATATTTTATTAAAGGAAGGTCATCTTGAACAAAAATTAGCGATATTGGATTACATCCCTTTTATTTCACTCAAAACTCGCTCAACACACTTAATTATTATCATTCAGAAATCAATCCAAAACCATTCACCTTGTCAATTTCATGATGTTCTTAACTGTATCACATTTTTGTCGACAACCAATGATTTTATCCGAGTATGTATGTATCATTGCAACCTTCTTAGCCAACGCCCAAACCGACCATAGGTTTTCTTATAATTTCATTTAGAAACGATTCTAAACTTTTGACTCCCTAAAAAGGCTTGGCAAAACAAGCATGTGACACTGAATGATGGAGGTCTCCTATTAGATTGAAGTGATGATTAACATAATGATTAATTTCGCGCCTACCCTGTCTCTGGCAAACACCATCAGAGTCTGCTGGACAATTCAAATTATTTCGACTAATGAGAAAATACTTGTAGAAATATAGATTAAAACACTCCCGTATATTTTAATTGAATTGCTAGAATTTGTCTCTTGTAAAAAGACCGCATCGGACTCGCAAGCATTGGATCCAAGGGTCGGTTTTACTAAACATGTTTCGATAAAAACAATCGTAAGTTAAAATTAATAATCGTAACTGGCGTTTTCATTCATTGATGGACTCTGTCTCGCAATATTTCGTTGAAATCGTCTTGAGAAGACCATTCCATTGAGATGATGCATGGCAGAATTCCATAATTAGTTACTACTGTACAAAAAACTTTATTTTTTGACTTACGTAAAAAATGATCGTAAAATGCCCGGGTACGAACTTCAACGACATTTATCTCCTACCTTCTCGATATTTGTCTTCTACCATTAGATAGATAATCGTAAACGTATGTGGGATGAGTGGATTGAAAAGGATGGTGTCGTAGTACTGGTGAGAGAAACACCATGGATCTCAGTTTAGTTGCACCAATCTCCGAGTTATGGCTGAAACTGTAAAAAAGCGGAGCTTTCTTTTTCAGATATACTCATTTGGTGGACGTTTGAAAATCGTTTAAATGCGATCCTAACGTTGTGACGACGGTTTACACAAGCTGTAGTTACGACGTATACATCGCCTACATTTAACAATATTATGGAATTGACATTTTTCGATAAAAACCATTCCAAATCACTCGGCAAGCGTTACATTCATTCATTCCAAACACTCACTCAAACCATTCAAAAACGCTCCAAACCCACTGAAAAAGACAGAATCAACAACTTAATCAAAATAAATACAGCTAGCCAAAACTCGCCATTTTACTGGCAAACTTCAAATTGTAAGGGTCTACTTGGTTCTTGAAGAAAAAGGACAGCTATCTATAGAACTTATATGCATATTTATTAAAGGGAGGTTTTAAAAATCGCTAATTTTGTTCATTCTGAACAACATTTGCAATATTTGAATACCCCCTTTTAGTTCACACAAAACTCGATCGACAGGCTCATTCTATTTCACTCCAAAATCTTTCACCTTGCCAATTTACCGGTGTCGTTTACTGTATTTACGAAAATATTAAAATTTAAATGGCGGAAAAATTCATTGTTTGGCAGTCATCTCATTATTCATGTGATAGAGTGTTTTGGTTGGTCAATCGATAGTTTGATTGACAGCAGCGATTGTTGATTACACCTAAGTCCAACTAGAGGTACAGTTAAAAACATCGTGAAATTGAAAAAAATATCCGTCTTGCATAATTTTGATCACGAAGACATTAATTTTCAAGGAAAAACATTTGCATATTATATTACCTCCCTTTAATAATTTATGTATACAATTTCTATAATTAGCTTCCCATGTCTACAGGAACAATTCAGACGCTTACAATTCAATTTGTGTCGGTCAAGTCGCGATTTTTCTGTTTACTTGTAAAATATTTCCTTTGAATGTAGCTTTTGATTGTATAGTTTTTAGTTATTTTGGAGCGTTTTGAGTGAGTGTTGGGAATGACAGAAAGGAGCGCGGAGTGAGCGCTTTGAATGGTTTTGATTGAGATGAATGTCAATTTCACGATGTAATTAACTGTAAGTGTCTTCATGGACCGATTAAACGATTTCAAGTGGACGCCAGCCCATAAAATCAAGGAATGATTTTATCGATTTGAATGAAGCTGTCTGACGTTTTGGTATTTTGGGTGTTTTAATAGAGTCCTTGGTGATGGATTTCGAATTATTTTGATACAATTGAATCTCATTCAACGATGTCATTAACTGTATGAAAAAGGATTTCATGAAAACGAGACTCTATGTACCCCCTATAGCGCTTTTGTTTTATAACGCTGTTGGTTTTATCTTTTGAAGGAATTTAAAAGATTTAAATTAAACACTACTTCAGTCTGACATGGGCAGACAAGGGGTTCATTTCAAATTGGTTACAGAAACCTTCCCATGCAAATTTAGAATATATTAGATCTCAGTGGCGGATATGGGGGGGATTCCATGGGTTCAAACGCCCCCCCCCCCGCAGGATCTGTCAATCCAATCAAAACCATTCTTTATCGCTCACTCAGTACTCCAATCATTCCAAACGCTCACTCAAACCATTCATAAACGCTCCAAAATTACTTAAAAAATATAATCAACAACTACTTTCAAAATAAATATGGCTAGGAAAATATCGCGATTTTACTGTTAGAATTGAAATTGTATGTATCTGATTAGTTCTTTAAGAAAAAGGAAGCTATTTATAGAACTAGAACACATATTTTTTCAAAAGGGAGGTAATAAACCTGAACAAAATTTGCGATATTGGATTAACCCCCCCCCCTTAAATTTCACTCTAAACCTACTCATCACGCTCATTCAATTTCATTCAAAAGGCAATTTCAAAAAAAATCATCTTGTCAATTTCACGATGTTGTTAACTGTACTATTAACTGAATCTAGAATAGAATTGTTTCTTTAGGCTAGCTTTAGTAAAGTTCGTTGTTGCATTTCAAGAAAACGGAACCAATCCGATGTTTTTCGACACAGCTTAAAGATCGTTTTATGAATCACGACCAATTCGGTATAAAGTCAGACGAGATTGTATTTCACTTTTCGATGACATGGGGTAATCAGGAAAGAATTTCCCATTGCAACGTGAGAGGTCTATGTGATTAGACATAGAAACTCGGGTTAGCAGGGAGGAAAATTTACGACTTGTCAGTACGATTATCGATATAATCTTTTCTTTAATTGTGATTGATTGATTGACAATCTAATCTATCTGACAATAATAAACTACACGAAATAGGAAACACCAAAATCAAGTTGTATTTTTGTTGCTGCTGCTGCTGTTGCTGCAGCTGCCTACTGCTTCTTTTTTTGTTGTTGTTGTTGCTGCTGCTGCCTACTGCTTTTTTGTTGTTGTTTGGATTCTTAACACTAACGAAATAGTAAAACCGAACTGTAAAAGTTTCTATAATTTATAAGTTGAGTGACGAAGCCCCGTAATAAATGCTTTATTAAAGCTTTATTAAACATCATTTGGGCAAAGTATATTCAATTCCATTTAGAAATCATTTGAAAATCGAAGTCAATTACCCAGTCAATTTTAGGTTGTCCTTTACTGCAGTTTAAACTCAAAATGAAGGTAATACAAGAAGTTGGCTCGGAAAGAACGTGCCTTTAAATAGATAAAACTAGAAATTCAAAATATTAAAACAAACTCAGTGTAGCTATTACACCTTGACTTTTTAAGTAACGCTATTACAATTATAACATCTGAAAATTGATTTCATTTAGGCTATCGTTTTCAGAAATCTTGTTGAAATTAAAATCCTAATAGTACTGAGTATAGTACATAGGAGTTTATTTATTATGGTTGAACTGAAAAATTATTCATGACACCTCTATAAGGTAATACATGTATATACATGTATTACATAATAGGTATAAAGTATTGTAAATAATATCGTCGATTGAATTCTAAAACCTCGTAACTGCAGCTTGACCAAAGCTGTAGTTACGAGGTTTTGGAATAACAACGACGATATTCAAGTTATACCTTATTTAACAAACGTGTGTGGTATAACCTTCCTTCTTTTGCATAAGCCCAGCTCATTTTGAACATGACAGACGCATATTTCATTGGTTCGAAATCCGAATCCTCCATCCGAGACGGAAGAAGCTCCAAAAGAATCGTAACAGGTGGTTCCAGTCAAGGGAAACATATGCTTCGAAGAATTATATGCTTAATCTTATGCAAAAAACAATGTCAAGGATTTTCTGATAGGTAACCTGATTGCTGATGACCTATTTTTTGTAATTAATTAGAACAAAATGCTGTAAAATTTTAATATCTGTAATAACACACCTAGTTGATTAATTCCGAGGAAAGAGCTTTGCGGAAAAAATGTAAATGGACTAATTACTTTATTTTCTGAAGGGTTTTTTTTTGCGGCATCTTTTTGTCAACTCTGCATCGAAAAAAAAGCTGCTGTTCGGAATGTAAAAACAACGTCACACGTTAGTGTTCTCGGAAACGTTGGTCACCGTCCGTGGTCAATTCACCAACGCAAGAAGAAACATCACATCGGAAGGGTTGCTAAAACGCGCAAAAACTGGACGATTGAAAACGTCTTAAGGTTCATGTAAAGTGTTTGAGGCCCAATTTTCAAACACTTCATTTACCAAGAAAACGTAGTATGTCCAGGTGTTTTATATATCAAATTGAAGCTATTCATAAGCATAAGCAGTTAAGCAACACAAGACTGTCATAGCTATATCGGTATAGCCAAAACATTGTGGAAAAGGGTAGTTTCGTACAGAACAAGCAACTGCAAGACTGTTGGGTGAAATTGGCCCAAATTTGAACAAAGTACAGAATAAAGAACTACCCAGGTACTACTACAAACGTTGGTATGAAAACTCGAGCCCTAAACGTAGTTATGCAAGCAGTTTATTTGGACTTATTTTACAAACACATATGTCATATATGTCATTCTAGTTTTGTAAACGTGTAGTTCTTTTTAAGGTATGGTTTGTTATCACAACATAACTGGACATTAATAGTTTATATACCTGTAAGGTTGTTTTGCAATATATCGATTTCTATTTCACTGAATGATAATTACATAGCAATTTATCATATATCATTGAATTCAAAAACTATAATTTGAAATTTATCACAGAAAGTATTTCACAATATTATGGTGTGCTGTTGCACCATACCTAACATCTATTTTGAAAACAGATCAAACCGGTTTGACAAGTATGTTGACAGAATAAATGGAAATTGATTGTTTCAAAAGAGCCTTTTGAGACCGAGTTTTATATCTGAGGTTGTAGTAGTACCTAGCTGGTACTTTAGACTGTACTTTGTTAACATATGAGCCAATTTTATCAAACCGTCATGCAGTTGCTTGTTCTTTACAAAATTGCCCTTTTCCACAACGTTTTAGCTTTACCGCTTTAGTTATGGCGGTCTTATGTTGCTCTAATGTTTGTGCGCAAAAAAAGCTTCATTTTGATATACAATATACCCGGACAAACTGCTTTTTCTAGGCTAATGAAGCCCCTTAAAATTGGGTCTCAAACTCTTTACATGAACCCTAATCTATTATCAGATCAATTTTCAACGAACTTAGTCATGAGTACAGCCTTTTCCCTCCTTCAGGTAGTCAACCCTAAAGAAAATCGTTGAAATAGGCATTATTTTTTTCTATGGAAGTGGCTTTTTCCTTTCAGAATGCTAGCGTTTGCTTACATGTACGCCTTGAAGCATTAACAACATTTTAGTACTGCTTCACATGTACAACGAATGTTAAGACGTAAAGAAGAGAAATGTTTGGTTAAAACCGAAATATTTTAACAATGTTTCCCGACACAATCTTTCCAATATCGAGCCAATTTCAAATTTTCGTTCTATGTGACATAATGGGATTACGGCCTTGGATTTACGACATGAAATTCGATGACAAGGCGTATCCGTTGATCAGAGCCGGAAAACTGTTTTATATCCCAGATAAGGTAAAAATTACGAGCGATGTTTCGAATGGCGGCACTTAATGCTCACTGGCCCGGCCTTATTTGTACGTGAATTGCATTCAAAAACTGTTTATACATGCTCAATTTTCCTTCTATGTGTGATACCTTCGAAACTAGGTCGATTACCTATGTCCGTGTGATAGTCTCGCTGCGTTGTCCATTTTCTAGTATCACCTTATTGGATGTGTTAGATTGAGTTACCAAATGACACATAGCCTAGACGTACAATAATTAATTAGTAACTTGATAGGAGATGGAATTCACGCCACTTGTGATGGTGTCCTTCCTTTGGGTAGAGACTACTCTGGAGAATGGCTCACACAAACAAATAAACCCCAGGGTAGTTATACCCTTCGTGGTGTTACATTATATACGATCCGTGAAAGTTACCTACCAATATCGACGGTAGCTTCAAATCTTATTAATTTCTGGTAACCTTAAAAGCTTAAAAGGGTCAAACACGGCAGAAAAGCTTAGTATGGGCTGCAAATGTTGAATTCTGCAGATATACCGGTATAAAGATGTAGTTTAAGGTAATGCCAATAAGGAACGCAAGGTGTGGAAACAAGGGATCCCACCCATTCGGAACACCACTCGGCCAACCTCACGATCAACCTCGGGTGTACATAGACGGACTTTTTTTAAGAATTACGGGAAAACCTTGGACAAACTCAAAGGCGTCATTTAAAATGGCGTTAGCCCTCGAAACTTTGAGTGAAAACATTCGACGTCGCCAACGCTACTCGTGTAAGTCACTGACGTGAAACCGTCTTTTCCTCATATGAATATCTTTCGATTCTTAGATAACGGCTGAAAAATCTTTATTTTTGAGATTGATTCGTCATTCTCAAAAATTAAGATTGTTCAACCGTTATTTACTGTGAAAAATATAAATCTTAAGATTGCGTCGTTGTCTCCACGCTAGTGTTTCTCACACTGTTTTGGCCGAACACAATGCACAATGTTGTTTGTGTATTTCCGTTTCTTTATCGTCGCTACCGTAGCACATGCCAATATGAGCGACGCCCCCTAGAAGACGGTAAGTTGTTACGGGGGACAGTGCAAGGATACATGACGAAACTACTGCTTGGATCCGCCATGGTTCTTTTACGTGCTCGGTGTAAAGCACCGTCTCACGGGGCCTCGGTTTAACGTCTCATCCGAAAGACAATTAGTTTTTGTTAGTGTGCCAGCCCGGGTTTGAACCCACGCCGTCGAACTTCAAATGGTTTTGAAGTCCGGTGCTCTACCAACTGAGCTAGTCGGGCTGACGACACAATGTTGTTACATACCCATCCGTCTTATATACATCCGAGGTCTGTTGCAGTTTACGGAAATGACCGAGTGCAGGCCTAACTAGAGGAGGGCAAGAGTAATTTTCTCATCGGAAGTTCTGACGAGCATATAAGATGTTAAGTTGCTGTAAGAAATCTTTTTATGTGATTTGCAATATGTCTTTCAAAGATTTTCGATAATGTGAAATTATCATTTTCATCTTCAGGTAAAAATTGTGTTTGGTCTATCTTCCGTTGGTTGTTTACACGGTCAGTTTGACGAAGTTCAAATGTTGGTGGTTTGCAGTCAATTCGTCAGCATAACTGCTATGTAAGCCGAGTGGTAATGGTGCTCAATTCATGACCTGGGCGTCCGTTGTTCAAGCCCACCGGGATGTGATTGTTGACAAGTACTTAATAAGCAGCTCAGTTTCACACAGCTGTAGAATTGGATAGCACTGAGGTTAAGCCTTTACTTCTTTGGAGGGGGGCGTGAAAACGTGAAATATAAGAATTGGATGTTAGATTGCGACTTAATAACCACGTGATTTCGTCGCAATCGAGCTAATTAACCAGTTTAAACTTAATTTTCCTGAAAATGAACTAATAAATCGTTATCCAGCGTGTTTTAGTACTAGGCGCCACAGGTTGTTCGGATCACGTATCGAGGGTTCAGTGCAAGACTGTACTAAGTGTATATACAATGTATATAAACTTAGTACAATCTTGCACTGAACCCTCGATATGTTAGTTGCTGACTTCGAAAGGGTTGTCTAATAAGTAACATCGTGAAATTGAAATTCACTCCGATCAAAATCATTCTAAATCACTCTTCAAACACTCAAAACAACGGTCTTGAAGCAATCAAGACACTTCGAAATCGTGCAAAAGTACAACATTTAATGTAATTCAAACCATTTAATGGTTTTATTGGCTGATTTTGATCTTTAAAAAAAGATAGTTGGTCTTGGAAGACAGACAAAGAAAAGAGTACGTAGACTTTTGAAAAGGGAGGTAAATACATACCTTATTTCGTCTAAATTGACGAAATAAGCTATATATTACCTTCCTCTAAATTCATTCAAGACTCTTTTCCCCGACTTATTCACTTCCATTCCGAAATCATTCCCAAAATTATTTGCCATGCATATTTTTTCTATATTTTTAGCCGTACCAATATGTTGGCGTCCGCAATGGAAATAAGAGATCTAGATCTTTTTTATTGCGTTAACCCAGGTTTGGTGGTTGCAGACATGATTTTTGTAACTGTATTTTTTTGGTCGTTATGTATTATTACATTATATCATGTATTGCCAACATCTTTTACCCAATAAAACCTATCTATTAGTTCTTGAAACTTACGTTCAAATAGTTCAATTTTAAAAAAAATAATGCTATTTTTAGATTAGAATTTGTTTAATTAATTGACGAAAGAAAGGAAGTGGAAAATTAAATGAATATAGAGCGGAATATGATTGTAATTTGTTATAAGATTATTTATTCATTTCATATGCTTGAGTTCTGACAAACAGTTGATCATGCTCAACAAAGACTATTTAAAAGAATACATAGTGAACTTTAAACTGATTGAAAGGAAACTCTGAGTAGAGTGCTGAAACCTCTCGAGTTGATGCATCTGCGCTATCCAAGGATGATGCTCACAGCCCCACTACGTGATTATAGCCTAGATATTATCTTTGGAAGCTCTTATTTTGCTCTAAGCTCTTAAAAACTAAGGGACGAGGAACCTTACGATCTAATTTAGCAACAGATGAGCATTTTAGCTTGAAACAGTTTGCCAATTATACCCCGCTTGTCACGCAAGTGCTCGTGCAAAGCGGGATATAATTGGAAAACTGTTTGTAACGTTTTGTGATCCAAAACGCAGTGCTAGATGAGTGTGAATTACAATGTTAGAAACTGTAACGTTATTGTTTAAAACCGTAATTGTGTTTTATTTGACCTATTTTTTCGCACAATCAAATGGGGCTTCATTTACCTGATTTTTTTTTAAGTCGGCTCTTCGTTTTATGAAACTGTATGTGTTTTTACAAGCCTCGCTAAAGCCTCGTTTACCTTTGGCCTACGGAGCCCGTACGGCGGCGCCCGTATCTCGCCGTAAGCATAAAATCGTGCGTTGCCCGATATCGCACGGGACCCGTACGGTCTCATTAAAGCCTAGTTTACATTTGCCACGGTCGCCGTACGATATCGTAGCCTGCGATTTTTCTTACGATGTTTTGGTCATCGCAGACAGCTACGGTCTGCGGCGTATGTGTTTACAATGCCGCACGGTGACCGTGCGATTTTGAAAATAATTGAGGGGGAACATGCCTTAATGTGACCGCACGGGTCCCGTGCAATATCGCAAAGTAATCTTGCGATTCCCGTGCGGAGATCGTACGGGTTCGGTACGGATATCGGGAGGATGCCGTGCGGTTATCGCACGATTCTACGGGTTTCTTTTTGGATGTTTGATAGTTAAGATATCGTACGATTTCCGCGCGTTCATCGCAAGGCTTCCGTGCGATGTCCGTGCGGTGACCGTGCGGTGTCCGCACAAGTCGACGGGCTTGCGATTTTTAAAGATGTGTATAACATTTTTTAAACGAGATCGCAGGTGTCTGCGGTGCCCGTAAGACCGTGCGATGATCGCACGGGCACCGTATGTCACCGCACGGGCATCGCACGATTTTATGCTTACGGCGAGATACGGGCGCCGTACGGGCTCCGTAGGCCAAATGTAAACGGGGCTTAAGTTATGTTCCCCCTCAAATATTACTAAAAATCTCACGGTCACCGTGCGGCATTGTAAACACAAACGCCGCAGACCTTAGCTATCTGCGATGTCAAAAAAACGTAAGAAAAATCCTAGGCTGCGATATCGTACGGCGACCGTGGCAAATGTTAACTAGGCTTAAAGTTCTGATTTCTATGGGGTTTTTGTGTGTTTTTTGTTAATTCTTGGTGTTTTTTTCTTTTTCTTTTTAATTTCAATTAGTGTCTGAGTCAATAAATATGTCGGTACAACTCGATGGGAAAAAAACATTAATTACCCAAAAAACTATATAATTAATTTATAACGTATAAAATTTGTTATTTGTTATTACTTGATGAGTATAAAATGAAATAAAATATAGTAAAATAAACAAATTTAAACGGTATAAATCTAATCCCGTTACAAAATCGACTTTATATTATTTCTGTACAAAATGCAACAGGTCTTTCGGGAAAGCCCCTAACCTTCATTTGAGGTCCAGTGTTCGAGGGACTCGAAAAAAAAAATCTCGTACACCCTCCATAATCAAGCAACGCCATTTGATCCTTTTCATATGGATTTTTGTCGCATAAATGCTTGATTCTTATTGTTAACAACATCATGAAATCTACATTCATCTCGGTCAAAACGATTCCAAATCACTCGCTCAGCGTTCCGTTCATTTTATTCAATCACTCACTCAACCATTCAAAAAACGCTCCAAACTCACTGACAAAGATAGAATCAACAAGTTCATTCTAAATAAATAAAGCTAGAAAAAATCGAGGTTCCACTGATTTTTATCGTCTGATTTGTCCTTTAAGATAAGAGAAACTATTTATAGAACATGTATGAATATTTTATTAAAGTGAGGTAATTTTATCGCTAATTTTGTTCATCCTGAACAAAATTTACGATATAGGATTACCTCCCATTTAATTCACCCAAAACTCGCTCCACACTCTCATTCAATTTCATTCCAAAGTCATTCCAAAATCATCACCTTGTCAATTCGCGATGATGTTAACTGTAACATGTATTTCTGATTCAGAGCCGTCAATTGCAGCGAGTCGCCAAAGCGTCCCCCAACCATGTCCAACTGTGTTGATGTTTTGTTTTTTTTTTTTATTGGGGATGACCTATAAAGCAATGATAAAGTTTTAATCATAAATACCTTGATATACAAATGTGAAAGATGTCGTCGACAGTTAGGAACATTCGTGAAATTGATAATATGAATGATTTTGCGATGATATTGAATGAGTGTATGGAGCGAGTTTTTAATGGTGTGAGTGAGGTTTTGGAATAAATTAATGGAACGCTGTGTGAATTATGTAGGTAAATTTTGATCAAAATGAGTGTCGACTTCACGATGTTCTTAGATGCACTTTTCAAAACGTTAATTTGTTCAAAGATATCTTTTTGGCACATCTGGAATGGTGCCTTACATGTAATATTATATATTTGCATTTTTCCCTTATGTTATAAAGCTTTATCTTATAACTATACAAATATCAGTGTGATAACATCCCATATGATATTTTTTATGATATCACATAGTTATTTTTAGAACAATGGTATAATGCGTTTATTTTCAGAACCTTGCATTTCGGTTAGAAACATCGACGAAAACGAGGCAAATAGAGGTTATAAGATAAATATACTTACATACTAATAGTATTGTATGAAAAAATATCTAACTCGGTTGTGAGAATTGAGATTTGTCTCGGCAGAGCCTCGACAATGATCAATTCTCCCAACCTCGTTAGATATTTTTTCTCATACTAAACACTAAGTACGTATTATATATTCATCCCTAGGTAACTTATGATCTTTAGTAATCAAAAGAAGCGCCGCATAATGTAGACTTGTAGAAAGAAGTGAAAATAAGACATTTGATTTTCTTTTGTAACAAATAGTTCAACTGAAAACCGAGTTTAAGCAAAAATACCCTTTTGGTCAAAATTTTGCTTGCTTGTTACATAAATTATCCGTCACGTTGGTTCTCTTTTCATTAGACGGGAAGAATTTGTCAATGGAATTTTGGATCAATCAAGTGTTGTTGTTTTTTATTTTCGTGAGTAGGTACATGTGTTTAAAAAGCAAGAAAGGATTGATTATTGCAATCAACTTTCATAAGAAAGCCTCGGAGATTCCTTTTTGCATAAGTAAAAGTAATTTTAAGATTTCTTGAACAGCAATCAACTATGCTTTCTATGATGGATATCAGTTTTTCACTAATAGAACCTTTAAATGTCAATAACAGCATGTATTGTCACTAAGGAATGGGACACACGAATTTCCTTGAAAAATTTGTTATTTGACAATGTTTTTGGGTTAAAACTCCACCAAAGCGATAAAAACTAATAAAAACTTGTCCTTGCACACGGCCATCCATTCATAGATGACTGCTTCAGTATCAATAAGTTAGGTTTCGCCATAATTACAGGGTCCTGTGTTTTGATTTCGACAAAGACGAATGAAACGCCGTTATATCAAGTATTGCTATCAATGGTGTTGGAAATGTTCATTAAAAGTTAAGAAATAAGCCTTTTCGCCAAAATATTTCCGTATAACTGAAATGTGTAATTTATACTTGTGTGATGTTTCTTTTTTGGCAAGTATAAAATGTTGGACATTAAAATCAAATTTGAGAATGACGAAATAAAATCATATGCGTTCGTTAAAAGGCACTGATATCCTTTTTCAGATTTATACTGTATATTTTAGAATCGGTTAACCATAAATTACACGCGTCATCGATCGAGAGTCCCGTGCCTTGAACGGATAAATATCTGAGTACTCGTGGTAAGAAATAAATTATGACTGGTCTACGAAAAAATGTCTTCTTTACAAAAAAGTGATTTACTACATTCACAAATTCAGACAGTTTCGTACATTTGTACATAAAGTTTGCAAAAGTTTCTCTTGAAAAGAAAAAATGAAGAATATTAAAAAATGTAGTATTTCAAGGGCACGAGCAACTCATACATTGTATGTAGATTAAACATTACGTATGAATTCTTTTCTTTTTGCTGATGGAGGATGCAGGGTGATATATTCCCCCCTTTGAAATTCAATCTTCATAAAGAATCAATTAAACTATTGCTTCGGTTACTCACAAGAGCGGGGGAGATTTTTATATAACCAACGCAAAGTCATAATGATACAGTTATTTTGTTCTTGTTTACGTGAAATGTTTTTCTGGATAGTCAGAAAAACTGCACTTGATTTGTTAACTTGATAAAATGTTTGTGACTTATGACATCTGACATAATCGACAAAATTTGGACATAGAGTATTTGACAACGTAATGCAGAAATCTTTGAAACATGTAAGATGTACATATTTTTTATGTTCCCATTTCATCTAAGAAAATATATATTATAAGATTTTAAACCTTTACATTGACCTTGACAGTTGACATTCAGTGTGTTGCCAATAAGGTTTTATAAATTGTGAAATGCTATGTAATATTCCGTTAAAGATTAAACTTTATTGCAAATGATCCTAGCAAATATGCATATATTAATACAGTATGCCCTACATTTATTGATATATTTTATATTAAAATCTTAAAATGTTTTAGTGACAAAACAATTTAAAGGAAGGACTTGAAAAAATCTTCTCCGGCTAAACTGTTACTGGTTACCCGTCCTGCGATATGAAAAGAACCGCAGCTTACAGCTATCTAATGCGCTTTCTTGAACGTATATGCTGGCTTTTTCCAAAAAAGTTGGTTGTTAGGGGAATCTTAGACTTGATTCAGATCTTAACAACAATGCCGTCAGAAAACTTTACGTTACTGATGAAAAAAATGATAAATAAAGTTTATTTCTTAATTTCGTCCTTTTTTATCTTATTATTATACAAATATCCGTGTGATCACATTCCATATGATATATTTCATGCTATCACATAGATATTTTAGAACGATGACATAATGCGGTTAGTTTTAGAAACTTGAATTTCTGTGTGAAACGTCGACGAAAACAAGGAACATAGAGGTTTTAACAAAAATATAGTATGTACTTTTGGTATTGTATGAAAAAATATCTCACTCGGTTGCAGGAATTAATAATTATCGAAGCTCCGAGACAATTATCTATTCCGCCAACCTTGTTAGATTTTTTTTCATACAAAACACTTAGTGCGCATTATATATTAATAGGTCGCAGAAGGTAGACATATGCTAGACAAAACGTATATCAAAAGAGCTCTATGGCACTTTTATCACTTTTTACCCTTTCCTGTTTTACAAAATTTTGGACCTGTCCAAATACAAAGGTCTTGCAGACGAAAATTTAAAGTGGATTTAATTTGAAAAATAACCATTCAGTAGGGAAGAAAATAGTGTTGAAAAGGAAGAAATTGCTTGTCAGAAGCAATTTCTTCTTTTTTCACAATATTTTCTCAATCATATAATCACAGGCACGTAAAAAGCAGGGATTAAACAGCAAAGGGTTAAAGTCAATAAACAGTCAATGGACCCCATGTCGAGGTGGACACGGAGATATGAATTACATTTTTCGGTAATCAAGAAAGCTCGTTGACAAGCTTGAAAATCAAATTGAAAGGAATTGATATCGAGAAAAAGCGAGTAAATAATGTTAAGGGTATTTAAGGAATGCGATATTTGTCATTGATAACTCCCGATGGTTTAAAGTACTCGTAAACAGGAAGTATATTTGGGGCAATCTGCAGTGACTAGTCAGCAGAAAAACTCATTGACTTCGGCGATCCCCGGGAGTGAACTCGGTAATTTTCGGGTGCATGGGAAATGAACACCTGGCTTATGCACAGTTGCATAAGTATATTGATGTTAACGAGTTCATTTGATTTGAGGTTCGACACCTCGAGGCGTTTTGAATTTTGCCGACGTCATTGTAAGAGTAAGTCCAAGGGAAGCTAATGCGGCCGTATAGCGGGTATTTCTAACATTTGACACAGCCATAAAGTCCAAGGGCGTAACGACCATTACGCACTTTACGCAAGTGCGTTATACATAATAAACCCCCGTCGAAAAATATTCATCACTGTTAAAATCGTGAAAATTATCCACGGAGAACCCTTGCTTTTCCCCCATTTCTTGCCAAAAGGAGCGGATGGACGTCAGTTTGATAAAGTTTTCCCACATGCCTATATATTTTAGGATGGTTGCCAACTTTGTGCCTATGAATTACAAATTCCTAGTTATGCCCATGCAGCCACCTGGAGTCGTGCGACAAGGAGACATAAGACACGTTGATTTTTTTATCAAGTATTACGAAGATTTTATTAGGAAGCTATCTATAGAACTTGTGCACATATTTTATCAAAGGGAGCTTATCCATATCGCTAATTTTGTTCACCCTGAACAAAATTTGCGATATCGGATTACCTCCCTTTAAAGTGCTAGTTCAGTCCAGAAGTTCATGTTTTTCTTTGTTTAAATCCTTAATAGTTATGCTTTTTTATCAAAAAATCCGTTGGTCCGAAAACGAACAAAATTCTAGTTTTATTTTAATCCGCACAGGTGTGTTATCGTAAAAATCCAATTAGCGAGCTCCAATCGATTTTGGCGATAAAGCCGTGTGACGTCAGCACATGTAGACGCTTTACATCCGCCATTGTGTAAAATAGGGAAACAAGAGGGATTTCTCGAAATAAAAGAGGAAAAACGAAGTTCAAAATTTAAGACTGCGAAAAGGGGGAAGCAAAAAGGACAACAGCAGCTCTGGCGCTAAGCGACGTGTAGCCGAAATTTGTTGTAACCGGCATGTAGACGGAGTTTTCATGCATTTTCCGGAAAGATTCAGCACGGAGAAATGGGTGGACTGATTTTGTGAATTCATGTGTAACGAGAAGGGACTTGACCGACCGAGTTTTCTGTGTAATGTTATGTACAATCATTTTACTAGAGACTGGTTTCCTTTTAAGAATTTCTTCGATAAAGAGCCATTAATAGGATTATTCCGAAAGCTGTTCATCTGAATTATAAGGTAAAGTACCCCCACCCTGTTTCTAACTGTTAGGGAGGTTTTGTCTGTAAATTCAATGAACCAGAGAAACATCCGATGAATTACTGCTACATATTGAAGGGGATTGATCTGCATGTTCATTTTCACTTACACAATACAGAATGATTTGAGGAAAAACTCAGACAGTTTGGTGTCTCAGGGCCTCTTGTTTCACCTTTAAAAAAAACACATTTTGATTTTTGAAGGTAAATGGTTTTGAAGAAAAGAGTTCTAAAACTTGCATTTAATAATGGTTTAATTCAGTTGAGATTTGTATATCCTGATTGGTTGAAAAATTGGTTTCATAACCCCATGAATACAATTTTGAATAAGCAGCTATTTTGTAAAAATTGTAACTTTCTTTTTATATTTTTGGCATCAAACATAAGATAAATAGATTATATTTAGTTAGTTATGAACCTAAAAATCTCACCACACTCATGTATGAATCTGCTTCATGTATTCATACAGTATGATGAGGTTTAGTTTCATACCTCTATGACATGAAAAAATATTATATTCATCTCTTAATTAAATTTTCTGTTTCAGAGACAATGGTAACACTTGATTGTATTGTTGACAGTAGACACATGAGAAAAGATACTACAAAGTTGTCTTCTCATCTTAAACTGTCACCTTTTGAGGGATACCATTCAGTTATCAACCACTTTGCCCTGAAGATGATCAGGTTTTCCTATCATGGTATGTTGAGTAGGTATGTATTCTTAGTAAGTTTAAATTCAAGATGTTCTTGAATTTTACCAAATGCTGATGATCAGTGATTTTGATATCTTTCAAATTTATGTTAAAGGAAGTGAAATTGAGAATTCTTTATAGGGAAACTATACAAATGCTGCTGCTTATGAAAAAATTAAATAAATATATGTGAGCCATCACATAAAAAGACTTTCTGCGTAGGACATCAAGTGTCAACTCCAGTCTGACTGTGCATATTGTGCAGGCGGATTACGGTTAATTATCTGGATCTGAAATGATTATTCAACCTTTCGGTATAAAATGCATTTCTGGATTTGTTTTCAATTACTTACCAACAGTTTTGTGCTTATCAATCAAAAGAATTATAGTTTCTCAAAATAAAATTGATATAAAATAATGAATCTAAAGGTTTCATCAGAGCACTATAGGTGCAATGTGAGTTTTTAATACACCATGAACTACTGTTAAATAGAAACTGAAATAAAACTACAATATTGTTTTTATGTTAATATCTATGTCTTTGTTTTTTGAAATGCACCACATTACCACATGAATCAAGTTTCAAAAAATTGCTTGCACAAGCAAGGTAAACTCAAATATAGGTTCAAAGGATATAAGAAATTTTAGCTCAACTGTTTTAAATAAAAAGTGAGTCTAATGCCATCATCTTGGTGTCAATGATGGTGTTTGAGACTAACTTCAATATTGGTCCTATCTCTGATGTTGAAGATATCCTCTTGAAACTTGACATAATGTGTACACCATCACAAGAGCTAACCAGACTATAAAGGATAAATCTTGAAGCATTTTTGTAACAAGAGGTCCACTGGCTTTAAAATCCCAAGGCTTTCATTAAACAATGCTTACTTTGACTGAATACAACACTTTGAAGTTTCTTTAGAACCATTTTGTATTGATGTACTGGGTCTGGCCCACATTGCTTCACAATACTCATAATTAACCTGCATACCCTTTACCCATCTTTTAAGTCACATAAAGGTGATTGAAATAAGTAGAACATTCTAAAACATTTTTGGGAAAATAAGAGTAAATGGTCTTTGATGGAGCATTTATTCCAAATTCAATGATATTAGTCCAATTGATTGGGAGGAGAAGATTTTTTGAGATTTCAGAGTGAAAATTTGCCCTGCCCTGCCACACCCACATTTATGGACCATTGGGCCCATCAAAATTTCATAACCAATTTAAGTAAAGGTGCACCTAAGGAACATCCATGCAAAGTTACATTGAAATCTGCCCAATTGTTTGGACTGAAAATATTAATAAAGATTTTATTGGAAAAATAAGCCCTATCCTGGCATTATTTGGGAATCAATCAAAATTTCTTTTACAATTTAAATAAAGGGTTACTAGAGAAATATCCAGGCTAACTTAAGTTTCAAAGAAAAAGGCTTGATGGTTTGGGAGGACAAAGGTTTCAAAGTGAAAAAATGCCCCATCCTGTCACACCCCTTTTTTTAGGGGGGGAGGGGTCAATTAAATTTTCTTTAACAATTTAGGCAAAGGGTGATCAAAGAATTATTTTGACACCGTTTTATTTAAAATCTGCCCTTTGTCAAAGAAAAAAATTACACGCCAACAGACAGATGGACACATTACAGACACACCAGCATGACAAGAAGGCCAGCGGAGATAAAAATCATGCCCCTTTTTTTTTACTTGGATTTTTCATATCTCACTGAAATAAAACATCAGAAGCCACTGGGAGTGCTCTTGTTAAATGTAAATTGTAAGTTAGATTATGAAAATGTTATTTTAATTTACAGATTGTGTTGATGTCCCTATGAGTACAACATTTCAATTTGGTGAAAGGGCTCATATGAACAGGGATGGCTATCAGTTACAGGTTTAAGCTCCACCACCCGTGAGCAGTCAAAGTGAGAGACCCATTCAGCACTACTGTTAGGAAGCTTTATAACTGATTCAATCCGTTCCAGTCCCAGCATGCTTGAATCCTGTGTATGCTGGCCACAGTTTGGACAAGTTTGTCTAATCTAACTGACTAAACTTGATGGAAGAACAACTCACTTCTTTTCCCATGAAATGCCAGCACCATCTTGCAAACTGTCTATATGTTTATATGCTTTATAGCAATGTCTCCTATGAAAAATAAACGATATGTGACCCATTATGAAAAAAGGGAGCATCTTGGAACTCTGTGAAATAATCATTTTAAAAACAAGATAGTAGACATCAACGGTGGCAGATCCAGGATTTCTAAAAAGGGAGTTTCGTTTTGCTAGTATTTCAATTTTAACCCTTTTCTTGCTGAATTTGAATTTTATTTAAACAAATTTTCTTTCTTCTGGACATATCGAGTATGCAACAATTTCCAAAAAATAAAGAAGGCAGGCAATGTATGCTAAGATCAGACTGCACAATTTTGAAGACTGATCTTGATCTTTACTGTCTACCAAATTTATGTTCACAACAAATATGTCATGAATCGTAGAAGATTAAATGAAATTCTGCATGTAAAAAAAAAATTGGTTTAGAGGGTGCTCGTTTAAAACCACGAACCCCCTCCCCTGGATCTGCCACTGGTCAGTCTTAACTTGCAATTCGTAAATTATTATTCAGAATGACAATTATCATTCTAGATTCAGAAAAAGAGCTAATTGCAAAAAATAATGAAACTATACTTTTCAACTATTTCTATGGTAATTTTCAACTTGGTTTTGTTTAAAAGTCACCAATATGTCCAGTTAGAGTTTGAGTCTACATAAAATTATTGTGATCAAAAGAAAAGTACACATGAATGTTTATTTTTGGCGAGGACATCCCCCCCCACACACACACAGAAAGATTGGGGAAATATTGTTTTACCATTGTCTGTCTGTCTATCTGCAAAACTTAACATTGCCCATATTTTCAAGGCCATTCAAGAAACATTGCTCATATTTGGTATGATTATAGATCTCAGTGATAAGCAGCTGCTGGTACCTAGGTCAAGGTCATGTGACAAGATCAAGATCATCTGTCAAGGTCAAATTTCTAAAAAAAGAATGCTGTTTTGGGGGCATTTCTGTTTCACAAACACATCTTGTTCTATATGCTATATCGTTTAAGCTTTGAAAATCTTACTGATGGATATCATCCAAATTTTTCTGAAATGCTCTTTGGGTGACCTTTCATCACTCTGCAAAAAATATTATGATAAAAGAAAAAGTATTTGTTTAATGTGCAGAGGTCATTTCTCCATATGTAACTTGTTATATAGTTAAATCTTTAAAAATCATTTTCTCAGATTCGAATGGATAGATATTCCTTGGCTAATTTCGCCTGAGACTGTTTATATTCCGTGATTGAAATTGGAAAATCACCGATGATGGACAATTCCACCAATTAGCATTAAGATTTAACTGTTTACTGGATCTTTGTATTCTACTCAGACCTGTGGTATAGTGGTTAAGACATCCGTCTCTGATGCAAGAGAACCAGAGTTCAAACCGTGTCAGAGAAAGTATAATTTTCTCTCTCAACTGTCTTTTTTTGTCTTACAATCAAAATTATTATTTTTAGACGGAGGGTGTATCGGGGTTTGTCCACTTTCTTGTAATTTTGAAGACATATTTTTTCATGTATTTAGTTAACTTTTTACATATAAAATGACAACAACAAATGTTGCTCTTCTGATACAGGGTGCCTTTATGGAAACTTTGTCAACGGTTTTTTTACAGGTTCGAAACTAGGCTTAATCGGATAATTTTGCTTTTTTCTGAAATTGGGAAACATCTTTTCCTCGTGGTAAAATAAATAAGTGCAGTGTATATCTCACTTTCATACAACAATAAAAGAATATTTTCATCTTAGATGTCGCGATATGAATCAGAAGAAAGTGGTCGTTTAATAATTCATCAAAAAAAATATTCCTCAAGAGTGAACTTGTAATAGGGACGAAAAAAATATGAACACTGAGAAAGAAAAAAAAAGCACCTCGGAGACTTGAACCCATAGATGTGTGATTGATAGCGATACACCTTAACCAACTGAGCTATTCTTTCTTGCTCTCACTCGCTGGTTAAATTGCGCATTTATAAACGTGTTTCTAACGGTTTATTGAATGAGAACTCGGAGATCTTCCGAAGATATACGAAATATGCACAGAGTCTCAGGCGAAATTAGCCAAATAATATCAACCAAATTTCATTTAAGTGATCCTTGTGTGACCCTTTATCAGTCTACAAGAGATTTGTGATTAAATGAAAAATATGTATTTTATGGGCTGAGGTCATTTCTCTAAATGTAATTTAGTGTAAAATTTGAAAATCATTTCTCAGAAGCCAAATGATGGATATCAATTATCAATCGAATTTCAATTAAGTGATTCTTGGATTTGTGATTTGATGAAAAGTATGTATTTTATTGGTAGAGACAGCATTAAACAAAATTCACTTGAATGATCCTTGGATGACCCATCAACAGACTAAACAAAATTATTGTGGTTGAATGAAAATATGTATTTAACAGGCTGGGGTCTAACTGTTTTATCATATTCATCAATCGTGATTTTTCTTAGAAGAAATATTTCTGCAGGTGACACTTAAAAACTCGTATTTACTTGAAATAAACATTCATTCATTCATTCATAAATTCACTTATATTCTCGACGAAGAGAAAACCATTATTACTGTGCGTATTCAAAGACGTTTAACATGTTAAATTTTATGCCCCCCCCCCCCGCAATGATAAGATCCTAAGATGGGAGCATGTTGTTTTACTGTTGTCCATCTGTCTGCAAAACTTAACCCGAAACTTAAAATTGCTAATTACTTCAGCCAAGGCAATTGAAGATACAATACTCATATTTGGCAGAATGATAGATCTCATCGATAATTATCTTTAGATACAAAGGTCATGTAAAGTGACGTCAAGGTTACCTATCAAGGTCAATAGGTTGATAATATTGCTGTTTTGTAGCATTTGTCTTTTACAATCATTTCTTGTTTGTACTGAATACATAAACTTTAAATATTTTCTTACTCATTTTTTTGCTCTGGTCTTTCTCCATACTGCTGCCTATACTGTAGATACGCTCAATGGCATGAATATTCAAGCTATCAGCCCTTAATCCCTGATGGTCTGTGACGCATTCATGTCCGGCCAAATTGTTATGGCTCCTACGAAGTAGATGGGGGGGCGTATTATGAGTTCACCCCGTCTGTCTATCGATCTGCCAACCTAACTACTCATCAGTCCTTAGTCCTTTTTCGTTTCCGGCTTCTATTTTCAAGTGACTTTAAATCATGAAACTTTGCATAGTTGTTACCCATGACCCAAGGAGGGGCCCTATTTTTATACTCCGCCGAAGGTGGTCGTATATCGGAATCATCATCTCCGTCTGTCCGTCCGTCCCGATGTCAGTGTGTCCGAACATTACAATCTTTTGTCCTTGACCTAGCGCATATTGTTTGATAAATTTCAGCCGTGTCATGGAAAGAGGAACCTTCTTGTAAAATTTCTTGTGAAGGCAACTCCTCCATTTATGGACTGATTTGGATGAAACTGCCGCAAATATTTCCAATCACCTGACCTTTGCCTATTACTGAGGTTTGGTGAATTTCAGCTGCGTCATAGAAAAGGGGATATTCTTGTGAACGCAATTAATTTATTTATGAAGTGATTTTAAAGAAACTGTCACGAAATGTTCTTTGTCACCAGAATTTGTGCATGTTGCAGTTTGGTGCATTTCCGTCGCTTCATTGAAAATGGAGCCCTCGTGTCAAATTTCTTGTGAATGTAACTCATTTTTCACGAAAAAAGCGGCCTTATTGTCATTTTCTTTATAATACAAATTGTTCATTTGAGATGAAAGTAAACAACTTTCCATTTACGGATTGATATGGTTGATACTTTCAAAGGTTATTCTTCATCTAATGAACATGTGCATAATCTCACCTTTCAATCTTATGATGTACCATCACAGTAAGGGGGACGCCGTCATAGCGCAGTTGGTAGCGCGTCGGACTGACAATCTAGAGGTCCCGGGTTCGATTCCCGACGGCGGCATTTATTCTTTCCGACTATTTGTCTCTCACCAATGGGTTGATAATCATAGACTTATGTGAGATAGTAGCTGGAGGCTAGGAAAGGATGTGATGGTTCTACTGGTGAGAGAAATACCAGGAAACCATTGTAAGGTGCTCCAGCCGCCGCGATATAACTGAAAAAATGTTGAAAGCGGCGTTAAACTCCATTCAATCAATCAATTACAGTAAATGGGCCTTTCGTTTTAATGATAATCCTTTTGGCGGCGTATCTTGTGTCAACGGCACTCTTGTTTGGGGTCACGAAGGTCAAAGGTCAAGGTCGCAATTGAACTTTGTCCGAAAAACGGCTTATGGAACTGGCGCTATAGAGTGTGTGTGGGAGGGGATGGGGGTATTAGTCCGCTTTACGACACATCTAATTCTTCTATTTGGTGTCCCTGTCGATTTCATTATGTATCGACGCTTAGTGCAAGACTGTACTAGGTGTATATCCATTGTATTTACACTTAGTACAGTCTTGCGCTGAACCCTCGATATGAATTCCCTTACAGATGACTTTACTTTGTAATTAAAACAATTACACCTGAAAAAATACTATCTTTGATTCGAAAGACGTTTTAAATCTGTCTTTATACCCCAGCTACAAAGTAGAAGGGATATATTGCTTTCATGCAGAAAAAAAATCAAGGTCACGAAAGAATTTCGAAGATCACCAACGTACTTAGATAATTCAAAACATATTCCTTTTGTTTCTACTTCCCGACATTATTTACTAGTACACCGGCCCTTCGTTCAAGATTAAATCGTTCGTGAAACAGTCTTAAGAATACGACACGCTTGTCACATGCAAAGTGAGATTTCATTTTTGTACACCATCGAATGTTGTCGTACATCGGCATCATCTCCGTCCGTTCATCCGGACAACTAATTCTTATTAACACAACTCCTTTAACTACGGACAGACCGCTGTCATAGCGCAGTTTTTAGCTTTTCGGACAATCATTTAAATGGTCCCGGGTCACAAGTTGATACCCGACAGCGGCATTCATCTTTTCCGACTATTTGTCTTCCACAAATGGGTCGATAATTGTAGACAAATGTATGATATGCAGCTGGAGGCTTTGAAAGGTTGTAATGGTATACCTGGTGTGAGTATTACCAAAAATCAATTGTTACATACTCCAGCCGTCCTGATGTAACTGATAGATTGTTGAAAGCAGCGTAAAATCCCATTGAAACAAACAAATCAATTACGGATTTGCATAAAACGTTCACAGAATGTTTCCTATCGAGTGATCATGCGCATATCGCAACGATATTTTGATACATGTTCACTGCTGCGTCTCGTAAAAGATAATTTTGTTGAAAAATTGCCCGTAGCTGCGTATAGTGTGACCTGCACAATTGATTTTAAGTTTGAACGTAGGTTCGTTTACCTTGTGTAACACAATTTCGGTTGAATTTTTGCATGAAAATAAAATAATTATGCTATCGAGTTTCTTTAGACCCGAACCCCATCTGGACACACCACTGCAGTTGTAGGTAGCGCTAGTTCAGGAATGAACTGTTCCCGATTTGGATTTTCTGTGCTCGAGCGCAAAAGCCCCACCCTCGGAATTTCTGCGTAAAATCTCTATGCATCCTCTTAGTGTTTACGGAAAAACACATACGAAGGGTTTTCTCGTTAACGGATGCGCAAAAATGTTCAAGAACCCTTTCTTGGTTTTCTGCTTTTACGTATATTAGAATCTACGCATATTTTTTCTTGTCGATTTTTTGCGTGTTTATATGTAGTTTCTATAGGCGACGTGGAAGAATTGTGCGTGTTTCGTACCCAACCTTGAATTTTTACGCAAAAAACGCGGGGACGGGGCTTTTGGGCCGGAGAAAATAAAAGTTTTAGGAGTGTTCATTACTCTCTAGTTTAGAAAATTAGTCCGCTTTGCAAAAGTTGGCTTTAGTTTGAAAACTCAAATTCATAATAAAGGCATTTCACGGAATTCTGCATCGACTTCTTACACCATTTACTAAATAAATGCTTTATTGTGTATTTTGAATAAAATAGTCATTTTGTCTCGGTCATAAAGATCACGGCATTTGTGTATTTCTTTAAGTAAAAAAATAGTTAACTTTCAATAAAAAAAAGATCGGCGTGAACACTGTAAAATCACCGTAAATACAACTGATGTTGTAGTCAATAATATACATCAATAACTTTGTGAATTTTTGGATGATTTCTTTTTCTCAAAATACTAATTCATTCAAATAAAATTAATTTCTCAGCAGCCTCCTTTCGCCACCAGTTTCTTCCCGAAATGTTCTTGTTTGCGGTCCTATAAATACGGCTCTAATTGATTCGACTAGATGTCCTCGTCTATGTACTTTTGTCTTCCTTAATCATTGGAACCATCCGAGGATGAACACGGCGAAAAAAGATCGAAAATGTCGTCTAGACTATTCCATTTACTCTCCATTTCTATTCGATATTCTATCGAGACTCCGGGTCGTGACGTCACGGGGTTAAAGTGTATTAACAGGCTACGATAACGGAAGCGAGTATCTTGACAGGTAAAATATCGATTTTTACAGCCGGATTACTCCCAAGCGGAAAATAATTTGACTATGCAGATAGGCGCATTGTGTTGTGTAAACACATTTTAACGTGAATTCGTATTAAACAAAAAATATTTTTTGGACTGAACTAGTACTTTAAATTCACTCAAAACCGCTCCACACACTCATTCAATTTATTCATAAATCATTCCAAAATCATTCACCTTGTCAATTTCACGGAGATGTTAACTGTGTCTCTTCAAGTCGCGCGACAAAGATCTATTAAAGAGGTGGCTTTTTTCAAGGACTTTGTCTCACGTGGAAAATTTGTCTAATTAGACAGATTTTTTGTCACCTGGTCGCTGAATCATGGGAATCTTTATTGAATCATCTACGACAGGTGATAAAACTTTATTCAAAAGTTTTTATATGTTCATTTAGCTGCTATATCAAACCATTAATGTAATCTGGTGTAATTGTTCCAATAAAAGAATATTTTCATTCATGGCTTAATTGTCATATTTTACCATCAACAACATAGAACTGCATTCGCACATGGCTAATAATGACAGATTATTATTATAATTATTATTATTTTTATTATTATTATTATTTTTTTATTATTATTATTATTATTATTATTATTATTATTATTATTATTATTATTATTATTATTATTATTATTATTTAAACCTTATCACGCTGATTAATGATTTATGAATTTTCGCGTGAATTCATACACTGTAGTAATTATGTTCTTAGTTTCATACCTCCATTAATAAAAACAATCGTCTCTATCACTTTAAAAGCAACTTTTCACGGGGAAGCATTGATGTGTCTGACCTAATACAAGTTCATTGCTGAAATAAGGTTCACTTCGCCTGTTTGTGAAATAACCAACAATTCAAAATATGTATTAAGTAAAGAATGTAGTCAGCCTGTGCATTCGATCAGACCGACCTTGGGCCCGTTTTACTAAATATATTTCGATCATTTTTAGCGTAAGTCAAAAATTAAGGTTGTTTCTACAATATCTAAATATTGAATTCTGCAACGCATCATCTCAATGGAATCGTCCTCTAAGACGATTCCAATGAGATATTGCAAGGCAGAATCTAATAATGAATAAAAACACATGGTACGATTTGTGCTTTTGACTTACGATTGATTCTTTCGTAAGAACCTTGGTAACGGGCTCAAGATTCCTGAACATGCTTTTTCTGGTAGATAAGATCTCAGAGCATGTTAACGAATTCATTCATTTCCAATATTTCCTTTTGTGGCTTTTCAAATTGCTCGATGTTTGCATATCGTGCAGAATGTTGGAAATGTCGCATATGATCATTATAGTACATTCACGACATACATGAATTCATTAGTAATATATATACTGAGTCAGATTTCCATCAAATTGTCTCATCCAATTTGAGACTGTTTACAACTGTCAATCACTTTTGATGATTCGCGAAACCAAACCACATATTTAGTATGCATTTTACTCACCGTCGCTTAAATGTGTCAATTTATTCTTAAGATTTTTTTTTCTCGTGCGTTTGTTATCTGTTCAAGGATAAAACTTAAAACTATCAACTGTCTCTTATTATTATTTTTTATTTTTTTTTAGAGTATTTCTTTTTTTCGAAACAGCTAATTTTTCATATATTGTCTTTTATCCTAAATTTCGTTTCGTCACCTCTTTCAAATGAAAGTCAATGGTGCATTGGCAGCAGCTTTCGGAACATCGTTCGGACTATTCCGTAAACTTAGAAGTACCTCGGACGAAAGTGTAGTAATTTTCTGTCATTTGCTAGATAACTCCGTTTCTAGTGGTGCATCGGTTCATACGATTGAAGAAAAACGCATATTGTTAATGCTTTCTGATCGTCTGTGGACATGTTTTGTGCATATTATAAATATGTCTTTGATTTTGTTTGGTTATCCATAGCGTCATCTATAGCGGCAACTTTAATGTTTATGACGTCATGTCAACCCATGTCCTGCTGCGAAACGATTCGATTTTAAGACTGCACCTTAATTATTCCCAATGTCTATTCAGTAGAATCGCCAAAGTTCGGATTGTGATATGATGTGTCGTCGGAAGACGTCAAAGAATTCAAAATGTGGCTTTATTGTAGCTCTTGATCGCCTATCGACTAAGTATATTTTAGTCAGGTTATAGGTTTCAAAAATCAAAAGATGTTACGTTTTATCATATGTATGAACTAACCTTAAAGTATACGCTTCAGAAAATTCGAATAGAACATACGATAAAAACTGTGTCATCAGAGTACTTTAGTAGTACAATGGCATGGGAATGTATTTTAAATAATAGGGCTGTCACACCTTAACGTTTTAGCCAGCGTGTGCGGAACGTGTTGGATTTTTTATAACACGCTGCGAACACGTCGGGTACGCTATGGACACGTTCCACACACGCTATCGGCACGCTGTAGCACGTTGGCACACGTTGCGATACGCTGAGTATCTCATAAAATTTTGTGCATGCTTAAAATTTCTCAGCGTGTGCCGAACGTTTTGGAACACGCTCCGCACACGTTCCACACACGTTCCGAACACGCTCAGCACGCTAGAGACACGCTAGGAGCTCGTTCACTTACGCTACGGACACGCTAGAAACACGTTCGCCAAAAGTTTAACGTGCTTCGAGCGTGTCTCCAGCGTACTTGGAACGTGTGCATAGCGTGTCTTCAGCGAACCGAACGTGTGTCTAGCGCGTTGCCAGCGAGTTAACAGCGTGTTTCTGGCGTATGACAGCGTTTCAGTTTTCAATGAAAATATAAAAGTTCCGCTGCATATTTGTCTTGAATTTCTACCATCAGCTTCTCGAAAATAAATAAATTTGTGAATGTACGTGTGTATGACCCTTTTGACATGTTCATATCTGCATGTTTCCTCATGACCAGTCTAAGAATGACTTGAAAACTCGATTATAAGAAGCATTCTCTATATTTGACGATGAACGATTTCGTTCAAGTCATATAAATAAAACTTATGTTATGTTATGTTATGTTATAAGCTGTTTGTCTTTTCTTCCATATAAATCCTTTATGGGTTTTCTTAATTCCTTAGATTGTCGAGGTGGAGAATGTAGCCTAAATGTGTATTAAACATTTCGTTTATAGCTTTACAAATGCGTCTGCTCTTTGGTTAGAATAACAATACGTTCGCGAAAATACAATTATTTATTCGTCTCATTATATACCAAAAAGACAAGTACATCGTTGTACCTGGTGGACATAATACAAGACGTGTTTTACTCTATTCTGCTCTGTTCAGAATATTTGATTCTATTATATGTACTACAAGTTTGATATTTGGTACACCTTTTCCCCATTATAAGACTAGCTATTCAAGATTAAGAGAGGTTATAAAAAGTCATCCTACATGGTAGAGCATATGGAGGAAGAAAGGAGTGCATTATG
The DNA here is from genome assembly GCA_948146395.1 of Fragum whitleyi. NCBI lineage: Eukaryota > Metazoa > Mollusca > Bivalvia > Cardiida > Cardiidae > Fragum > Fragum whitleyi. The sequence goes on from OX411550.1 coordinate 9,843,381, forward strand.
ACAAGTAGTTCCTTACCCTTTCGCAACATTTTTCGAGTGAAAAGTACTAGAAGCTTTAATCAGCCTGCAATCTTATAAGTTTGTTATATGCATGTTTTCGTATGTAACAGGTGCCAGTGTATTTTCATTTCGTCTTTTCCTATTTTTCTTTTACATGAACCAACACACTTCGAATTTGAATATGTGTAGTGGCCGGTGGCCTGTTTATATATTAAAAGAATGAATTTAAAGTGGTAATTTTTTGCAGATCTATATTTACATCCAAAACACGCTGCGAACACGTTATAACACGCTAGAAGCGCGTTACAAACACGCTAAGCACGTTCTGAGGACGTTACGAGAACGTTGGACACACGCTCAAGAACGTTGATATACGCTGACATACGCTATCAACACGTTTCTCACGCGTTACTCACACGTTCAAACTCGCTATGAACACGCTACAAGTGCGTCGTGAATTGACAAAAAGAAAATGTAGGTCAGCGTATGCCGACGTTTTGCGGACTTAGTCGTTTTCTCAAACGCGTTAGGCACACGCTGGCTAAAACGTTGAGGTGTGACAGGGCCATAACGGAACGGAATTTTCATCGTTATAGGAAATATGAATGAATTTTAACGGCTGAAATACTTCTGACTAATTCATAGAAAAAAGAAACTGGTAAATAAAATCCACGTAGAGGCATTGGGTTGACAAATAATGTTTTGAGGGGAATTGTAAATACCACAAATTCTTTAATGCTTTTCGGTGGTTTATCGAGAAATAACTGTAGATTATTACTTGATAATCTCACCGCAAAAGCAGTGAAATTATCAAAAACTTATACCCTGCTTTTGTGCATTTCATCCTATCTGACGTCCTCTATGCGGGGCGAAATAAGTGACGTCACAATGAACGTCGCATAGCAATCACGTGCAAAATGACGCGCTTTACGAAAATATGTCATGAGAAATTTCAGATTTTGTCTCATTTTTGCATTAAAGAAATAGAATAATCGTTTGTTTTCGAGTAAGATCGATTAATATTTCATTTCGTGTACAACAAAAGCCATATTTTCACTCGTGTCTCCGCCACTCGTGAAAATATAGCTTTTGTTGACATTCAGTGAAATATCAATCGATCTCACACTGAAACAAACGATTATCCTCTATATACAAGGCAGAATAGCATATAAGATTAGGTAAAAGAATATGTTGAATACTTGTATGATACTTTTAATTGAATCTTATGCCAATAAAGATTGCAAGACAATTATGTACATTTCAAGCTAAATTGTGCGTGTCGTTTCCAGCAGATTTAAAGGTGTGCCTTGCAAAGCCTAAAATGAGTCTGCACAATCATTCAGTTTCCCAAAACTAACGAGCTCAATGTATCTTTCTAAAAAAGTGAATACCAAGCATATGCTACATGGTATTCAAGGTTGCAAAATGTCTGCAATTTACGCTTATTTAAAATTAATGGAAATTACACTTTCAATGTTAATTGAAGACGGGTGTCTGTCTTATGTAACCAAACCCTTAATCAATAGGAAACCCTCAGCGATTCAACAAAATAGACCTCAGGAATAAAAAAGCGCAACCATGAAAGCGCGTTGCGAAAAACAATGTTCATATAAGGTAAAAAATTGGGCATTTTAGAATGTGATAACAAAACGCAGTGTTTTACTCAATTTTTGTATCAGCGATATTCACATTTATAACGAAGAACGAAACTACACTCTTTTTCAACTGGTTTTAGTTTCTATGTATGATATGTATGATAAGAGACAAATGTAGGATCTGATGTGCAATCACCAGAGATTGAACCAAGGACAAAATGAAAGGAATGCTTACATGTTATTAAATGTGCTTTGACAACTTCTTCAAAATATTTGTTAGTTTGAATGGAGTTTTACACTGTTTTCAACAATTTATCCCAGCAGCTGTAGCACTGTACAATAGATTCCTGGTATTCCTCACATCAATAATACCATTAATCCTTTCTTGCCTTCAACTCAATAAAAAAAAACTAAGAAGCGTGATTTTTATAACGTTATGAATTTCACTAAGACAGTGTACAAAAGCCAGTTTAACCAGGGGATGACGTGGATTTATCTATGACGTCAAATATACGTAAGCAGAAAAATAACAAAAACCGGATCTCACGAGACGGGGCTAATCAGTCACCGAAGGACAAAAACTGAATTTGACAAACGATTCTTGTAGCTTAATCTTTGAGTCATTTTCAACGTAAATAATTATAAATTTAAATATGATTGACAGAAAAGTATAATGTGTTAAAATAATAACAATTATCATTTTACAAGTTTACGACCGAAACAATGTCAAAATATGCAAATGTTCTTACTAAATAGAGTGACTCACATGCTTTCACCACAGAAGCATTATTCAGAGGTTTCTAGGTCACTTGTCAAAAAGTATGTATTTTTCATATTTTTAAATAATATTCACAGCGTTTTAATTGTCTATTTGACATAGCACTTGGTAACATTCGTTATAAAATTCATGCATGATTTTCATCCGAACATACGTCGCGTTGAAGCAAAATTTTCAAAAGAGTTCCGTCCTATCAAGTTTCATACATGTTTTAGATTGAAAGCATTATCAAAATTGTGCATAATTCTGCTTTATGTGAAAATTTCTAATTAAATTCTCGACAGACTAACGTTTTCTCACTCGCAATGTAATAACGCCATGAGTTAAGTGAGCATTTATAAGCCCTGTTTAAGAAAACGACTAATCGAATGAAATGAACGAAAGCATGGTATAAACCTTTTTTTTTAATTTCATTACTTTGGCAGTGGGATTATCAAGCGCTAATTTACCGATACTTCTCGATATTATTCACCGAAAAGCGAAAATATTCAACGGACCAAAAGGTTGTATCGCAGTTTTGCCAATCGACGCAGATGTCGGAAAAGCATACCAAATAATTCATTAGATTATGCCTTACGAACAGTTATAGTCTGATATCTTAAACAATCGACCATGTTGGAGCCTTGTGATGGCTGTCGCTCCCAATCGAAAACCTTGGCGATTCTACCGAATGGGCCTCGGGTTTAATAAGGGCGAGGAAATGAAAGGGTATCATTTCACACGTGGGTTAATATGACTATTCAATATCAAGATGTTTTTGAGCTAAAAAGAAACAATCAGCAAAATATTAAAAAGGGGCAATTCATAATTTGATTACAAATCGCAGTGAGATACTGCGTTTTGTTATCAAAATATAATATGCCCAAAATATCTCACAAGACAATCGGAGAGCAATAAATAAATATTTTTTTTTCTTCAAGCACATTTACCAAAGTACATGTACCTAAAGAATGTACCAAAATTACTACACTTTCAAACACGGTACTCCCCAATTTACGAAAAGTCCGAGTAATGATCCGAATGTAGCGATCCTTTTCTTTTAAATCATTCAACAAGTTCGAGGTACAAGTGCTACATTTTAATAGGTTGTAAACGTTTCTAAATCTATTCAATTCAATTTAATTCTTTATTGATAACTGGATATAAAACCAGTGACATCATACATTACAAAGCATATATGACATATTATACCAATGAATATTTTAGGCGTACAATAGTTTGTTTGTTTGTTTGAATGGGGTTTACGCCGCTTTCAACAGTTTCGCAGTTATATCGCGGCGGCCGGAGCACTTGACAATGGATTCCTGGTATTTCTTTCACCTGTACTACCATAACACCCTTTCCTAGCCTCCGACTGCTATCTCACATAGGTTTACGATTATCTACCCATTGGTGAGAGACAAACGTCAGAAATGATATTTGCCGCCACCGGGGATCGATCCCGCGACTTTCAGATGCCTAACCAACTGCGCTATGGTGGCGACGAAGGCCTACACGAGAGTAGAGATTTTCTTTATATAATATTGAAAATGCATGAAGCACAAGTAGGCAACACAAAGTTTTTAAGACATCAAAAATCTCTATTTTCGAAAGCTTTTGACAGAAAATTGTTCAAAGATGTTGTTTGAGGTCTATATTACAGATTCAAAGAAATTAATTTCAATTTATAGTATAAGCATTAAGGTATTTTTTCAGAAGGTCTACACCAACGGTGTCTTAGCATTTCATAACTCTTATCTGCAGTTATCTATAAACAAAATACTTTTCTTGAATTATGGCTCAAGTTAAAAATTTCTATCTAAAAGCTGTACGAGATTCATATTTAGCTAATGACACCATTTTTACGTTATTTTCGTAAATAGGTTATGACCTAGTATAAATAAACGAAAATGTAAACACCGTTTCTCAAGATAGAACAATATTTCTTCCCTAAATCATGCAACTGCCATTTCTTGTCTTCTTTGACACAAAAGATTTAGTCTAGTTAGATTAAAAATTGTCTATTTTTTCCTGCCATAAATGTTGACATTTCTATTCCTTTAGTTCATTCAACATTTTGGGGTTTCTATTTCATTTCGTCGTTTGATCATAACAAATGCTGTATTTGTTGCATTTGTGACGTTTTGGTAGCACATTCGCGGCTTTTAAAGTACATAGGAATTCAAAGGTACTTAATATTCGACTTTCTTAAACTCCTTTTTTGGTTTTGTCGATAGTTCTTCCAGAATTTGTGTGAAGTTCGTTTTCAAATCGTGCGTTATTATTTTTTATGGAATTTTCTTACTTAATAGGGCTGTCACACCTTAACGTTTTAGCCAGCGTGTGCGGAACGTGTTGGATTTTTTATAACACGCTGCGAACACGTCGGGTACGCTATGGACACGTTCCGCACACGCTATCGGCACGCTGTAACACGTTGGCACACGTTGCGATACGCTGAGTATCTCATAAAATTTTGTGCATGCTTAAAATTTCTCAGCGTGTGCCGAACGTGTTGGAACAAGCTCCGCACACGTTCCGCACACGTTCCGAACACGCTCAGCACGCTAGAGACACGCTAGAAGCTCGTTCACTTACGCTACGGACACGCTAGAAACACGTTCGCAAAAAGTTTAACGTGCTTCGAGCGTGTCTCCAGCGTACTGGGAACGTGTGCATAGCGTGTCTTCAGCGTACTGAACGTGTGTCTAGCGCGCTGCCAGCGAGTTCACAGCGTGTTTCTGGCGTATGACAGCGTTTCAGTTATCAATGAAAATATAAAAGTTCCGCTGCATGTTTGTCTTGAATTTCTAGCATCAGCTTCTCGTAAATAAATAAATTTGTGCATGTAAGTGTGTATGACCCTTTTGACATGTTCATATCTGCACGTTTCCTCATGACCAGTCTAAGAATGACTTGAAAACTCGATTATAAGAAGCATTCTCTATATTTGACGATGAACAATTTCGTTCAAGTCATATAAATAAAACTTATGTTATGTAATGTTATAAGCTGTTTGTCTTTTCTTCCATATAAATCCTTTACGGATTTTCTTAATTCCTTAGATTGTCGAGGTGGAGAATGTAGCCTTAATGTGTATTAAACATTGCGTTTATAGCTTTACAAGTGCGTCTGCTCTTTGGTTAGAATAACAATACGTTCGCGTAAATAAAAACATGCATTCGTCTCATTTGATCATTATCAATATACCAAAAAGACAAGTAAGTACATCGTTGTACCTAGTGGACATAATACAAGACGTGTTTTACTCTATTCTGCTCTGTTCAGAATATTTGATTCTATTATATGTACTACAAGTTTGATATTTGGTACACCTTTTCCCCCTTAATATAGGACTAGCTATTCAAGATTAAGAGAGGTTGTAGAAAGTCATCCTACATGGTAGAGCATATGGAGGAAGAGAGGAGTGCATTTTGACAAGTAGTTCCTTACCCTTTCGCAATATTTTTCGAGTGAAAGGTACTAGAATCTTTAATTAGCCTGTAATTTCATAAGTTTGTTATATGCATGTTTTCATATGTAACAGGTGCCAGTGTATTTTTCTTTTTGTCTTTTCCTATTTTTCTTTTACATGAACCAACATACTTTGAATTTGAATATGTGTAGTGGCCGGTGGCATGTTTATATATTAAAAGAATGAATTTAAAGTGGTAATTTCTTGCAGAATTTATATTTACATCCAAAACACGCTGCGAACACGTTATAACACACTAGAAGCGCGTTACAAACACGCTAAACACGTTCTGAGGACGTTACGAGAACGTTGGACACACGCTCAAGAACGTTGGTATACGCTGACATACGCTATCAACACGTTCTGGACACGTTTCTCACGCGTTACTCACACGTTCAAACTCGCTATGAACACGCTACAAGCGCGTCGTGAATTGACAAAAAGAAAATGTAGGTCAGCGTATGCCGACGTTTTGCGGACTTCTCAAACGCGTTAGGCACACGCTGGCTAAAACGTTGAGGTGTGACAGGGCCATTAGAAATATAACCATCCCTCTTTAGTATAAAGCTAGTAACATAGTGAAATTCATATTCATCGCAACCAAAACCATTCTAATCTCCCATCAGCGCTTCATTCATTCATTTCGAACACTCACTCAAACCACTCAAAAACGCTCCAAAATGACACAAAAAGGAGAATATAAATAGAAAAATAATCGCTATTTCTCTGATATAATTGAAATTGTACAGTTAATAACATCGTGAAATTGACAGGGTGAATGATTTTGGAGTGATTAAGGAATGAAATTGAATGAGTGTGTGGAGCGAGTTTTGAGTGAAATTAATGGGAGGCAATCCAATATTGCTAATTTTGTTCAAGATGAACAAAATTAGCGATATTTTACCTCCCTTTAATAAAACATACGTTTTTTACTGTTTGTACGTCTTCGTGGACCATTCAGGCATTTCAAAGTCCACAACAGATAATTAATCGTAGAATAGATAGATCTATTTGAATTAATTGTTGAGAGTCTTGGGCGATTTTTAAATGTTTTCTAATGATTTTGGAGCGTTTATGATCGATTTGAGTGAGTGTTTGGGATGAATGAGTGGAGCGCTGAGTGAATGAATTAGAATGATTTTGATCGGAATGGGTGTCAATTTCACAATGTTTTTAACTGTAAGCGCCTGATTGGCACTTGAAGAAAAGGGAGCCCATTTATAGAACTTGTAAGCATATTTTATCAAAGGAAGATAATACATATCACTATTTTTATACATCCTGAACAAAATGTTAATTCTGAACAAAATAAGCGGTTTTGGCTCAAATCCCTCTCATTTCACTCAAAACTCTCTCATCACACTCAATGTTAAAAGAATTTAATGGTAGTACTGGTGTGAGAAATACCAGGAATTCATTGTAAGGTGCTCCAGCCGTCGCGATGTAACTGAAAAATTGTTGAAAGCGGCGTAAATTTCTTTTCAGGCAAAAAAACCCCGACTCATTTGATTTCATTTCAAAATCATTACAAAACCAGTCACCTTGTCAATTTCAAGATGCTGTTTACTTTATCATTGCTGGATTTATTTCAACTTCCTCCCATGTGACTGGTCACACATCCACGAGCCCGCTATCGAGAGAAAGTGAAACTCGATAGATGGAAAGGTAAGAAGTGTTATATACATTGAAGAAAATAGAAACCATAATTGGAGAAAGTATGAAAAATAAACCTATTTCTATCGTCAGGTGCAAAATCACACCAACTATTTAATAGGAAACCGCTTCGAAAAGGTGTTTTTTTTAAACGACAAGAGTTCTATTTTAGATTTTGCTCGAATTATTGGTGTTGAAAAAGTGTTTGGTGTCACGAAACCTGAGAAATCATGACACAAAATCCAAAACGAACTATTTGAGATTTAAAAAAACCTGTTTCCTGATAAAACAACAGTTATGAAAGAATACGGATCATATATCGATCAATTACAGCGAAAAATCTAAAATAAAAAAGACAGTTTTGTGAATTTTGCCTTTGTATTTCTTCAATGTGTTGGACGATTAAAAATAATAAAAGAATAGGCCTACTTTTGATCCTTTAAGCGAAAAAGGACTACGGGAACTACGTTTCTTACTTTTCGTTGGTTTATCGAGGAATAGCGGTAGATTATCATGATGATAAACTCACAGCCTAATCAGTCAAATAATTAAAACTTATATCCCTCTTTCATTCTTTTCAACCAATCTGACGTCATCAAAGTGGAGCCAAAAAAGTAACGTCGTCATGAAATTTTCATAGCAATGACATACAAAATTACGCGCTAAAAGATTTTTTTCCCTAAAATTTTCACTCTTTGTCTCATTCTTGCTTTAAAGAAATAGAACAATTGTTAGTTTTAGATCGATTAATTATTCATTTCGCGAACAACAAAAGCCATATTTTCACTCGTGGCTCCACGACTGGTGAAAATATAGTTTTTGTTGTTCACTCTATGAAAATAAAAATAGGTCCTACACTGGATCAAACATTATTTTCTTTATGAAAAGAGGATATTGAATGATTGGTCATTGAATGCCGAATATGCGAAACTTATGACGCTGTTTAAACTGACGTCACGCATATACAATATTACGTCATTTTCACGGTTACGAAATAGCGTTGCTATTCGCTCTGAGCTCATTTACATAGTTATAGTAATTGTGTAATTACACCCGTGTAAAATCAAAAATAATCGACGGGGATTTTCACTCCGCAACGTAGATCATACATATTATATTGCATCTTGTGTAGCCCGTTTAGCGATGAGATACCATCTAGGCTGTGCGTTAAATGTCGACCTAAGTCAGACTGGCTATGGTCTAATCTTTTCGCATTGAAATTACTTTCATAATCTTGAATGATCAATCTACCCTGTCAACCGACGGGTTAATTTGCTTGAGAATCCTTATACGAGAGGAGAGTTATGGTCATATTTAAGCTAGTGGAACCATAATAGATCTGCAACGTTTTTGATGTAATGAACTTTAAAAGTGTTAACCGAGATTTCCTAATGATTTTCATTAGGAGATCTCGGTTAAAACTATTAAAGTGTATTACTTCAGAAACGTTGCGGAACTATTACGGATCCACTACCTTAATTCGGAAAAATCACCCAAGTGCGAAAAGATTTTTGCATTCTGACCAGAGTTAATACTTCTGAGCTTACCCTTCTTTATTCTAAAAGTCAAATTTTCATATCAGAGTGCTGAGAGCATTGTAGGCAATCATCGATGATTTTTTTAGGAGAACTTATTACCATTTTGAACCTTTCATTCTTGTATTCTTGTATTTAAAAGTTTTGGTTGAATAAGTGCTTTCAACTGGCGCATGATGTAGATTCTAAACATTAGAGATTAAAAAAGTTTTCATTTACCAAAGAAAAAAAAAGGAAGAAAAAAGTGGAAGCTAAAGAAATATAATACGCTAAAGTTTTGAAATACAGTCAAACTTGTCTTAAGTGACAACTACAGGGACCACCAAAAAGCGGTCGTTTAAGAAAATGGCCGCTTAATTCACGTTTTGTTCACATATAAGAAACATACTTTTTGATTAAATATTCACATTATTGAGAAATCCTATATTGTTAAAACTCAATAGAATCGTCGCCATTAGACGATTCTGTCGAGTTTAAACAACAACTGATTCATTTTCAATGGTTTTTAGACCAACAAAACTTACTTTTTATCATATTTTGATTTAAAGAAGGGAATTTGGAAAATAGTCGCTTAATTGAAATGGTCGCTTAGTAGACGTGGTCGCACGAGCTAGATTGGCTGTACAACATGTATTTACGAAAAATACTGTGCATTTGAAGTTTGAGTGGCGTTCACGTGGCTGTTGTCCATAGCCGATGTTATATCATGACCCCATTATTTCATTAACACCATCCTAAATGATACTTGATCCTCACAGCATCGACTTGAGAGTAATTAAATACGGTTGAAACACGTAGCTTTACCCCCAATGGTCTGTTTTGATCCAATCTAATTAGATTTGGAAATATGAGACACTTATAATATGACCTACGTCGCCGGAGTGAAATAACAACGTTTAATATTTTTGATATTACACGGGTGTTATTACACTAGTGGAATAACTATGAAAATGACCTTAGAGCGAATAGCAACGCTATTTTGTAACTGCGAAAATGACGTCATAATCTATGTTTTGTGACGTCATTTTTAAACGGCGTTTTAAGTTTCGCGGAAAACGGAAACGTTGAATTTCAAGAATTTGACGATTTTTAGCTAAAAAATTCGGGTCATATTATAAACAGAATAAAATTTGTGCTCATGAAATACAGAATTTATTAAACTCGTCATCTAAAATAGATAAAAACTCGGCGCAGCCTCGTTTTTGTCTGTTTATAGATGACTCGTTTAATAAATTCAGTATTTAATGGCCACTCATTCAATATCCTCTATATATTGAATATATGTCTCCAAGAAGTCAATGTTGAAATCTGGGCTTGTCTTTATGAGGAAAAATGATCAGTTATGCAGGAAAGCCCTGCGTTTAGAATTACAAAACGATGCGAACAGTTAGCCAATTTTACCCCGCTTTGCACCTGAACTTGCGTGCAAAGCGGGGTAAAATTGGCTAACGGTTTTTACTGTTTGACATTCTGGACGCAGGGTAGTCTAAATAACAATGAAATTGACAGTAGACTTGATGTCCGATTCCGAAAAAAAAGCAAACTGAATTGATCAACACATAATGAAAATTTGCTTTTTTTTTTTGCCAAAAAATAAGTTTATGCTTTGTACATGTCTATGTAGCATTTTTGCCATAAAACGGGAATGTTATACACTTGAGGGGAAAAAACGTAGAGGAAAAAAAAATTGCTTCAAACAAGCAATTTCACTTTTATTCTAAATGTTTTCTACAATATTTGCATGCAGAGTTTTCCCCCATATTTCAACGCACATTTAATTTACGGTTTGAATTCTTTACAAAGTGAAATAATTTTGGCAGGGTCTCTTTGAAAACGGATCAGGTTAATTTTTTCTTGAATATAAAAATCGTTTGGCATCGCAGTTCAACATTGTTAAAAGATAATTGAGCCCGTGCATGACATTTTCAACAATTTGATATGTGCGTAATTGACCACCATTTACCAGCCTAGGCAGCCACATATTTTATTAAGAAGATTACCAGACTGTCTAAAGACACTTTGAGAGTTAATCTATCAATAACTAGCAAAGTGAAGACTCTGGACAGACTGTGCAGATGCACGGGCTGGCCAGAGTCTTTCCTTGGCACACATTGGAAATTGTTGGAAATGTCACGCATAGGCTCATATGCTGTTGGAGCAAATTTCCCATAGGTCCAAGAACAAATTCACATTTGACCTTCTTATGTAATTTTCAACTTAAGAGAAAGGCTTTACCTTACATCAAAAGATCACTTGCATAGCTATTAAACTAAAATAATAACACTTGAAAAAGAAATTGGTTCCAGTATGATTGTGGTCAACCGGGCGTCGCACTTTACATTTTTTGTGTAGGAAAGTAGATTGATCATTCAGGATTCCGAAAACTTTCCGAAATTGTCTATCATATTTAGACTTCAAAAAACGTGCAGTTTGGATAGGACAATAGACAATAGACAATATTTTATTGACGTAAACTTTACAGTTTCTAGTCATACATAATAAGAACATAATAATACATGAAATAGTCACGATGTCTTATTAGTAAATATTAACATGTAAAATAACACAGTTCTGATCAAATAGTTATCTGTACCTGAAATATATATGTATAGCGTCGGTATGCGACCAAAACCTCGTAACCACATCTTGGAAAAGCTGGAGTTATGAGGTTCTGATCCTCAGCAACGATAAATGTTTTAAATATATAATAAGCTAATCGAGAAGGGTGGAAGAGAAGCTGATTTTGATTAAATAATAATTGAAATGTTCAATTGTAAAAAACTAAATAAATACTAATTCACTATTTGAATGTTGTTAATCAAACGAGATCTCAGTTCTAAAGCTTCTTTGATTAATTTTGCAAGGTTTAAAAGTATATTTCTATTTTGGTTGTTAAGTAAAAGTGTCATCTTATACATATTTGGGCGGCAGTAGTATTTTTTCTTAATATAAACTCTCCTTATTTCAACATATGCATTGCAAACGAAAAGTAAGTGAAATTCATCTTCGATTTCATGGTTATTGCATAGTTCGCATAAGCGCTGGTTTCTCTCAATTCTGTTGTTTCCGTATCTTCACAACTCATGAGGACAATACAGCATATTAACAATGTTTGTAATATGGCGGACATTATACAACAATATAAAGCATTATACTTATTATGTTCAATTACAATACAGGTATATATTACTTATTTTTTTTTGTTAAATACATCGTGAAATTGACACTTATTCCGCTCAAAACCATTCGTAATCGCTCACTTAGCGCTCCATCTATTCATTCCAAAAACTCACTCAAATCGATCAAAAACGCTCAGAAATCTCGAAAAAGAAATTTGGAGACCGGCCAGGACGATCAACATTTAATTCAAATCGATCAAATTATTCTACAATTTTACTGGCTCGTGTCGATTTTAAAGTGTTTGATTGGTCCACGAAAACACACAGACAGAAAAATATATATATTTTATTAAAGGGAGGTAATAAATATTGCTTATTTTGTTCATCTTGAACAAAATTAGCAATATTTGATCACCTCCTTAAAATTTCACTCAAAACTCGCTCCAAACACTAATTCAATTTCATTACAAAATCATTCCAAAGTCATTCATCTTGTCAATTACACGATGTTCTTAACTGTAAAAATCGTTCATCTTATTTTACGGTCACATGAACACGGTAAGCATGACGTTTCGTCCTAACCCTTTGCTTTTTAATCCCTGCTTTTTACGTGTCTGTGATTTTATTGTTGAGAAAACATTGTAAAAAAAAAAGAAGAAATTGCTTCTGACAAGCAATTTCTTCTTTTTCCACACTATTTTCTACCCTACAGAATGATTATTTTTCAAATTAAATCCACTTAAACCTTTGAATTTGGATAGGTCCAAAGTTTTGTAAAACAGGAAAGTACTAAAGGAAGGACATAGAGCCAAAAGATTTATCGTGACATCGACAATTAGTGTTCCGAAATAGTATCAGTAAAAGCTTTAAACAATTCAATCTATTTTTCGAATCGATTTTAACTGATAAAGAATAGTAACTAGGTGTGACTAATATATTCTACCCGCACCATTCGAAAATGCAAATAGCTGTGGTAAGAGATTTTTATAGCTTATATTCGCGACTGATTCTAAACGCCAATATAAGATTATCTCTTAATTTAATTTTTAATAAATTTTTGTAAGAAAAATAAAAAGAAACGAAAGCTCGTCGTTTTGCACGTAGATTAAATGGCGTAAAAATCATCAGAACTTCGCTCAAGATGAATTTGAATTAAACAGTCATCGAAGAACTGAATATGTCGGCCTTGATCGGTTTCTGTTTACTTGAATGGGGCTTTACGCCGCTTTCAGCAATCTTTCAGTTATATCGCGGCGGCTGGAGTACCTAACAATGGACTCATGGTAATTCTAACACCAGTACTAACTATCTATATACTAAGTATAATATATCATCCTACCATTATCATTTGAATCATATTTCATTAATATTGAAGGCAACGCTGTAAAAAAAAAGACTACTTTCATATTATTCATTTGAAATCTGTCGTCATGTTTTGCCTTCATGAAATAAAGATTTTATCAATATTATTATTATAGTACTACCATTGCATCCTTTCCTATCCAGCTGCTATCCCACGTAGGTCTACGATTATCAACCCATCGGGCCTGATCGGTATCTACTAGTAAATGATATATGATATATATAGAGGATAATCGTTTGTTTCAGCGTAAGATCGATTTATATTTCATTGAGTGAACGACAAAAGCTTTATTTTCACGAGTGGCAGAGCCACGAGTGAAAATATAGCTTTTGTTGTTCACGAAATGAAATATTAATCGATCTTAAACGAAAAACAAACGATTATTTTATTTCTTTAATGCAAAAATGAGACGTAATGGGAAATTTCTGGGACATATTTTCGTAAAGCGCGTCATTTTGCACGTGATCGCTATGCAACGTTCATTGTAACGTCACTTATTTCGCCCCGCATTGATGACGTCAGATATGATGAAATGCACAAAAGCAGGGTATAAGTTTTTGATAATTTCACTGCTTTTGTGGTGAGATTATCAAGTGATAATCTACCATTATTTCTCCATAAACCACCGAAAAGCATGAAAGAAATATCAATATTTATTAAATTTAACTTAATACTAGTTCCATGAAAGTGTAAGAGGTCACTTTTACTCGTCATGTCCTTCCATTTTTTTGTCTATCAATCTGTTCCTAAAGAAATCTTCTTTTCAGTGTATCCTTGGTCAAGCGTCGCCTTCTCGGGCGAAAGGCCAAGAGATCGATTCCCATAAGCGGCTTTCGATCTTGGTTCTTTCATTGGCCTACACATTCGCCGCGAATACTGGTTAATTCTCCAGGTAGCAGAATCAATTAAGTTTAGTCTAAGTTGAAAGAACTTGTTTTCGAATCGATGAAAATAAATGATTTAAACTAAACCGATCTGCTTTTCGCAATAAAGTCCACACATTTCATCTCATTTCATTTACACTTTCACATCAATATTACTTGGTTATTAGGCATGTCCCTCTAGAAAATTTGGCTGATTTGCTTGAAAACACGGGAAAGGGGGCCTTGTGGATTCACTCTGAAATATCTCGTTTATTGCCTCAGTTAAGTCTACAAATATTATCGTATCCCCTTAAAATTTAGTTTATAGGTTTATATTTTATTTTATAACTATACGATTATCCGTGTGATAACATCCCATATGATATCTTTTGTGATATCACATGAATATTTTAAGAACAACGACACAATGTAGTTATTTCTAGAAACTTTCAATTCTGTTAGAAACATCGACGAAAACAAATCAAATAGAGATTATCATATTTATCTAATACGTACTAAGTTCATTGTATGAAAAAATGTCTAACTCGGCTGTGGGAATTGATAATTGTCTCGACAGAGCCTCGACAATTATCAATTCCACAAGCTCGTTAGATATTTTTTCCTACAAAACACTAACTACTTATTATATATAAAGCTTCCTTTGGAAAGGGGGATTAAAAGAGACAGAAGAGCTATGGCGGTGTCGCTAGTCTCACTGCCTGTCTGTAAACAATTCTCGTTTAAGCGAAACAGTCTACAAATATTATCTATTTATTTCGAACTATTCAATGGGTGATTGAAGGGTCACAAAATGGTTAATCTAGAAAATAGGGATGATCTGTCAGAAAACAGAGGACAAGGGACCTTAATGATTTCCACTTAAATATTTTTTTCGCAAAAAGGTCTACTTACAACAACTTACTCTCTCTAAACTATCACGGGATAATACATCGGTTTAAAGAAAGTTTCTGTCTGAAAATTGAATGAAACCACGAACTGGAAATATTTTATTTGCAAAGATCAAATTGAAGGGGAGAATATCTGCTTCGTCTTTCCTCGAACATCCTTTTAATTTCCGAAATATCATATTAATCTATGGAAAAAAAGTTGATGGCCAGTAGAGTGTCTTAGGCCCTTATAGGCATCTAGTTTTAGCAAACGAAAAATAACAAATACGCTAAGGTCTATATCTTGATTTGGGATGACTTTACTGTAGGAGCTTGGAAGGTTGGGATTAAGCCAACCTCCCCCACGTTGCCAAATGGATTTAAAGGGATTGGTCTTAGTGAAAATTATTGCGTACTTAATTGCAAAACATCCTCTACGAAACTTCTTAGAAAAGCTTGTTGGTTGAAACGTTTTTTCCTTTCTCCTTTTGCGAATATTACTTTGAAAATGGAAACGTTTATGGATTTTGAGAAAATGAAAACCACAGGTTCTATCTGTTAAAAGCGTTTATAAATTCCTTGGAAATGGAGTTTAATCCTGGATTTAACTAATGTACTTGACATTTTTTACTTCGGCATTTGTAATTTGCTGACTCCCAAAAAGTTGACCTTTGTTTCTCAAGGATATGCTTTTGTAATTCCTGTAAGCTCAATAATTATATTTAAATCGCTCCGAAATGATACTGACTTGTTTGAATTTTGAAGCGTCTGATAGGTCAATTTACATGTTTATCTTATCAAAGAGTGTTGATAAATATTGCTAAATGCGTTCATCGTGAACGCAACTAGCGAAATCGTGTTACCTGCCTTAAATTCATTCAAAACTCGATCATCCCACTCATTCAATTTAATTCTGAAACCATTCCAAAATCAATATTCTTGTCAATTTCATGATGTTCTATACTGTAACTGTAGGAAGGCGTATCATTTTCAATCCACTAGTTTCGATTAAAAATGCCTGACATAGAATTGACTTCATTAAGAGATGAAGAGAATGAAAGTGAAACTTAAAACCTAATCACATTGTATGAATTCGAGAAGCGATTCATAAAGAAGTGTGTTTACAGTTAACAACATCGTGAAATTGACAAGGTGAATGATTTTGGAATGATTTCGGAATGAAATTGAATGAGTGTGTGGAGCGAGTTTTGAGTGAATTTAATGGGAGGTAATCCTATATCGCAAATTTTGTTCAGGATGAACAAAATTAGCGATTTTGATTACCTCCCTTTAATAAGATATGTATACGAGTTCTATATAATAGCTTCCAATTTCTTCAAGAACCTATGAGAAGCTATCAATTTGAATTATGTCAGTGAAATCGGATTTTTTCTCTATTAAAATTTATTTTGAATGAAGTTGTTGATTCTATATTTTTCAACGGGTTTAAGTTTTTTGAATTGTTTGAGTGAGTGTGTGGAATGAATGAATGGAGCGCTGAGTGAGCGATTTAAAATGGTTTTGATCAAGATGAATGACATTTTCACTATGTAACTAACTGTATGACCTTTTAGCCTGGTTATGACATGTTGCTTACGTCATTTTGACACATCAAGTTTAAATCAATGTTTATGGGAAATGTCCTGCTTTTAATCTTCACAAATCTTTATGGCATAAGTAATGGTTTGGAAACCATTCAAGGTTAAGGGAACCCCAATTGCAACGAACAGATGCTTTAAGGCAAACACCACTCAGATTAAGGCCCCTTTTAACGACCGTTCAAAAACGGAAGGTATTATGTGATTCCCCCATGAGTGAGTGTCGTCCATTTCTTTGTCCGGAGCAAAAATCTGAAACGTATATCTACCTTGCATACTTTTTGAGCTATTTCCCTATTTGTTATTTTTCAACCTTGGACATCCAGCAGGGTAAAGGGCATATCTAGTAAAAATTTGCTACCTTAACTAATTGTCTGATTTTCTTCGAATCTGTATTTTTAAAATTCTTATTGATGCTACCAAAGTAGATTGTATTTTGTTGTTATCATCGTTATTATAATCATTATATTATTATTATTATTATTATTATTATTATTATTATCATTATTATTACTATTATTATTATTATTATTATTATTATTATTATTATTATTATTATTATTATTATTATTATTATTATTATTATTATTATTATTATTATCATTATCATGATCATTATTATCATCATCATTTTTGTCATACAAATATAAATGATTATTATGATTACTATCATTTTTGTTATTGTTGTTGTTGGTGGTGGTGGTGGTGTTTTTCGGACTAGAATATAGAAGAAATCTAAGGATTATGTAGATGTTATAATATATTTGTATGTTTAAGGTAAAATGTAGTAATAATAAGTCTTTAGGGAAGACTAGCGCCAACTGTATAGGCTGCTAATTTGTATCCCGATATTTATTGAATTTATTTTATTAAAGAAATTGTTCAAACTTTATTTTTATGTGGAGAACTATTTTTAATACACATTGATTATGAAAGTGTATTTCTTTTGTCTTATCTCGTTTCTGCTTTTAGTTTATTTGTATTTGAAACAAACTGTAGAATTTTACAAATTAGGTCATTGTTGTAAATCTACCTGGGTGAACACCTTACTGGGATTAACCGTTATGACTTTACCTACGGGTTCAATTATCCATTATACTGCACGTGAATTGAAGAGTTTTCGTTCACTGTCTAGGCGATATTTAATACCTAATCACGATACACTAGGTAGAATAAAAAGTCTCGGTATATTAGATTATAGAAGTAAACGAGCTGGGATTAAAAAATCCAAAATAAACGTTATTGCTAGAAACCAAACTGGTGTTAATTTTTCAAATTTATTATATCCAAAACGATCTAATATTATCAAAAGTTTTACAGAGAATGTCTGCTGTTTGACCCTTAATTGTAGATCACTTGTTAAAAAAGATGTTCTTGTTGGGCAGTTGCTCCGTGATCAGAAAATTGATTTCGCAGTTTTAACCGAAACTTGGTACTCAGATGAGAAACAACATCAATACGAAACAGCTGACTTAAACCAAATTGGATATAAAATAAGTGTTTCAAATCGTCAAAAAAGAATAGGTGGAGGTGTTGCTCTGGCTTGTCGCAGCGATGTTAACATGCGTAAACTGTCCTCTGGTCTTACAACAAGTTTTGAACATGGTTTATGGCAGTTGGTCTTTAAAAACGTTACAATACATTGTCTTGGTCTCTATAGACCACCTTCACTTACCACAACTTCTCAATTCAATACAGGATTTTTTCAATTTCTGGAAGATCTAGTCCCAAATTATTCAAATCTTATGATCATGGGCGATTTTAATCTACATGTTGATAAAACTAGTAATGTTATTGATGATTTCAACAATTCTCTGTCTGCCATAGGTCTACGACAGGTCTTGAGCTCATATATTCCAATTACAGACCAGTCAGCAACCTGTCTTTCTTGTCCAAACTTATTGAAAAGGCCGCTCTCTACCGTATAAATGACCATGTAAATGAGTTTGATCTTTTACCAAAGAATCAGTCAGCTTACAGACAATATCATTCATGTGAATCTGCTCTTCTAAGGCTCGTAAATGATATACTTGAAGGAATGGAACACCAGGAAGTAACAGCTCTTATTGCCCTTGATCTTAGCGCTGCTTTTGACACGGTTGATCATAGTATACTACTGGATGTACTTAACAGTCAGTATGGAATTTCCGGATCTGCGCTGAAATGGATGGACTCATATTTGCGACCACGTAGCTGTAAAGTCAGTGTTAACTCAAATACTTCCTCTGCGCGAGAACTTGACTGCAGTGTCCCCCAGGGTAGCTGTCTTGGGCCATGACTTTACTTAGCTTACGCAGGAACTATATTTGACATAGTGCCTCCATCCATTTCAGTGTACGGATTCGCAGATGACCACACGGCGAATAGACGTTTTAAACCATCACCAACTGAGGAAGCTATTGCTATCAAAGAGATGGAAGAATGCGCTGTCCTTATAAACGACTGGATGAACAGCAATAAACTTAAGATGAATAATTCAAAAACAGAATTCATTCTTTTTGGAAGTCGTCAACAGCTCACGAAATGTAGGACAAAACAAATTAATATATGTGGCGATATTGTCAAATCTCAAAAATGCATTAGATATCTCGGTGCCTTTTTAGATGAATCACTTAGCTTCAAGGATCACGTGAACAAAAAGTGTAAAACCGCTATGTTGAATTACTTCAAAATTAAGAGCATTCGAAAATATTTGTCGAAGGAAGCTGCTGAAACTCTGGTTTTATCTTTAGTTATATCCCATTTAGACTATTGTAACATCATTCTCTATGGCATTTCAAAAACAGAATTATCAAAGCTCCAACGTATACAGAATATGTGTGCTAAACTCGTACTTAGTCGCTCCAAGTATGACAGCGCAAAAAAGGCTCTACATGACCTGCATTGGCTTCCGATCAAAGCACGAATTAGCTTTAAGATCCTCACATACATGTACAATTGCTCTGTAGGAAAAGCACCCGCTTACTTAACAGAACTCCTATCCTACAGAGTGCAAAAACGAGCTTTGAGATCTGCCGAATCGTCTGACGGAATCTTCCATGTTCCTTTTAATAAGAGGAAATCATTTTCTGACAGGAGTTTCAGTACGATGGGCCCAAAATTATGGAACGAATTACCAGTCTACATCAGGAAATCAGAAACCATAGATATCTTTAAACGAAAACTCAAATCCTTCTATTTTAAAGACTTTTTCGACCTTTTCTAAATTGAAATTTATTTTTTTAAACAAGTATGAGGTAGTTTTACGACTTATTTCTTATACCTTTTATAATTTGATATTGTTTTACATGAATTATTTGATTATACACTTTTATGTACAACGCCATTGAATATGTTTTTAACGTAGAAATAGGCGTTTAATCAAATTACCAAGTTTAAGTTTAAGAGTTTTAGGGAAAAGCCAAATAATCTTTCCGGATCATTCTGGTGTAATTTATTTTACTGGGGACCGAAAAGATGTGGATATAGCTTATTCAATTTGCAGTTACGAGGCTTTTGTTCTCAGCCTGTCCATGTGCCATTTATACGGTTGTCAAATTCTAGATTTTGACCCGACGAAAAAAGTACACTATCCCGTATTTGAAGAATCCTTCTTCCTGGTGATAATGATACTATTTATGACAAGTCGGACATGCCCATCAATGTGTTTCAAGCCACTGTCATCAGTCAGTTACATCGTGAAATTGACATTCATCTCAATCAAAACCATTCTAAATCGCACATTCAGCGCTCCATGCATTTTATTCTAAGCACTCGCTCAAATCGATCAAAAACCAAGACCATCAACATTTTCAAGATTCTATCAGATCAAATAAGATTAGATTAAATGCTTCAGAGTCCGATTAGATGACACATTTGGAAAAAAAATAGTAGAAATTGTGAAATCGTGAAATTGACGAGGTGAATGATTTTAGAATTATTTTCGAATGAAATTGAATGTGTTTGCTGAGTGAGTTTTGAGTGAAATTAGCGGGAGGTAATCCAATATCGCTAATTTTGTTCATCCTGAACAAGATAAGCGATATGTATTACCTTCCTTTTATCAAATATATAAAAACCAGATCTAAAAATAGCTTCTCATTTTTTCAAGAACCAATCAGACACTTTTAATTTCAATTATGTCAATGAAAACGCCATTTTTCAAGCTATTTTTATTGTGAATGTAGTTGATGATCTTATCTTTTAACTGATTAAGGGGCGTTTTTGAAAGGTTTGAGTGAGTGTTTTGGACGAATGAATGGAACGCTTAAAATGAACAATTTAGTATTTAATTGACTGAGATGATAGCCTATTCAACGATCTTGCTAACTGTATAACGACAATTTTAAGTTCAGAAAACTGCCTGAAAGTGAAAAGTTTCGACTCTGAGCATCCTACGCTGCCTGCGCAGCCTTACTAGGTTCGATACTTTTCGCACTTCAAACTTGCCTCTTTTCGTTTAACCTTAGTCATATACATTTACAGGCCCTCATTGTCATATTGTTAAAATAGTCCGCCAGTATACCTTCATAATTGTTAAATGTTCGACAAATATGATTTATCAAAAAGCGGTGGAGAAGCAAATAGATTATTGAGCTTAAGTGTTTAATTTTGAACGAGATCGCTATTTCATCAAAAACCCCACCCTTCCTCGATATGACAAAAACGGACATATTTAACTATGCAAATCCTGTTTAGTTTTGCATTATTCAAATACTTTGGACTAAAAATTCCTCAGATAAAAAAGTGGGAAAGTTCATTGATGAAATTTAAACAAACAAAATTCGAACGTTTCATGACGACGTAAAACATATCTTTTTAGAACACCTTAATTCTTCAGCGGGTTTCAACTACATGTATTGTCTTTTTTCAAATTATATAAGTTTGACCAGATTGGAACTATTTCAATATGAGGAGAAAAAGGATATGAATTTATCTACAATGAATTTGGATTCATTGAGTAAATGAGCTATATTGTTGAGTATTATCATGGTTAACATCTATTGAGAATTCACTATTAGCCGTTTCAATGAACAATCAAACGAGTATCTGTTTTATGAGACTTTTTCAAGCGTCGAAACAAAACCTTAAACGGTGTTAAATTATCAGATAAGACCATTTCTGTTCACACATCCTGTAATCTGTAACGGTAGCAATTTGTTTGAAACAATTCACAGCCCCTCCCTCTAAATTCCCGATAAAAAGGAAGCCAAACCAAGAGAGACAGGGGGCCTATACTGCTCCACTGTCTGTAGAGCTTTTACCATTGAAAGACACATGAAACTCGGTAAATCAACTTTCCTTCATTTACCGGCCTGGAAATCAACGACCTGCAAATAAACACATAAAAAATAAGTCACTTTGCCATAGGCGTAACTGGAATTTTGAAATTTATACGCAATCAGAATGCGACTAACATAGATTAAGGCGGTATGTGCAAAAGATGAATGCCCTCCGTCCGCTCCCCTTTTCCATGATTTGAGCGTTGCTGAAATAATCAAAACATCGTAACAACAGATTTAGTTTCGACGTTATGATCTTTCATCAACGACATTTTTCGAAAGAGGATATATTTATATTACGCGTTTGTGTAATGTGCGTAATGGAAGTTACGCTCTTGCATTCACCTTGAAACAATCCTAAGGAATTAGGTAGACTTTAGACCAAAAGCCATCCGTCCAAAAAGGGACTCTCAATATGTATTTATAGGGTCCTTGGTCGAAATAACTACGATAACGAGCAAACTAGAGGGTGAAACCAATCTTTCGTTTTCTGTCTCGGTTGTCATGACAAGACGATTTATGACTAGAACAATATTCTTGCAATGGAACTGAGCAAGAATCAATTTGGAAGCATTCGTTCGATTTTTAGTTGTCGAGTTGAAAACCTTTTAAGCACAGTATCGAGAGAATAGGTATGGTATAAAGTCAAACTTAGAATTTTAGCTAGCTCTGCGCTCAAGATGAAACAAGAGCACCGCCTACGGGTGCCTACGCTCGGCTGTCGAGTGCTGGATGGTGGGAAAAATCTAAGTAAAAAAAGGGGGATAATTTGCACAAAATGCATCTAGAGTGATCCCCCTTGATAGTATAGGTTGCTCTTTTGATGGTAAACATGTGTGCCAAGTTTCAAGTGAATGCCTTCAGTAGAACCAGAGATATAACAAAATGTCAAAGTTTTCGCACGACGACGACGACAACGACGACGACAACGACGACAACGACGACGACACGATGCTATATCAATGCCTCGAATTTTCTCCGAAAACAGCCGAACTAAAAACGATGAAAAATGTTTGCAAATATCACCCGCTTTGCACGTGAACATACGTTTATATGGTGTTAGATTTGTAAACTAGCAAGGTTTTGTCAAGGTTCCTTAGTAAAAAATTAAAACAAATATTCATTTTTTTTTTCAAGCCAGTGGCTCTTCAGGCTAAGACATATGAAAATGCGCGAATATGGGATGGTAGATCTTCAAAAATGGGACCAAGCCTTGAAGTGGGAAAGGTATCACAGGAATGAGTACACAATAGAGAATGACATTTACAATACGGAAAATTGCACAGGGTGGCATGGGCAGGTATGACGTGAAAATTTTGTATGGATTACTCTCGCGGATGCAATTTATCAATCTGAACTACAAGATCCTGTAACCTTCAAGCAAACATTCAATGCAAGATACAACACATGCTGAATCGTTGTAGTGCTCTGTGTGGCATGAATCCTTAAACTATTTTTTTGAGCTCTGAAACCATTTTTTCACCTTAATTTTGGTAATCATAAAGTGGGTTCAGAAGGCCAAATGACTAAATACTCCTAAAAGCCTTTCCTGTGATTAGGGGCCTATTTTACGGAACGTCTTACAATCATTTTTTGCGTAAATATGGAGTTCTGCCATGCTTAATTTTCATTGGAATCGTCTTCTAAAGACGATTCCAATGAGATATTGCAATGCAGAATCTAACAATGAATGAAAACACCAAGTACGAATTGTGATTTGGACTTACGGTAAATCTTTTCGTAAGAAGTTTCGTTAAACGGGTCCCTGGAAACTAAACGTTCGCGAACGATTCGAATTTGTATCCCGCTTTGTTACATATCTCAAACGTTTCTGGAATGTTTGCATCTTGACCATATGGCTGGCTTTCCTCAAATAGTTACTTCCAAAATATTATATCACAACCGCTGTCTTACGCGCCACATGTATTAACCCTGTTGCGATTGCGACGTGGCTTTGTCAGCCCAATTAGCTCAGTTGGTAGAGCACCGGATTTCAAAACCATTGAAAGTCGACGGCGGGGTTTCGATTCCCGGACACTCTAACAAACTAATTGTCTTTCGGGTGAGACGATAAACCGAGGTCCCTTGAGACGATGCTTTATACCGAGAACGTTAAAGAACCACACAATCTTTCGAGTGTTATTAGCTACCCACTCGTTTTGAACGGTTTTTCATACAATGGTGGCTGGAGCAAAGGCGTAGCTAGGATTTTGAATTTTTTAAGCACTTCGGAGGCGACCACCAAATAATATATAGGGTAAAGGCGATATGTCGACTGTGACTAAAGACCAATGTCGTCCAACCGCTCCCCGTTTATATAATTTGAGCGTTGGTGAATAATCAAACATCGTAACTACAGCTTGAATAAGCTGTAGTTTCGATGATATGATCATTCATCAACGAGATTTTTCGAAAGAGGATTTATTTTATTACGCAATTGCGTAAAGTGCGTAATGGGTGCTACGCCCTTGGCTGGAGTATCTATCAATGGACTCCGGGTAATCATTGCACCAGTGATACCTCAAATTGCTATCTCACAAAGGTTAACGATTATCTACTCATTATTTGGAGACAATTGCCGGAAAGGATTTGTACCGCCGCCGGGGATCGAATCGATTGATTGAAGATTTGGAGTCTAATGCACAAACGACTCCGCTATGACGTCGGCAAAATTTTGATAGTAAGTTTTTCCTCGCAGGTAGACATGGAGAAAGCAGTCAGTTTTGCGTGCTGAAAGGCGACCTTGAAAACGTCGTGTCTACGGCTAGAATTCTCCGTGATGGAAGCATGTGTGCATAACCTGAAATCAGATGACGAAATCTTGAATGATGTTAAGATAGGATAACTAGGGTAGGACAAATTCTGGATGTATTTCCCCATGTATAATTGAAAAATTACTGGGTAAATAAAGGATATGTTATGTTATATCATTATGATAGTTTTGTTGAGATTGAAACAGCAAATGAGATGGAAAAGGTGAACGCTGGTATTGCTAGAGAGTTGAAGGGTCTTCGTGGGAGAGACGTCACTTGTACTTTTTCAGATCTATGAATTTCTTGACATTTACAAATAGACGGGTAGAAAAGGCGGATACAAACCCGTGAGCGGATCTTGTAACCTTTAGTTTGACTATTGCGGATACAATTTATCAATCTTATATACTAAACGATTTGATATGTACCCGGGTTGAAATGTGAATCCCTTACACAAGATCTACTCTTAAAAGTACATGTATTTTTTATATATAAAGACGGCTCAGTGCGAAAAAGTTGTAACTGCCTAAAATATAGGCAGTTACAACTGTACGCGCTGAACGATCGATATGTGACCCGTCAGACGGAAAGGAACAATTTGGAGTGCGAAAAGTCCTGACCCTAGTCAGTCTGCGTGGCTTGCGCAGGCTGACTAGGATCGAAACTTTTCTCACTCTGCTGAATTTCTTAATTCATAGAATGAACACTATACCGTTCCATATATTCGTTGTCGGAATGGGAGCTCTAGTTAAACTGTGCTCAATCCAATTTCATCTTCAAATATTCATTGCCTGGAGTTTCTAAGTGGTCTCATTTCGGGCGACGGGCCCAATTCTTACCGAAAAAAATACTTTCGTTGTGATCATACCTTTTTTTTTATTATGGGGGGGGGGGGGGGGTGTTGTTGTTGTTGTTGTTTGCAAAGTTAATAAAAATTAATCGGTTATGAAAAAATCATGCAACAGATGAACTAAAATTTCTATTCATAGGCAGATGAACAAAATATGATTGTAATGTATTATGAAACATTCGTATGCCTAATCATTGGTACTTACAATAATGATAACTGTTGTTGTAATTATTTTGAAAATTAATTAAGAGTTGTGAGAAGGATATTCCAGCCAATCAAAGCGCTCAATCTTAAAAGACGAATCTCAAATTAAGTCATACATCGATGCATTCGGAACATCACTTTCTGGAAAACTGGAAAGTAACTCGGACGATAGTCATTTTTTAAGTGGCTTCTGGTGGTACTTCGCCTTTAAGTTATGCTTGAAGAAAATCACCTCACTTTATGGAGAAATTTTTGGTATGTTATTATTTTATCACAAAAATCAGTAGAACACCGCGTTTCGTTATCAAATAATGATACGCCCACTATAATTCATTCGTTGATTTTGTTTCATACAACGTTATTCTTAGCGGGATTGTTGACAATTGTAACGTCATGTAAACCCACGTGCGAAATGAGGCGCTTTCGCAATTCCACCGAGATCTATTGCGCACAATTGCCGAGTTTTCCCGATTGATCATTCTCCAATTAAACTTGTCGTCATATTTAGAAAAGTCATACAGATACTGTTTCCTTTGTTTTTATCAACGGGGTTTACAAATCGCAGATTTCCTAAAATCTTTATTTAGTCCATTAAAGACCACTCTCTTATCAGTAGGACGATAGGACTTTCCTTATTTTTTTTTTCTCAAAGTTATGTGATATTATATGACATGCTAAAATGGCATACCCTTTTATATGTAGGAACATTAGCTTTTCTGTTGATTTTGATAACTGTTTGAGAAAATGACAAGGAAAATACTTATAAATGAATTCGATTTGAATTTAAATTGGTGGTATGAGCTAGTTAGAAATGATATAAAAGCTAATAGAATCACTATTCAAATTGCCCGAAATCAATGATATTCTTTCAACCCCCGCCCATTTTGATAGAATCTACGTACCTCTTAACCCTTTGCTGTTTAATCCCTGCTTTTTAAGTACCTGTGATTTTATGATTGAGAAAACATTGTGAAAAAAGAAGAAATTGCTTCTGACAAGCAATTTCTTCTTTTGCCACACTATTTTCTACCCTACTGAATGGTTATTTTTCAAATTAAATCTACTTTAAATTTTCGTCTGCAAAACCTTTGAATTTGGACAGGTCCAAAATTTTGTAAAACAGGAAAGGGTTAAAGCAATAATCAGACGGTTCCCGGTAGTTTGCGCTTTTTTTAGTTACCATAGTATTTTTGGAGCGGTTTGAAAGATGCTTTCAAGCATTTTAGCGCTTAAATTATCTGTATGCCGTAAAGGAAATATTACGCCAGCCTGTTCGCTCGTTCTTTGATACAAAATAAAAAAAAAACTGTTTTATAAAATGGGATCCCAGCGATTAGCCCCATGAAAAAATTAATGAAAATCCTCGCATTTTTCAAACTTCTGTCTGGGAAGATCATTAAGATTTCCCATGCATATTTTAAATACCAAAAATTAATTCCTTTTGTTTTTATCTATTATCATTTTACCGATAACGTAAGTGTATAAATGGCTTTT
The DNA here is from genome assembly GCA_948146395.1 of Fragum whitleyi. NCBI lineage: Eukaryota > Metazoa > Mollusca > Bivalvia > Cardiida > Cardiidae > Fragum > Fragum whitleyi. Next base: position 9,870,788 of record OX411550.1, read on the forward strand.
CACCTGTCACATTTTCGCAATTTACCCTTTTCTCTTATAGATTCGAAAGCTCTTCCGCTAAAATAAAAAGAGTTAATGCAAATTTGAGAGAAGATACAAAGACAGTTACGCAAAATTGATTCAATTACTATTATTATTCAATTGGTTGGTTGGTTGGTTGGTTGGTTGGTTGGTTGGTTGGTTGGTTGGTTGGTTGGTTGGTTGGTTGGTTGGTTGGTTGGTTGGTTGGTTGGTTGGTTGGTTGGTTGGTTGGTTGGTTGGTTGGTTGGTTGGTTGGTTGGTTGGTTGGTTGGTTGGTTTGGTCGGTCGGTCGGTCGGTCGGTTAGTGTTGTTTGTTGTTTGTTTAATTATTTTGTTTTGTTTAAATTGAATTTAACGCCGCTTTTGATAGCGCAACAGACATATAGCGACGGCTGGAGCACTTGACCATATTTTCCTGATATTTCTATCACCAGTACTACCGAGACTTCCCTTTCAAGCCTCCAGCTGCTTATCCCATATAGCTTTATGATTATCCGCACATAGCTGTTGGGAGACAAATGTCGGAAATGACTTGTGCAGCCTTCTTGGATGGATTCCGGAATTTAGTACCTTATAATTGATAGTCGGGCGTGCTACCAACTTTGCTATAACGACAGCAAAGTTTTGATCGAGGCAATCAGTAAGAATTTTATGTGTAAAAGTCTGAGGCTCACGCCGTTGCTGCCTTTTTCCAAGGATATTAAACAGAAAGATATGTATATGTGACCCGTCACACAAAAAGGGGCCAACTGGGAGCTCTTTGAAATAGAGATTTGCAAACGATATTGTGTCAAGCAAAGGTCAACCAGGGGTCTCATTTAAAAAAAAAACAACTTTTACTAGTAGTTTGATAAATCTCGATTCAGAAAATAAGGAAAGTGCGAAAAGGTCCGACCCTAGCCAGTCTGCGCAGACTGCGCAGTCTGGCTAAAGTCGACTGATGATCCCTTTTCGCGTGACGGTTCACATATGAGCACAAGTTCATAGTATTTTCAACACCCAGATTTTTAATGCGACTTCTTCATCATTCACACATACATGTATAAAATCATCATCTTTTTTTGACAGCTCAATTATTACAACGACTTTTTTACGTAAGAACGATTCTAAGCAGCAGGCAATCGTTCAAAAATTAAAATTGTATCATAAAGATTTTAATAATAAGTCTAATAAAATAACTTATATGACAAAATTTTATTAAACAATTGCCCCTCTCCCTCCCTTACGGACCCACGCTTCTAAAAGTCTCGTTTGTTCTCTTTCTCTAATCATAATGAGTTTTTTTTTTTTTTCTTTTCTTTCTTTTTTTAAGACATGACACATGTTATGTAATTTGGTAATTTCAACCGTGTATTACGTATTTTGTACAAGGAAGTGAAGGTTTTTCCCTGTTGCTATTTTTAGATATGACATGATACGTCCTATATCTTATCAAGGAAAGGGTGTGTGCCTAATTGGTATTTCGACGTCCCGTAGCTAAAAAGGATTAAGTGTCTGTATATACCACAGGCGATTATTTCATGTTCTTATTTCGTCATAATGGTATTCCATGTACGTTTAATATCACATGAGCCTGCGCGTGCGTGACATTACCAACAATTTCATGGTTGCGGGATGGAAAGTCATTCAGCAGCCTGGAAAATTGAGAACAGAAACAATAGGTCCTTAACTATGTACAGTTAATAAAATCGTGCGAAATTGTCACTCAAAAAGTAATATTACGTATATTCTATTAAAGGGAAGTAATAAATATCGCTACTTTTGTTCATCTTGAACAAAATTAGCAATATTGGATTACCTTTCTTGAATTCCACCCAAATCTCGCTCCACACACTCATTCAATTTCATTCCAAAATCATTCCAAATTCATTCATCGTGTCAATGTCGCGATGTTCCCTACTGTAATTACCACACAGGAAAGACTCTGATCAGACTGTGTGGATGCAAAGTCTGATCTGAATCTTGACGTTGCGTAAAATTGCTTGAAAGACGCCTACTCCCACCACGGTTCTAGCTCATCTCAGAGGTGCGTTCGTTAGGATTTAGATGTTTAAGAATCTTAAGATTTTTAATCGGGATATGCCACGCCGCATCGTAGAATTACAACTGAATTGCGCGAGATATTCCGATAAGAAATCTTAAGATTCTTAAAAAAAACTTAATCCTGACGAACGCATCACAGATCTTACCTTACAAATTGAGAGAGGGTCAACGGACTCCAACCGCTGCTAAACACTTTTGAAGATGGGTGGACTTAGACTCTGTCTATGTGTATGAGCCAGTGGCCTACATATCACATCAAAATAAACTATATAATATATATAGATACTTGACTCTGCTTGTAAAGTGTGCTTTCCAAATACAACACCCGACTCCCGTGTCTCGAACCCACAACCATCCGAGTATGAGTAGAGTACACAAACCGCTTGACCAACGGGCCGGATAAGGGACTTTGAGGATTCAACTTCATAACTTCGTAACTTGACAAATAGCGAAGGGAGACAATACTGGATGGATAGAGTCTCCCTCTAAAGGACATTTGCAGTCACAGGCGATTGATTTACAATCCGATTTTTGATATGGAACAATCGCCTATGTATGCAGTTCATGACAAACTGCTGTTTCATTTCCCTTCAAACGAAAGTTGTCGGGGACCCAAAGCAACTATTAATCCCTTCTCCATTGATATGGCTCTACCGTAACTCGAAGAAGCGTCCCGGAGAGCACAGGCAATTGTTTAATATGGTGTAACTTAATATGGTCCGTCTATATGGTAAAATGTTAAGTCTTATAATATTACCATAAAGATGGGGTCATGTATAATGTTTAAGTTTCAAGCTATTAAAAAATTGCATGTGGTTCATTGCCTAAATTGATGACGATAAGATGAATGCTAAAATTAGAAAATGACACATAATTTCCCGCCAACACCCCCGCATGCATTTTGACTTCTGGGTTTAAATGTTAAGTCAGAAAAAAACGCGCGATAAAAAGTCAAAAAGAAACATGACAGCGATCATTCGTTAGTAAATACTTTTTACCACAAATATTCATGCCTTGCGTATCTTTCATAAGATAAAGGTGCATGGGTCATTATTTCTTAGTAACCTTGAAGTTGAGTCATGGCTGAAAACAAATGTTCGGATGGGTTCTTGTTATATTGTTGTAGGTGTTTTATGATTTTCATACTCTTACGAACGATTTGTACTTTATCTTTGATATATCGAGTGTTTAGCGCAAGACGGTACTAAGTGTATATACGATGTATATACACTTAGTACAGTCTTGCAGTTAACCCTCGATATACACGGGTGTTTGTAACGAAAGAACATGTACAAGAAAAAGATCTATCCGCTTAAAATTTTGCAATCATTTGACATGGCTCAAATAACTAATTTTGAAGTACAAAAATATAAGAAAAAACATCCTGTTCATAATCTTTCCAACAATTTCTCATGTGGGCAAGGTTGGTACTCGTAACGACCTGTGCACCAAAATCGTCACTTCGCGCTCAATTGATGGCTACACTGTACCAATAGCCTCTGTTCATAGTCCGAGAATTCATTAATCCATAATGTGGTTTTCAAAGCTCTAACCTATAACTTCGGTGACCATATTCTTTCGTAAAGGAAACTGTGATGGACTCTAGTAAAATAGTATGGGGTTTTCCAAATACGGACAAATAACATTGATAACAGGCTAGTAGCGTTCAGGAAAGCATTTGCGTTACATTTTTTAGACTTTTTCACGCGAAAAATGTGTTGAATTAAGACACAAAAATAAACCAAATTTAAACCACAGAAATAAAAATCTGGCCAATATTCTGAAATATGTTTAGATTTTGTTAATTACCTTTATTTGGTATGATTGTTTTTACTTTGAGATTTTCTAGTTGCCATTGTTAACTTTATTTTTAGCAGTATTACACTTTCCGCTATTTTATTCAGGTGAAGAGATTTTCGCAAAATTATATTTAAAACTTTCAAAATTCACACTGCATAAGGACTAGTTTTCTTAGTATTTGCTTGTAAAATTTTACGATGACAAAGAGCGTATCCGCGCGATTTTATGCAATTTTGAGCATGTCTTGAAATATAAGCATGTTACGAGTTACATGCGCTTATTGGCGATCTTTTTATATTTTTTCTCATTTTAGCTTATTTTAGTGACTATATGAAAGGATTATTCAAAAGCATTAAAATGGTGTACAATAATGTGCTGCTTTATGCTATACAGCGATTTTATTTTTTATCTAAACTAAAAAAATACATTTTTTTATAAAACAGCCCGGCTTTACTTTGATTTCTCATAGCGCTCGATGGCGCATGCATCTTGAAACGTGCATTACACATGCACTTAAGATAATGCATGGTTCATTATTTTTGATGAGCTGGCGAACACTTAGTTATGCTGAACACAGGACAGTTATAGACCATCTACACAAACATAACAAGTATAAGTAAAACAAGATTCGTCAGTGAAGCAAGAACTTGAAATCTTATATCTTTCTCAGAACACATATTTATGTGCGGAAAGACAGAAATTCATTTCAATTTCGGTATGATCTTTATTGTCCGTTTATCGAAGTGTAGTAAATATAAAACTGTCAATCTGAAAAAAAACTTCATTCATATATCTTCAATGTAAGATGGTGAAAATTATTGAGAATTAGACCATCGGAAACAAGAAGTATTCCTTCTTTTTCCTTATTTTTTCAGCAATCTTTAAGAATCTTAGTTACAGTAAGAACATCGTGAAATTGACAAGATGAAGGATTTTGGAATGATTTTGGAATGAAATTGAATGAGTGTGTGGAGCGAGTTTTGACTCAAATTACCGTGAGTTAATCCAATATCGCTAATTTTGTTCAAGGTAAACAAACTTAGCGAAATTTATTACCTCTCTTTAATAAAATAAACGTACATGTACTTATCTATTTGTTTGTCTTCCCGGACCAATCAGGCACTTTAAAAGCCACAACAGCTAATAACATCGTAGAGCAATTTGATCGATTTGAATCAAATGTTGGTCGCCTTTAACTATTCCGAAATGTTATCTAACGATTCTGGAGCGTTTTGATCAATTTGAGGGATTGTTTGAAATGAATGAATGGATCACCGATTGAGTTATTTATAATGATTTTGATCTGAATGAGTGTCAATTTCACGATGTTACTAACTGTATTTGCTTTATATATCATCATGAAAACTTTGTCGTTTTAAAACATTTTCAAATATTTTAAATATGACAGGAATTTCATTGGTATTTATGAAGCAAACGATTTTCGTTTGATCTTCAACAGTCATTAATAATCTGAAAGCGGTCGACTTCTTCAGTTAACATTAGTTTAGCTTGTGGTCAGTAGGCGACGAGGACACAATAACTCATTCATAAGATTTGCACATACTGCATTGTCATTGTGGTCTAAAAGGCGACATGGCGATTGTCTTTGTTACATTAAAGGACATCCTGAAATTGACACGATGAATGATTTTTGGAATGATTTTGGAAAGAAATTGAATAAGTCTTTGGAGCGAGTTGTGAGTGAAACTCAAGAGAGGTAAACCAATATAGCTAATTTTGTTCAAGATGAATAAAAAAGCTATATCTATTACCTCCCTGTAATAAAGTATACGTAATATTTTGCTTGGGTGTCTTCATGAACCAATCAGACACTTTTAAATCCATACCAGACAATAAAACCGTAGAATAATTCGATCGATTTGAATTAAATGTTGATCGTCTTGGCCCATTTTGAAATGTTCTCTAAAGATTTTGGAGCGTTTTTGATCGTTTTGAGTGAGTGTTTGAAATGAAATGAAAGGAATGGAATGAATGGAGCGCTGAGTGATCGATTCAGAGTGGTTTTGATCGGAATGAGTGGCAATTTCACGATGTATTCTACTGTATGTGACCCGTCAAGCGAAAGGGGTCTATCTTGGTATCCAAGCATCATGATGACTTTGAGAAAAACACAAAAATCAACTAATGATTAAAACCGGGCATAATATTATATTTTACTGCGTTTTGTTATCAAACTAAAGATCTTAAAATGCACAAAAGATCTGTAGAGACGCCAATCATTGCGTAAGAAATATTTTTTTCTTCAAGAGTAATGACCAAAGTACCTCCAGTAGCTGATCTACCTGAATATGATTCAAAATTAATAAATTTACGTCCGAGGTTCTTTTACGGATACCAGAAAAATCAGACTGATGTTTCGAATGGATAGTAACCTGTCAAGGAATTTAGAGGGTATGCAATAAAGACCCATTAAGAATTCCAAAAAGCGAAGACCACATCGGACAACGAAGCAGATCCTCTTTAAGCGTGGTCAAACTGTTCGCTTTTGGCACATTTTCTGAATGAAGAAATGTTATTCTATATCGATGGCTCAGCGCGAAACAGTTATAACTCCCTATAAACATATAGGGAGTTACAACTGTTTCGCGCTGAGCCATCGATATATGCACATATTCTTTTTTCAAATGAAGTACTTTTTTATCTATTTTTCTTATACTTTTCTTTCAGAGATCAAAAAAGTCCTTTTCTGGGAATCGAGTCTAAAAGGTTTGTGATCCGCCATGCGAAAAGGGGCGATCTGGGATTGTGATAAATAGAATTATTTGGAAGCCTTATATCTAGAACCAATACATGTAGAAATTAACCCTTATCTTGCATATGTCTGACTTCGCAAATACGAGTGTAATGTTTCCAACCCGCTAATAAGAACACGTTTTTCATTTTCATTTTGCATAGCGCCAGGTAATTTTTCTTTTATTCTAAATGCTACAGATTTTTTTTTTTTTTCAAAAAATGAATAGATTTAAAATTTATTGTTAGACCTTTTGAGAATGGCTATCACAAAAGGGCGAGGTAGGAGTTTTCCAAAATGATTTTGACTTTTTTATTCTAATGGGCGGAGAGACTTTAAGTATTTAAGTAGATCATTATATTTATTTTAATTGTAATTAAACATCTTGAAAGAGCTTATGGGTGGCGTTATATTTTTTGCACTCATGAAAATCGATTTTAACTCGTTCTTTTACGAGTTATTATCATAATTGTATTAATCCTTATACCCGGTGCTATTGCCGACGTCCACATGTTATCAAGAATTGTTTAATTTTAACTCTTTCCTGTACAGAACAGTTGGTGGTAACATGAAATTCGCAATGTAAATGATTTTCGATTGATTTTAAAATGAAATTTAATATGTGGGATGCGCGAGTTTGAAAATTATTAAGGGGGGATAATACCATGTCGCTAATTTCGTTGAAAAGAACAAAACTGGAGATATTTATTACCTCCTTTTAAGAAAAATCTACGCTACGCATTTATATATGAAAACAGTTGTGTGTCTTCACGGCGCTTCCAAACCAGCTTATATTTCTGAACGTTTTGGAACGATTTGAGTGAGTAGTAGAAATGCTGTGAAATTAATAGTGGATTGAATTGAGAAGGTAAATGATAATGGAATGAAATTTTATGAGAACGATGAGCGAGTTTTGAGTGACATTAAAGGCAGGTAATTAAAATCGCTAATTTTGTCCAGGATAAACAAAATTAGCGATATTTATTACCCCCCTTTTTTTACAATATGAATACAAGATCTATAAATAGCTTGTTATTTCTTCAAGAACCAATCAAACGCTTACAATTTCAATTATGTCAGGGAATTCACGATTTTTTCTCGCTATATTTTTCTGAAGGTAGTTGTTGATCTTATCTTTTGATTGATTTTGGAGCGTATTTGATAGGTTTGAGTGGGTGTTTGGAATGAATGAATGGAGCACTGATTGAGCTTTTCAGAATGGTTTTGATTGAGATGAATGTTAATTACGCTATGTTACTAACTGTTTTAGAACGGTTTTGACCAGGGTCAGTGTCGATTGAAATGACGATGTCATTAACTGTATCATTATTTTAGGTCAACTAATTTTTGCTTCATGCATACGTTTTTCGACAACTCTTAAGACCAATTTCAAAAGGCTACACGAGAAACAAAATAATTCATTCGTTAAAAATATCATTATTATTCAACGGCGAATATATAGTGAAACTGTTCGTTATATTACACAATAAAAACATTTTCGGTCTCACGGTTATAACGGCTAGTTATTTCAATCATTTTGCAGTTTACATTCTGATCCGAGTCATAAATCATATAAAGTAAACGAGACGTATTTGTTTAAATTATGAATTTTCTTACTGATTTCATACGTTGACATAACACCTGTTCACAATCAAATTGTTGGCGATTCGGAGCGAAGCAGTTGTAAACTCAAATGAGTTGATGCGCAATTTACAATATATCTGCCCCAACTGGCATTGAAATTGAAACTTAGCTTTTACGCAGTAAATTTTTCTCTGCTCCACATTACGTCGCCGTAAATCCAGTGTTTGATCTAGATCAAACTGTACATGAGAAATAAAGACTATGAAGGATACAGGATAATCCTTCTTACTATCAATGTTTTCTTTTTTTACAATTAGTATCATCGTAAAAAATGCTATTCGCCCGCTTAAAATAACTCGATGCGTCCATGAAGACACTTATATCTATGGAGAAAACATAAATTATACTTAAATGGTCGGAGTGAAATGAAATATACCTAATTTATTGACCCTTTGCTGTTTAATCCCTGCTTTTTACGTGCCTGTGATTTTATGATTGAGAAAGCATTGTGAAAAAAGAAGAAATTGCATCTGACAAGCAATTTCTTCTTTTTCCACACTATTTTCTACCCTACAGAATGGTTATTTTTCAAATTAAATCCACTTTTAATTTTCGTCTGCAAAACCTTTGAATTTGGACAGGTCCAAATTTTTGTAAAACAGGAAAGGGTTAATTCAATTGAAATCTGTGTCATCTTTTTACTTCCCTTTATTGTTTTCAAAACTCTATTATCCCATTCGTCCAATTTCATTCCGAAATCAATGTATAATCATTCGCCTGGTCGATTCCACGAACTCTTTTAATGTTTCAACGTCTAGAAAAAAGATTCTTTCATTTTTGATTCCATTAAGATTTGTCTTATAATGGCAATAAACACGAAATTTCACATCGAAATACAACATCCCAGAATTTTAAAGTTTTCTCAATTAATGTGAATATAGATTTGCGTTTTTTATGCGACGAAGCCTGTATTGACCTGATATCACAACCCGGAAACATGAAATAATATCAGGCAGAACTTCTTTGAGTTTAAAGGCTTGAAAGTTAAAACCGTGATTAAAGAATACAGGATGAACAGAGCAGCATGTAAATGTCCTATAATATAAATGTTTTCAGAACTCGGCTGTGAGAATTTATCATGCCTCGTCGTGATAAAATCTCCCAACCTCAGCAAGAAAGAATTGACATCTAAAGACACTTACATTTTTTCTCTATTTCTCGACAAGGTCAAGCCCCTTTTCATTTTCCTCTGAATTTTGTTGATTCTGAAGTTGTGTTGTATCCTATAATATCAATGTTATCAGAACTCGGCTTTGAAAAATCATCATGACTCGGCAGAGTCTCATCATGATAAATTCTCCAAACCTCGACTAGATAGAATTGATATCTTAGACATTAAGATATTATTCTCTATTTCTCGACAGGGTCAAGTCGCCTTTCTTACGTCCCGTAAGACCTCCTTTATAAATTTGATGTATTGAGCAGACATAAATAAATAAATACATTTACAATTCATTTGTCAAAACGTAAAGAGTATTGTTTGATCCATAAACCACTTGTTTTATTTTCATATCTTTGATTTGTTCATTTTATTTCGAAAATTGCTTCGTCTTTTCCATACATTTGATGCAAAAAATCACGCCGATTTAAAGTCAAGTAAAAAAGGAGAAACTCAAGATTCCTATATAGCTTCAACAACCTATAATTTTTACCACCTTTTTTCAATCTACGTGTTTTTTTTTCTGTTTTCGTGTTTTCACGGACAAATCAGACGTTTAAAAATCAACACCGGCCAATAAAATCATGCAATTATTTGATCGATTTGATAAAATGTTGATCCCCTTTGAACGATTCGATGCCACAAAATAAAAACTACTGAACATATTTCTTTCAAATTAAATCTTCGCAAACTATTCAAAAACAATATTTACAAACTAAAATATTTTAAAATTGCAATGACCAATACAGATATTACAGATCACGTATCATCTAAGTAAAGGACGTAACGCTTGTATTTTTCGTAATCTTACGTCTTCATTGCCAAATTATTACAGCTAGCCATGGCTTAGATTTGTAACTTTTTTTCGTTTTGCCGTTGAAACAAAAACAAATTTCACTTCCGACAAAGCATGAAGAAAATAAAACACTTCTTCAGGATTAAAAATAACTAACGTGTAATTGCTATAGAGAGTCACTCGTGTTTAATCTTACGTGCAAATTTTAGCTGAACGTCGCAATTTTTCAACGCTTATATTTTCATAATCTTGATCTTTCGAATTGGAAAAAGATACTCGATTATACAGAATTTAATTATGAATATTTTGATACATAACACCTGTGAAAATAATTATATGGACTAATATTGGAACGTAATTGCAGTAGCGAAACAGCAAAATTGTAAACGTACCCAATAACGTCAAAGCGCTCACAAGCGCCAAATCATGAAACGCGCGTGGGATACGTTCCAACGTTATGAGAGGTAATATATATCAATGGCTCAAGAGTCATTTAGATTTATAGGCAGTTACATCTGTTTCGCACTGAGCCATCGATATGAGCACGTACGTGACATTTCCAACAATTTCACATTTGTATGCGTAAAGTCAAGCTTCTGGCCAGTCTGCCGTGCAGCCACACAGTCCGACCAGCGTAACCGCTATGCGCTGTATAGATTGAGAAGGGCTTGACCCCACTTGAGATAATCATTGAACTTGTGTAATAATATTACAGTTAAATACATCGTAAAATTGTCACTTATTCCGATCAAAACAATTCTCACCCAACGCTCCATTCACTCATTCCAAACACTCACTCAAATCGACCAAAAACGCTCCAAAATCCTTAGAAAGCATTTCGAAATGGGCCAAGACAATCAACATTTAATTCAAATCGAGAGAATCATTCTACGATTCTATTGGCTGGTGTGGATTTTAAAGTGTCTGATTGGTTCACGAAGACACCAAAACAAAAAAATACATATATTTTATTAAAGGGAGGTAATGAATATAGCTAATTTTGTTCATCTTGAACAAAATTAGCTATATTGGTTTACCTCTTTACCTCCCTGTAATTTCACTCAAAAGTCGCTCCACACACTAATACAATTTCATTCCAAAATCATTCATAAATCATTCATCTTGTCAATTTCAAGATGTTCATTGTATTGTCTAGACACTACAATGTTTGTCCATTTCATGCATATGTCACGCATAGGCTTAAATTGTGAGTTTTGTGCTCTAAAGGACGCAGCTTGTATTTAACAGTTTTCTAAGATATTTTCCCTGTTGGTTTATGTAGTCCTGCTTTGCGAAAATCAATTATTAAATGTTTGGAAAACGTAAAAAAATTGTAATGGTAAATGGATAAGGTCTCGTTTGAGAAATTTGAATGTGAAGGGAGCCGTGAAGCATTTACAAGTATGTGTGAATGAACTGCGTCCTTCGGGAATTCTCGTCAGAATTCTTATCATTCCGAACGATGACTCGGCAATCTTCGTCATAGATCATAAAAACTTGATAAACACTCGCCTTTCTCCGGTAAACAATCGGTAGTGCCCGTAAAAGGAAATCATACGAGAGCTTTTGTCGTAAAAATCGATAGTAGGTCATTCAGAAGTAGTAAACAAACAATACTGCATATTTTCCCTTTATATAACATAAAACTAAATCATTGTCCATTCAATGAATCATAGTTGTTTTCATTTTGACCAATCCAGTCCTTCATTCAATATTTTTTATCTGTTTGTTGTATGTATGAATCATTTTCCAGGCAATCTACATGTCTATGACAAATCTATAAGATTATTGCGGAAATATATTCGGGAGGTGCATGTCGTAGTTTCCGACAAATTTAACATTTCTAGATGATTCCCCATATAATCCTCTATTTTTCTTAGAAGAATGATGCATGTATAGACCCATACGCTCCCAAAAATATGTGACCCGTCACACACGCGAAAAGGGACCATCTGGGTAGTGCGTAAAGTGTCGACTCTAGTCAGACTGCGCGGATTGCGCAGACTGACTTGGGCCGAAATTTTTCGCACTTTACTTATTTTCTGAATCAAGAAAAATCAATCTACCTTCCCGTAAAAGAATTTCAGAAATGCGACCTCTAGTTGGCCTGTACTAGAGGCAATCTCTTTTTCAAATGTTTATATTACGGAGTTCCCAGATGGTCCCTTTTCGCGTGTTGGGTCACATATATATACACACACACACATATATATATATACACACATATATATATGTTTCAATGAGTACCAACAGCATAGGGTTTATGCAAGTACAATTGAAATATTTGAAATTGAAATCCAAAATACCCCATCTTATTGTAGCTCTACCATACATGTCATTATTATTTTTTTTTTGGGGGGGGGGGGGTGTAGGAGTTGTTTGGTCCCTGTCACTTCATCCAGTATCCTCGAGGTGAATGCACATCGTCTCACCTCATTAAGTACTCGTTGAAAATCTTTTATATTAAGAGCAAATAGCTTATCAAAAACCTTCTCTGGCTTTCAAGTTACTGTTTAACTTTTAATAACTGTCGGCTTTTCAGCAATTTGTTTACAACATATATGACTTTCATAGGCAAAATGAGCTATATGGATTGATAATGAAAATTCGCTTGTAACGACAAGAGAGAGAGAGAGAGGGAAAGAGAATGGGAAGCGAGAGAGAGAGAGAGATAGAGATAGAGAGAGAGAGACAGCGAGAGAGAGAGAGAGGGGGGGAGAGAGAGCGAGAGAGAGAAAGAGGGGGAGAAAGCGAGAGAGAGAGAGAGAGGGAGAAATGGAGAGAGCGAGAGAGAGAAATGGAGAGAGCGAGAGAGAGAAGAGAGAGGGGGAGAGAAAGAGAGAGAGAGGGGGGAAGCGAGAGAGAGAGAGAGAAAAAGAGAGGGGGAAGAGAGCGAGAGAGAGGTGGGCGAGAGCGAAAGAGAGAGATGGTGAGAGCGAGAGAGAGAGAGAGAGAGAGAGAGAGAATGGAGGGAGAGGGGAGAGTAAGCGAGATAGAGAGAGGGGGGAGAAAGCGAGAGAGAGAGAAAGAGAGAGAGCGAGAGAGAGAGAGGGGGAGAGAAAGAGGGATAGAGCGTGAGAGAGAAAGAAAGAGGGAGAAAGAGGGGAGATAAAGCGAGAGAGAGAGGGGGGGGAGAAAGCGCGAGAGAGAGAAAGAGATAGAGAGCGAGATAGCGAGAGAAAATGGGAGAGAGGCAGGGAGAGAAAGAGAAAGAGAGAGACAGACAGACACAGAGAGAGGGGGGAAGCGAGAGCACGCACGCGAGAGAGAGAGAGAAAGAGAGAGAAAGAGAGAGAGAAAGAGAGGGGGAAGCGAGATAGAGCGAGAGAGAATCGGAGAGAGGGAGGGAGAGAGAGAGAGAGCGAGCGAGAGAGGGAGAGAATGGGAGAGTGGGAGGGAGAGAGAGAGAGCGAGAGAGGGAGAGAGAGAGAGAGAGAGAGAGAGAGAAAGAGAGAGAGAGAGAGAGAGAGAAAGAAAGAGAGAGAGAGGGAGAGAGAGAGAGCAAAAACTCCGAATTTTGAGTCAAAGGGACGCTTCTCATTTAAGACATAAAAAAAGTGTAAGAAAATCTTCTGTTTTAATCAGAGGTAGGTTTTGTAGATTAATTTGTTCAAGAGTCTAATTGAGAATTTAAAGATAACCATTTTTAAGATTAATAATAATCTAAAGATAAATAGCTAATGAAAAGAACATTTCACGACGTTAAATAGGAATTAGTCTATTACTGAAATGTCTAAATTTCTAGACTAAACTCGTGACGTTAATGACCAAAATTGATGACGTCAAATTATATATGGTGTCATTTTTATGTATGCATTATGTAAACCTTGGATTATTTTACGTCTCTAGGGTCGTTTTAAAAAGGAATGAAAGGTAAGAGAGTATCATAAGCCTTCTCATTCTGAGCTCCGAAATTCTTCCAAAGATTTTGCGGAAATAAACACACGAACTATTTCGATCAGTCTCGTATCTAGTTTTGTTCTTGTTAATTCCGGTAGAAAATAAAACTTCTGTAGGAGACACATTTATTTTAGGCATTAAGAATTACATGTATTTTCAATTTTTAAGCTGCGTTTTCATACAGAATTTTTTTTCAATATGATCATTACAATTCCTCGGCTCTGCAAACACATTCACTCCGGTTGGATGACTTTTTTTTAGCTGGACAGTAAGTATGATGAGCTTAATAGGTAAAATTTTCACATGCGTTACCATGCTCGCTGCTTACAAAGTTGGACCTGCAGGCCTGCAACTGGTTACAACTTCAACAATTAATTAATAATAAATAATAAAGTGTAGTTCCGCAATTTAGAGGGAGTGATCAAATGTCAATTTTGTCTATACAGGTATAGACAAAATTGACCTTTGATCACTCACTTAAACGTGTGGATCTTTAGAATTGTAAAGTTCTGTAGACAACGTAAGGGTTTAAAATCATAAATATAGAATATAATTGATAACAAATACAGATAGCCTATAATAATGAATAATCATAATACATTCGTCAAATTTGACTTCAGAATAAGATCGTTTAAAAATAGTCATTTCAAATGAAGTGGCAATAAACGCTCTGGGTCACGCGACTCTATCGTTCATTTCCGATACCCTTTTAATAGGCGTAAAAAGGATTCCAAATTTTTTACGCACTCAGAAGGCGAGCAACATAGAACTTATTGGATTAAGGGGATGTGTGGACTGTGATATAAAGTGATATCCCTCGCCCGCTCCCCTTTTCTATGGATTGAGCGCTGGTGAATAATCAAACCATCGAAACTACAGCTTGAATGAGCTGTAGTTTCGATGTTATGATCATTCATCAACGACATTTTTCGAAAGAGGACTTATTTCTATTACGCACTTGCGTAAATTGCGTAATGGGAGTTGTGACCTTGCTTTTTCAAGTTTTACAGAATCAGAAATTCGTTACGCAACGTTTCGATAATAGTCAAACGCAAAAAATGTCAACACACTACAAGAAAAAGTAATATAGAACAGAATAGAATACACATTTAATAAATCGTCATTTACAAGCATGTGCATAGTCATACCAACACACACAACGTTAAACAATTCAGTCACAGTCATTGATCTCGCTGTATTATGTAAAGCAACAGTAGAGAGCAAAGATACATGGTAATAATTTGTTACCTTTTTTTTGAATTTTCATGTAAAGCCTAATAAAAAGGCATTGACTTAGATATGTGGGCGATAAATTGTTCAAAGATTTCTTTAATTCTTTGACCACTGATAAATTACGATGGGTCAAAATACTGAAGCAATCTACTTCTTTTTACTAAACACCAATATAAGTGCTGGTTGTCTTCACTTTGTATTGAGAATTCACAATTATTGTCAGTTATTTCTACCTGCTAGCCCGAGGCTTAAGTGTGATGTCATTTGGAAAGTTTGCTCTTAAATTGGTTTCTATCAAAAGTGTGTCGGAACGCGAATTTACTACAAGAATGCGAATTTAATACAAGTATCCTAGAGCCAAAAGATTGTCTTCATTTTTCCTATGTGAATACAGTCTATCGATGGTTGAACAAAACTCCTAACTTCAGCTTCACTTCTGCTTTACCCTTACCTTTAATCATCGACTTGTTATACATTGACTTCTGCAAACACAAAAATCATTGATAATAGTTTAGATGAAACATTTGCGTTAACAAGAAATTCCTAGTTGTTTTTATCCACGAATCGAAAGCTTTAGATTTATAAGTCTAGTTAGGTAATCGGTGTTTGAACATGTGTTCAAATTTGAAGTAATTTTCGGTAATTGTCACTCGTTTATCTTATCTGATCAAAGTTGACTTGACCTTGGTTATATCTGCCATTTTGTGAACGCCCGAACTAGTTCCTAAAACGGCGAGTAAAATAAAATACCCTTACACTGCCGGGCCACACCCTTCTACTGTGATCCTTTCCTTTAAATGGTGGCCTTGAGCGTATAGAAGGATTGTAAAGGCTTCTTCTGGGGTTTGAAGCTCAAACTATCGTTTAATATAAGTCGTGTTAAATTCGCATCTGTTAATTTTCGAAGTTATGGCTATGTGAAACGTGAAAGGAAGAATAAGTAATATTTTCACGTTCCAGTTAAAAAGACAAGAGGTGAAACAGTTAGAAGCGTAAAATTGACAAGGTGGATGACTTTGGAATAATTTGTGAACAAAATTAATTGAATGAGTGCGATGAGCAATATATCAATTGAACTAAAGAGAGGTAATAAAATGTCGCAATTTTTGTTCAATATGAACAAAATTAGCGATATTTATTACCCCCCTTTAATAAAAAATATCAAACATAAAAGTTCTAAAAATATTTCTAAATCTCTACGAAACAATCAGACGCATCTAAATTTAATAAAGGCAGTGGAATCATTATTTTTGTCTAGCGATTCATATTTTGAATCAGTTGAGGATCTTATATCTTTTTTTCAATTTTGAGCATTTTTGAATGTTTCAGTGAAAGTTGGAATGAATTAATGGAGCGCTGAGTTGGCAATAAAACGGTTTTGATCGGAAAGAGAATCAATTTCATGATATTCTTAACTGTTAGTGCCCGAAAGTGAACTTGCAACCCTAAGCTAACAAAAAGGCGATATTTTTATGTTCGCTATTTCAATCTGTCGTGAATATTAGCGAAATAATATCCCCGCCATTTAAACCCAATCTAAAATATCTCTTATCAAACTAGATTCCAATTTTATCCCCAACGAATTTCGAATTTTGGAATATTTCAAACATTTTGGTTCGAGTTCTTCCCACATTGATTATATTGATCTCGGTCCTTTCTTAGTCCACACATTCGACGCAAGTATACTAGTTTATTCCTCCTGGAAGCAGAATCGAGATGGATTAATCTAAGTTAAAGAACTTGCATCCAATCGCTGTAAAATAGGTTTAAACCACATCAAATTACGCTGACTGATCGATAATTGTTTTGTTAAAGAGATCTTATGAGTATCAAGTACATAATTATATATGATTAATGGACCGAAGAATAGTAAACAAATTACTGTGCCTTAGTTTTAAGCCGGGCAATACTAATCCATCTTATCCGTCCGTAACGTAAAAATGACCTAGTTAATCTTATGAATGAATAACAAAAATTTATCTTGCTTGGTTTATTTTGAATTTTTAATCATTTGCGAGAAAATAGTGCTTTCTATTCAAGATTATCATTTGATATCATGGAGATGAAATACAAAGACTCCTCCAAAACGGGGAATACTTTGTCCCCAAGCTAAAAAATAGCTGGGTTCTCACAATTGTTTATATTTAGTTATCAAATTATTTTTTGAAACCATTAAAATGCACTAACCTTTTTTTTTTACTAAGTTATTGTCGATTCGAATGAAAGCCTTAACTAGGGAATTACTCTCGAAAACTCAATTCAGATGTTTTATTGTCCCTGGGAGAGGGGCAGTGGTTTAAACCCACAGATACCAAATTCTTCAGCTTGGTTCAACTGGGGCAAGCTATAAAGTATTTTGCCCATAAACACATCCCATCACAGTTGGTTGAGCACCGGACTTCAAAACCAATGAAGTTCGATGGCATGGGTTCAAACCCGGGCTGGCACACTAACAAACTAATTGTCTTTCGGATGAGACGTTAAACCGAGGCCCCGTGAGACGGTTCTTTACAGCGAGCACGTTAAAGAACCATGGCGGGTCTCAACAATAGTTTCGTCATGTATCCTTGCACTATCCCCCGTAACAACTAACCGTCGTCTGGGGGCGTCGCTCATATGGGCATGTGCTACGGTAGCGACGATACATAAACGGAAATACACACACACACAAACAAATCCCGACGACGGGAGCTCGGATCACTGACCCCATAGTCGGGAGTTGAGCTTTATACCACAAGGCCACAGAGGCAGTCAGACCTTGCACCAACATGTGACCTCGGTGGACATAACTTGAACTCAATCATTAACAAATAAAGAATATATTTACGAAATTTATCGCCGCAAGAGCGAAGATGGAAGGCTCCTAATTTTCAATCACGTGGTCACTGGTTCGATCCCGGCGGCCCCTTACCTGTATATCATTTTCGACATTTGACTTACTTACTTACCATGTTCAAGGGCTATACTGGGCATGTTGGGCGTCTGTAAAATACTGTCAATGGGAAACTCAACCGTTGTATGTGTGTGTATTTCCGTTTATTTATCGTCGCTACCGTAGCACATGCCTATGAGCGACGCCCCCAAAAGACGGTTAGCTGTTACGGGGGATAGTCCAAGGATACATGACGAAACTACTGCTGAGATCTGCAATGGTTCTTTAACGTGCTCCGTGTAAAGCACCGTCTCACGGAACCTCGGTTTAGCGTCTCGCCCGAAAGACAATTAGTTTCGTTAGTTTGCCAGCTCGGGAATCGAACCCGCGCGGTCGAACTTCAATGGTTTTGAAGTCCGGTGCTCTACCAACTGAGCTAATCGGACTGACAACTGCTGTATCTTAAGTTGGAACGTTTCTATAGACCTCTGATGACGTTTACATTCGGACGGGTTTCTTTTTGTGCGTAGTAAAAATGCACAGAATAAAAGTACCCTTTACCCATTATCCCGCTCAATTTAAATTTCGTTTTACTGAATCATCGGTGGGGGGTTGTTTTGTTTTGTTTGTATGGTTCTTTTTTTTATTATTTCTTTTTGATGGGCGAGGAGCATATTTCGTCCATTGTAACACAAATGATTAGGTTCAAAAGTAGGGAATGTAGGCTAAGGTCTGTTTTCAGCAGATTCCTTCAGCACGGTTAACTAGGGCTAGCAATCAGTTATACTTTGCCCATGGCATAACATTATTAGTTATACGGTTTCTTGCCGGGGTATATGACGATTTATTCCCGGCTGGAAAAATGATGTCACCCGAGCCGTAGGCGAGGGTCGGCATCATTAACCTGCCGGGAATAAATCGTCATATACTCAGGCAAGAAACCGCATTACGAATTTATTATACTACAAAGTCTTAGGGCTAAATATCCGTCTATTGCCTACTTTAGGCGTACGCATAAACCGATTTCTTTTAAACCACCAATAGCCCTTAATGCGCCCCTATGAAAAGTAAACATGTACAAAATGACGTCATATATAGTTGTGACGTCACACTACTACACTCTGCGCTATTATGATATGGAAGCGTTTGTTGGCTGAAACTGCGGGTAACTTGGCGCTTTAAATGGACAGATTTGTACAAATTTAAAGTATTTATTGATATCTATATCTTTTTTTATTTGCACATTATTAACTGACATCCTTTTCAACTGTATCCTAGTGTGTATATTCGGGTCGTGTTATCAGCGAAGCGAGAGAAACATGGCTGCCATTACCGTTTCGATTTTTTGTCTATGTTCATGTCGAGGCGCCTTAAGGAAACATTAGAGGTAATACCGGAGCGGCCGTAGCTATCAATGTTTGTCAGGTCAACATTAACCAATGAAAATGATAGAATTTTCTTTGCAGTATAATAATATCCCTTGAGGCCCTGAACAGGTCAAACGTTTAGCACCTATGCCGCTCGGTAGTCAAGGCAGTCGAATGTAATTGACAGATTAAAGAAGGGTTAACATTATGGCAGCCTGTAAGTAGTTTGGACTCCGCCTAGATCGTTGGTCATAATCTGTCAGAGATTTGCACAATACGATTGTGGTCACACTTAAAGCAGTGAAAATATACTTTACTACTTGTCACAACAATTGGCCTAGTTCGCTCATCCTTCTTAATTCCCAACCGCAGACCGGCCGGAGACTGACCACGCCCACGGTCAAGTTTAACTACCCAGATTTAATGTACACTTATATAATGATGTTGGAAAGAGTATTCAATTCTCAGCCATTAACCAACTCGAACAGCTTCATTTTCACTAACCAACAAATGCAAAAGTAACATAATAATTTACTTTTACTGTGTTCATATGGTTTGATTGTGGCAAAAATAAATGCATTTTATTGAATGCATTTAACCACCGAGTTCCCGATTTATGTACAGTTTGAAACGTCTTGAAATTAATAAGTTGGGGGTTTTTTTTAAATGATTTTGGAATTAAATCGAATGATTAGGTGGAGCTTGTTGTGAAAGGTTTTCAAGGGAGGTAAAAAATAATCGATAATTTCGTCCAATTTGGACGAAATTAGCGATAATTATTTACCTCCCTTTAATAAAATCAACGTTATTTTCTGATTTTGTGTCTTAACGGTCATATCAGAGGCCTAAAACCAACACCAGCCAACAAAACCATGGAATTAGTTTTAGCGATTTGATTGAAATATTGATCATATCGAAGCATTTTTGAATATTTTCGAAGCTTTTTTTGAGCGATTATGTGAGTGTCTGGAATAAACGATTGGAGCGCTAAGCGAGTGATTTTGAATAAAGAATATTAACAATTTGAGCCATCAGCCAACTCAAGCAGCCACATTTTCACAAAAATGAAAATATATACAAAGGTGGCATATTATACTGAGCGACTTTAAAAACGCAACAAAGTAAATTTGAAATTTGAACACGGAAAAGTAGATTTGTTTTAACTAAATTGAACTAAAATCATACAAAGAAGATACTCTGATGAATCGACTTAATCTTTATTTGATCTGACGCTATGTTTAGTTTCGGCATAGCAACTTACTGTTCACTCTTTCTTTGTCATTGCACTTTTCATGGAAGATTGATTTAAAAAATCAGATGTGTGGAAGGTAATTAACGATAGACATTTCAAAAACCATTAAAAGAAATGAAATCAACTAACTCACTTTGCAAAGACTGTACTCTGAATCGAGTATGTCAAAAGGGAAATTGTTCCTTAGAATCGTAACGTCGTTAACCTGTATTAGACTTTAAAAAAAATATTGATTTTTCTCATCAATATTTGATCATCTGTAAGGTAGGACCTTGCCAATAAGAAGTTTCAGGAGAGTTTGCGTGTTAAAATGACGTTAGTGTCATGTCGTAAACACGCTGAAAATGTCATCTCAGTTCTAAACGACATGTCTGCTAAGGGTTTAAAAGCGTTAACGGGCTTTGTTTGCCAAAACCGCGTTCTCATGAATAACGTTTCTGGTTCTACGAAAGGAATGGAAAGGCATGTTAGTGACGTCATTTCTGGTCAAAAAGACGAGGTTTTGGTGTCGCCTTGGACAAAACGTGCTAAAACGCAGTATTGATGATTTGTTAAACCTCTTGATTCATTCAATTAACTCTGAAATTGGATTGGCTTTTGCTTCATTTGAAAAGAAAATATCGTTCTAACAGTAGGGCTATGGAGAAATTTCAACTTTCGAGGGTATGTTTAAAAATGTCACCGTATTGGGAATACAAAAGAAAGTTTCAAAATGACGTTGATGTTTGATAAAGGGCAACTTGTAAAGGTATCAAAATACGTCTATTTTTGTTCGAGTCTGTTCACTTATATTTGCGTTTTGGTGATGTTTTTAGGTATTGCGTTTTTAAAGTCGCTCAGTATATTTTTCTTTTACTTTATTCATATGTTGGATTGTGTCAAAAAATAAATGCATTTTATTGAATGCATTCCATGAAGCCATCGAGTAGCAATGAATCCAGAATTCGGTACAATGGTAGGCGATGTACACAGTAGCTTCATATAATATGAAATATATAGAGGGTTCAGAGCAGGACTGCACTTAGTGTCTAGACATTTAGTACTGTCTTACACTGAACCCTCCATATGCAAGATATTTCTTTCATTTTTTTTTCATCTATACCCCTTGTTCGTGAATCGTCTTAGGAGTGTCTGTCAAGTCTGCAAGAATCATTGTGACATTTCATTAGAATAAGTGAAATGCTCGTTTTTTCCGAGTGCGTCATTTTGCATGCGATCTCTTTTTTCCACTATTTTGTCAATGTGCCACCACAAAATCATTGCTTCGGCTAAAACAAAGTCGAAGAATCGATATTTTTCTCTCTTTCCATTTGTCAATTTTCATAAAAGAACTTATGGTTTTTTTCGTATTCTGGACAAAATATTGTGGGAAAAGAAGAAATTGCTTGTCGTTGGCAATTTCCTTTTACCACAATATTTTATTAGAAATAAAATAGTTTCTCTTCAATTTGCATCAAATTTTCACTATGGTCTTCAGCCGTTTTGAATTGGAAAATTCTTTAAGGACCAGTAATAGTTCCGCAACATTTCGGGACTCATGAACTTTCAAAGTGCACACCGAGGTTTCCTAATGAAAATCATTAGGAAACCTCTGTTTACACTGTTGAAGCTCATTACTTCTAAAACGTTGCGTAACTTTTACGGGTCCACTACCTTAATTTTGAAAAAGAAGAAAAAGTTAAAGCATGAAATATCTGTAAAGGCGTGGTCCGGGGACTTACTATTGAATAGGAATAAATTTTGTGCTCCAAAGCCGAAATTTCGGCGGATTTCTTTGATGTTTTACAGTCTCGTATTCTAATGACGGTATTTAAGGGTCCAATAAATCTATATCATATCAATAATTATGCGGTTTCAATTCCAAGTGTCAATATTTAACAGAGAAATAAACATTAATACTGAATTGACGTAAACGGAACTGTTATTTTCCTATAATACATACATTGATTGTCAGTCGGATGTTTAAAGAGGGTACTTAGCTAATACGTGTCAAATATTTTCTTTAGATTTATGACCTTAATAAGTCTTCCGCCTAAAAATTATTTAAGCTTTGCAACACTTCAGCGTGCCAAAATTTTACATTTTTTTACTTTTTTTTTTGTAACTTTCTAAGCCTACCAACCATCGTTCTATGGTAATGATAGAGGGTATCATGCAGTTTCGAGCATGCCACGCATTCAGGATAAAAACGGTCGAATTACGTTTGAGTAATGTTACCCCGCTTTGCATGTGTACATAAATATAACGTGGAGAGCGTGGAACAATTTATAAACATTCGAAAACGTTTTTGCACCCTGATCGCAGATAAACTGTTAATGGAAAAATGTAGACTATCTTATTAGATGTCTGTCCTGATACTTTTGTTCTCTCGATTAGCTACACAAGGTGTTGGAAATACAGTGGTCTCGCGTTACCTCGAGAGGGCGACAACTCGAATTCATGCATAAAGTCGAGCCCGCCTTCCAGTCCCGACGCGTCTTACTCTATTTTCTTGCTGGTTATTACTGCATTAACTCGAACGCGCGATTGCTCGATCGCTCGAGCAGCAATCTCAGTCCCGTGGTCAAATTTTACTGCATTCACTCGAGCAAAGGGGTTCGCACCTTTCTGACATCCATTGTTTTGCGTCAAAATTAACTTACGATTGTGTATTTGTTATTTCAGCCCATCGTCAAGAATACCTTTAGAACATTTTCACGGGGTTTCGACAAGTCAGACAACTTGTTTTACACACCTCTTTGAATGCCACACTTGTTCAATTTAAGGGTGTTAATGACGGGAAATTAATGATCAGAAAATAATTTCGAGACTTTGAAAAAAACAATAAAACAAATAGGCATTTTTGTGGTATCAATGCTTATCATCATTTTGAAAGTCTTTCAAAAATCATCCAATGAGTAATTCAGCAAATTATTCACCTTTATAACGAAAGATATTGACGATTGCCCACCGATAGCTACACTTTTTTCAGCTGAAGTTTCAATGTTTCGGTCACCCATCGATACAGTTTGGCACAAAAGCGTAGTTCAAGAGAAATCCATTGATTTTTAATTGTCTTGAAGGAAGTTAGTTCCAAAGAAAACATTGTGAGAAAAGAAGGACTTTTCACCTTTCTTTTTTGCAACCTCGCCTATCTTCTGACTGATAAAACGTCTTATATTTTGTCGTTAAGAAACGATAGCGTTGAAAATATTGCAAGGAAGAAAAATATGCATGTTATAATATCTCTCATTAAAATTGCTAAATGTACAGAGAACAGAAACCACTTACATTTACGCCGACTTCTTAATCGACTTTTTTGTTGTTGTTTTTTCGGTTTTCAACGCCGCGTGACAATTTGAACTATTAACAAATCGTTTTATATCATAAAATAATTGGTACTTCATACAACTATTTATTTCTCTAGGAGTATTTGTCATAGGTACTGCATATTTTGAAGGCAAAATATGCAAAGGTAAGTTTGAAACGTCTTCGTAGAGAAAACTTTTGCGTACTGGCATTAACTCGAATCATGCGATGATTCGAGCAAATTGGTCGGTCCCGTGTGTGTTCGAGATATCGCGAGACCACTGTATATGTACAGTTAAGTTACATTGTGCAATTGACATTCATCTCAATCAAAACCATTCAAAATCGCTAGCTCAGCGCTCCATTCATTCATCCCAAACACTCACTCAAACCATTCAAATACGACCAAACCCATTGAAAACAATAGAATCAACAACGTCATTCAAAATTAATTTGGATAGAAAAGAATCGCGATTTCACATAATTCATAATTTAAATAATTCGCGTCTCATAGGATCTTGAAGAAATAGGAAGCTATGTACATAACTTGTATGCATTTTTATTAGAGGGATGTAATGAATATAGCAAATTTTGTTCATCCTGAACAAAATTTGCAATATCGGATTACCTCCCTTTAATTTCACTCAAAATTCGCTCCTCGCACTCATTCAATTTCATTCCAAAATCTTTCCATAATCGTTCATCTTGTAATTTTCACGATGTTGTTAACTGTACCTTTTGGGATTAACTTCTGAAAGGAATTGAATACTATCATCGATTCTTTTCTGAATTTGATTTCTATAGGGTCCTCCAAACTTGCTACATATGGTTTTGAAAGTCCTTGCTTCTTATTTGCGAGCCTCGGCAATCTTAAAATCTGCGTTCATTTAAACTCTATCGGAATTTGCATGTTCGAACCACCTTTGTGTAAATTCTATATTCGCAATTGAAGTTTGCAATAGATACCGATTCCATCTTACTTGGCGTCTACGAAGAAAACGCAATTAGGATCAATACACTAACGTCGTAGGCTAAAATGACATCAATGCGCCTAGATGGATCGACAATGCCTTGCGATGACCACTTTTTGCGGAATATGTTATAAAATCGGCGACAAGTCGGCGACTGAGAGGTATATCGGCAAATTAAACAGCGTTTCTTTTAAGGGTGGCTGCGCATGAGTGAACTTTACCTTCAAGTTAAAATCTACCGACTATAGTCGACGACGTCCGATAGATTTGTGGTAGTCGGTATTGCATCGGCGAGTCATATGACTAACAGCCGCCGATCGGCCGATCATCTGACGCACTCTTAAATTGAGACACTCGGGAACCCTCGGCGATTCTACGGAATAGACCTCGGGAATAATACGGGCGCTGCCATGAAAGCGCGTCAATTCGCACGTGGGTTTATATGACGTCAAAATCACAACTGAATATGACGCTGCGAAAAGCAAAATCAACGTAAGGTAAAAATTGGGCATATTATGATTTGAAAACAAAACGCAGTGTTTTACTGCGTTTTGCTTTCAAATCATAATATGCAAAATGATCTCAATAGACGATCTGAAAGCATTAAAGGAATTTGCTTTTCTTCAAGCGTATTAACCAAAGTACCACCAAGAGCCGAATTACCTAAAAATTGACCAAAAATTACTACACTTACTTTCCAGTTTACGGAAAAGTCCGAGCGATGTTCCGAATGAAATTGAGAGTCACCTGCGAGCCGGCGTCGCCGATTTATATGCACCGCTTTAGCAAGACTTCAATTGAATGGTTGCGTCTAACACTGCCATTCTAATCTATTTAACAACATAACCAATCATTAAGTAAACGGAGATAAAGGCCTACTTTTTATGAAATTGTTGTTTCTATCTTTTTAATATGAACCGGTTTTCGCCCTCTCATTCACGTGTTTGACAGGAAGATTCTGTTTAGCTTTGGTTCATATTTGGGAAAATGATTTGTGAACTACTCTTATTACATTATCACCTATTCGCATTCTGGCAAGTTTTTTTCTTTAAATATAGCACTTGGTGTGAATCCATGGTGTGAAACGATTGTTTTTTATTTGTCATCGATATCGTTTTACAAGTAACAAGTTAACATAAACTACAAACAAAAAAACACTTGATTTTATAATTCGAATACGCTATTGTGACATGTGATTACACACAGAACAGAACATACTTTATTTAGACAAGTACATAGTACATGGTCAAAAAAACATATATAATACATGCATTTAGGTCAAAGCCCCCCCCCCCCTCTCTCTCTCTCTCTCTCTCTCTCTCACTCTTTCTCTCTCTCCAACTCTCCCCCTCTCTCTCTCTCTCTCACTCTCTCTCTCTCTAAGTTAGTTTCTCATTTAAATTCATGTAAATTCATGTTCAGAGGATGTACAAAAAAGATAACAAATCTAAATTACATCATAAGAACTTAAAAAATACAGTATAGTGGAAGGAAATGTGTTTTATACCAGATTTAATTGTTCGTTTAATGCAAGTTTGATAAAAATTGATAATTGCTTCAAGATAGAAGTGTTTTTGCTTGTAAAAAGTGAAATAAACTTATCCATACTGGGTTTTCTATGAAACTTTAAATCAATGTATCTTCGACGCAAACACGCAAACCGAGGACATACTAAAATAAAGTGGTATTCGTCTTCGATATCGTTTTTGTCACATAGGGTGCAAAATCTTTGGTTTCGTGGGATATTATTTTGAGAAAAGCGACCTGAATGAATTTTAAGAGAATGTTATGACAGCCTGATTTTGCTAATGTATAAACGCATATTTGGAGGTAAGGAATCCAAATACAACTCACGACCAAACGTAGTTTTTATATGTTAATAGATCATTAGGACACTACTGTTGTTTGTTTTGTGATTCCACTCTTGTTTAAAACAGTCCAACATTCTTTCTTTGAGAAGCGACAGGAAATATTTTTCTGTGTAAATAGCTGGATTATTAAAAGCATACGAAAAACCAAAATTATCTAAAATATTTTTAACATTGTATATCCAGTTTTTACCTCCATTGTTAAGGCACTTCAGCCCTTCTAAATAAAGTTTTTGCAAGATAATATTATCTGATTTTAATAGTTTTAAAACTTTTTCTGACGTTCAATACTCGCTTGCACAATTTACAATACATTTGTATTCGATCGAAAAGTCACATGGCGAATTCTACTTATAAACTCGCGAAGAAATTTTTTGTCCGTCAAACTGGGTTGATTTCACACGTTTTTCGAGTTAAGTTGTATTTATCCTAATAAGGGCTCCCGGGAGCTAAAAAAAACATAGACATGGATAATGTATTCGAAAACAGTTTCTGAAGTAAATATCTCTTAAATTGCTGGGGGGGGCGTTGTTTTTTTTTTTTTTTTGTTTTTGTTTTTTTTATTTTTCTTTTATTTTTTTTTTTAATTTTATTTTTTTCTCCACTTTAATTTGAGGTGCATTTCCTCTAAACAATCATTGTTTGGAAAAAAATTAATCTCAAAGTAGAGAAAAGAGAATCTCAAAATATTTAAAATTGAAGTAGTTGAAGAAAATCAGGAAAAGTGAGTTTTCTCCTGAAAAAGTGTAGGGGAGCCACTACAAGGGAATGTGATATTAAAAGAGGAAATATGGTAGCTGTTTCACGACCAAGGCATAACTAATTATTAATTTTAGCCTACAATATGCCGTTTGTGTGTGTGTGTGTTTTTTTTTTTTTTTTTTTTTTTTTTGTTTGTTTTTTGTTTGTTTGGGGGCCTTTTGCTTTTTTTGTTTTGTTTTGTTTTGTTTTTCTCCTAAGAAGAGTTGGAATGTCTTACAGCACGTACCGGTCAATAACTGCATTAACTAGATCTTATTATAAATGTGTCACGTGTGCACACTCTTGCTACAGACTCACTCGTACAATGTTGCACTTTTACGAACAGAAAGGCAATATGAATCAAGCACATGTTCGTATCACATAATTGAATTTCATAAGCGTATTCCTCGTTCATGAAGACATAGAACGCTATACATTGAATAAATTTAGCGAAATTGGATTACCTCCCTCGAACTTCACTCTAAACTCGTTCCACACAATCATTCAATTTCATTCCAAAATTAATTCAAAATCACCCATCTTGTCCATTTCACAAATAGAGGATATTGAATGAGTGGTCATTGAATACTGAATTTATTAAACGAGTTATCTATAAACAGATAAAAACGAGGCTGTGCCGTGTTTTTATCTGTTTTAGAAGACGAGTTAATAATAATAATAAATTCTGTATTTAATGAGCACAAATTTTATATTCTGTTTATAATATGACCCGAATTTTAGCGAAAAATCTACAAAATTCTTGAAATTCATTGTTTCAATTTTCCGCGAAACTTATAACGCCGTTTAAAAATGAAGTCACAAAATATAAATTATGACGTCATTTTCGCGGTTACAAAATAGAGCTCTGAGCTTATTTGCATAGTTATTCCACTCGTGTAATAACACCCGTGTTATATCAAAAATATTCAACGGGTTTATTTCCTACAACCCAAAATTAATTTTAATCCACTACGTGAGTGTCCAGGCTACTCAACGTCTTCCCACCACGCACACATGAAATTGTTGGAAATGTCACGCGCAGGCTCAAAAAATCGTGTCATACACACAAAAAATAATTTAATGGTATCATGGTAAAATTTTTTTCGAGGATAAAAATCTCAAGAGACCGTGCAACCGTTGCGGCAACAAGCAGCAAAATCTTGGCTTATTTTCATGAAACTACATTAATCCTAACGAAATGCAAGTGATATCAGCAATTCATCTTCATTCATTTTAATACAATTAAACTAAAACACTTAAGCCTTAATGATATATCACATCAATTAATTATTGACGCAAATAAAACACAGGTTTAGACAAATATATAAATCAAAGTCAAGAATAGATCTACATAAAATATGTATTTATCAATAATATGACCTTTTATTTTTTCAATTATGCCCGAAGTATATATCTAGGAATATGTGACATTGAAAACAAGGGGAACATTGAGAATGATATCCTCTATGTGTGAAATTGTTAAACTTGTCACAAATCGATTGATTGATTGATTGATTGATTGATTGATTGATTGATTGATTGATTGATTCAATGGAGTTTTACGCCGATTTCAGCATTTTTTCAGTTACATTGCGGCGGCTTGAGTACCTTACAATGGATTCCTGGTATTTCTTACATCAGTACAACCATCACATCCTTTCTTAGCCTCCAGCTGCAAACTCACATAGGTCTACGAATATCAACCCCTTGGTGAGAGACAAATAGTCGGAAAGAATGAGTGCCGCCGTTGGGGATCGAAAACGGGACCTCTATATTGAGAGTCCGGCGCGCTACCAACTGCACTATGACGGCGGCGTCACAAATCGAGTAGTCAATGCAACGTTATTGTATAAATTTACAATAGTGTTGCGCTGGCCTCTCGAAATTCGTTAAATGAAGACTAATCAGTTTGATTGTATTTTTACACAATCCGATTAGTCTTCGATAAGTGTACTGTCTCAAAGCAATTGGTTCAAAAGTTTATTTTACTTAACAGAACAGAACAGACCAAATCTTTTATTTCACCCAGGTATAACATGTATACTGCAAGGGCAATATGAAATAATATTAGACTGTGCGAGAGATTTCCAACAATTTCAAATACACTGTATGCTCAAAGCAAAGACTCTTACCAGCCTGTGCATTCGCACAGTCTGACTAGAGTCTTCAGTATGCGCTTAGTAAATAATATAATTGTTTAAAATGTTACGCACGGTCTCATTTGTGCTTAGGAATTAAAATCGATGAATGAATGATTTTAAAAATGCACACACGAGCCTGAAATTTGAAATTAGAGTCCGTTCAAAAACAGACCACCATGCTTATTTTTTCGTAAAAGGGGATTTGACCATTTCACTGGAATAGTAGTGAAATTATCTAGTACATGAAGATATTTTACCAAATAACATCGAAAATTAAACGTAAAACAATAGAAAAGAAGAAATGGAGTTGTGAATGACATTTAAAACATACAACGTATGCGCAAGCAAAGCCTCTGATCAGTCTGGGCAGGACATATCCAACAATAACGCATATGTGCAAAGCAAAGCCTCTGATAAGTCTATACATGGTATTTCCAACAATATTACATATTCGCAAGAGAAAGCTTATATGTGTATGGCTTTTAAAATGCTACTACAACAAAACAAACAAGTTTACATATGGACTAAGCAAAGCTCCTTGTCAGTATTCATGTGATATTCTTACACATATGTGCAAAGCGAAGCCTCTGGCCTGCATCTGCATGCCATTTTAAACAATATCTCATATGCGCAAAGCAAAGCTTCGGGCCAGATTTTGCGGGACATTTCAAACAATACTACATATGGACTAAGCATAGCCCCTTGTCAGTATTCGCTTGATAGTCTTACAATAACACATATGTGCAAAGCGAAGCCTCTGGCCTGCATCTGCGTGGCATTTAAGCAATATTATATATGCGCAAAGCAAAGCTTCGGGCCAGACTGTGCGGGACATTTCAAACGATACTACATATGGACTAAGCGAAGCCCCTTGTCAGGCTTCGCATGGTATTCTTACAATATCTAATAAACACAAAACGAAGCAATTGGCCTGAATCTGCAGGCCATTTTAAACATCCCATATGCATCTAACCAGTTTCTGCATTTTTTTTAACCAATAACACATATGTACAAAGCGAAGTCTCTGGCTAGCGCTTGCATGATAGTTCAAACAATATCACATATGTGCAGGTTGAAACCTCAAGACTGCATCTGCATGATAATTAATAACATCATGAAATTGACAATCACCCATATCAGAACCGTTCTAAATCGCTCGCTCCATTTATAGCAATCCTACCACTCACTCAAATCGTTCAAAAACTCTCCAAATTATTAACTAATTTGGAAGTGCAGGGACGCAGGGACAACATGCCTATATTTTTTATATAGAATGCGTTGCATATTACGCAAAGAGAGGTAATTAAACATCGCTATTTTCGTTCTTTTGAACGAAATGAGCAATATCGTATTACCTTATTTAAAAATCGCTCCTCCACTTATCCCATTTCATTCCGAAATCATTCAAAAATCATTCACCTTGTCAATTTATTTTTAACTTTAAAAACACTGAATGAAATATAGAATGCACTATTCGGCCTGACAAGATAAAAACGATGACACACGTTAATATAGAAAGCAGGTCGTTAATCATAAAGACAATCTGTTGCGACTAGACGGTCTGATTGATCATCCGAGCAGTTTTTGTCTGCATCCATCAGTAATTGTTTCTTAATTAGGACTGAGTAAGGGGTTTTATATGATTTACGGTCTGTATATCTTTGTGCAGTTTCTTGTAATCTTCTTTTAGTATATATAAATTTCTTTAATGCTTTTCGGTGGTTTATCGAGGAATAACGGTAGATTATCACATGATAATCTCACCGCAAAAGCAGTGAAATTATCAAAAACTTAAACCCTGCTTTTCTGCATTTCATCCTATTTGACGTCATCTATGCGGGGCGAAATAAGTGATGTCACAATGAACGTTGCAAAGCAATCACGTGCAAAATGAAGCGCTTTATGAAAATATGACATAGAAATTTCACATTTTGTCTCATTTTTGCATTAAAGAAATAGAATAATCGTTTGTTTTTCGAGTAAGATCGATTAATATTTCATTTCGTGAAAAAACAAAAGCTATATCTTCACTCTTGGCTCTGCCACTCGTAAAAATATAGCTTTTGTTGTTCACTCAATGAAATATAAATCGATCTTACACTTAAACAAACGATCATCCTCTATATATATCATTTTCAAGTATCAATATCAACGCTAGATATTTTTTTCTAAATAAAATATGAAATGCAATTTACAATCTCCGTTGGGCTAAAAATGCTTGGAAACTATTGGAAACTATTCTGGATTCAAGTTTAAAAATTTTGTGGAACGTTGAAGTAACGGTTCTCCGTGTAAAGTGAGGTTTTCTAACCGTTTTAAAATATTTGCAGACGATGTGCCATCCTTAAGATAGGAATTGCAGATACTAATTTAACCCATATGCACAAAAACACAACCCATTGTCTGCAATTATGAAAGGTAAAACGATTGCAAAATCTGGAAGACAGACGGTCGCAGATAAAACCAACAAGTTACTGTGTTACCAAAGGGTATATTTGATTGTATGAAATTTTGGCATAAAGAAAACAGGATAAGAAGCAAAGTTAGCATCAGCGTTACCCAAACAATTGCTTCTTGGGCGGACCTTCTCAAAAACTCGCCCTTTTCCTTTGTGATAATAGTCGTCTTTGTAATGATTACTTATATAATTACTGAAAAATCGGTGATAAGTGGATTGATAATTCCAGGGGTTGACACTACAGTACGTAGCATCGTGTTATTGACATTCATCTCGATCCGCGATCACGAGGCAACGCTATGACGTCATGTAAAGAATGGACCCCACTTGTATTACGCTAAATGGGGTGAATGAGCAAAAGCAGGGCATAAGCTTGTCTTAAATTCACGGGTTAAGCGGTGAAAATACCAACTGCTAATCTACCGATATTTCACGATAGTCTACGTGAAAGCATTTACGAAAAAAGTAAAGTACAGTAGGTAACATCGAGGAATTGACATTCATCTCGATCAAATCCATTCTAAATCGCTCACTCAGTGCCCCATTCATTCATTCCAAACACTCACTCAATCCATTCATACACGCTCCAAAATCACCAAAAATTATAAGATCAACAACAACATTCAAAATAAAAATCAGTGTTCAAAATCTACGAATTTTCTGACATTGATTTTTGTAAGTGTATTGCGCGTTCGTGAAGACGTAGAAATCTATTCATTGAACCTGTATGCATTTTAATTAAAGGGAGGTAATTAATATCGCTAATTTTGTTCATCTTGGACAAAATAAGCGACATTGATTTACCTCCCTTCAATATCACTAAAAACTCGCTCCACACACTCATTCAATATCATTCCAAACTCATTCCAAAATCATTCATATGGTCAATTTCACGATGTTCTTTACTGTAACAGTGTCCCGGGATCCGGTGGATCACAAATAATTGGAGGGATCTCATTAAATCAAAGGCTGGGTTTCCTTCAGAATTCTTCTAGATCCATAAAATATAGACCTGTGTTCTCCCAATCAGATTTTTTTGTAAGCAAAGGTCCTAACTCCACTTTCTTCCTGACATTTGTAAAGAACAAAGTGTAGTTTATTTGTTTTTTTGTTTTTGTATTGTACGTTCGTTTGTTTGTTTGTTTGTTTGTTTGTTCGTTCGTTCGTGCTTTCGTTCGTTCGTTCGTTTGTTTGTTTGTTTGTTTGTTTGTTTGGGGTTTTACGCCGCTTCCAACAATCTTTCAGTTATATCGTGGCGGCCAGAGCATCTGACAATCGCTTCCTTGTATTTCTAACACCAGTACTACCATTGCACCGTTTCCTAGCCTCCACATAGGTCTATGATTTTTAACCCATTAGAGGCAGAAATTTAGTCGGAAAATATGAGTGCCGCCGTCGGGAATCGAACCCGGGACCTATCAAAGTGGAGTTAGAATCCCTGACTTGCAAAGTGCCGCCATCATAGCGCAGTTGGTTAGGCATAAGTCTTCCAATCTGGAAGTCGTGGGTTCGATCCCCGGTGGCGGCAAATATCCTATCCGACGTTTGTCTCTCACCAATGGGTAGATAATCGTAAACCTATGTGAGATAGCAGCCGGAGGCTAGGAAAGGGTGTAACGGTAGTACATGTGAAAGAAATACCAGGAATCCTTTGTTAGGTGCTCCGGCCGCCGCGATATAACTGTGAAATTGTTGAAAGCGGCGTAAAACCAATTCAAACAGAATTGACTTGCAAAGTTATTAGAATATATTTCTCTTAGCTATGCCTTTCCTTGTTCTTTCTTTAAAATTCTTCGTGTGTAAATGAAGGGAGGGGTCCCTGATTATCTTATAACTATACAATTATCCGTATGATAACATCCCCTGTGATATTTTTATGATAACACATGAATATTTTTAGAACAATAATATTTTGCGGTTATTTTTAGAAACATAGCAAAAAAAACCTTGCATTTGTGTTAGAACCATCAAAGAAAACAAGGCTAACAAAATTGTTAGATAAATAAAATACGAACTTAGTTTATAGTATGAAAAAAAAGTCGGTTGCGGGAATTGAAAATTGTCTCGGCAGAGCCTCAACAATTAATTATCAATTTCCCCAACCCTCATTAGATATTTTATTTCATACAAAGCAGTTGGTACGTACTATATATTTATCTGATTGGATCCTTATTGTGGTAAGTAGGGGTTTCTTTAGTACCCCACAGAAAAATTGTGGACGTCAACCCCTACTCTCATCGTATGACATCCAAAAATGGCGTTTTACAGCTAGTGATGGACATATTAATCGATTATAATCCATAATCAGTTGGTTTGGGCTTCCGATTGTGAAAATCGACTAAGAAATTTCATAATCGATTTTTCAGTGCCTAATAAATAAATGAAAGCCATATATTTCTATTTTGTTTACGGAACTGACATCAGTTTGATGGCTCAACATGAAACAGGTGTAACTGCCTATATATTTAAAGGCAGTTACAACTGATTCATGCTGAGCCATGGAGTTGGTAGAAAAATCTGCAGGATGAGTCTTCAGGTCATGAGTTTTAACTAAACTGTCATATTCTTTTTTTCAAAGGAATGATACTGGCAGTGCTGTATTAACGATTAAGAAAACGATTATACAATCAATCATTAGTCGATTTACTCTTCAAACTAAAAACTATTATCGATTTTGATTTTTAACCGATTGCCCAACACTAATTACAGCCATGGATGAGACTTTTTGTAGCAAACCAACAGCACCCTCTTCGTTTCGAAGAGACTTTTTTATTCTCAAATGTTTCCGCAGCACCATATCGTTGGTTTCTTATAAAACGGAATTGCATAGTTATGTGGTGGATAACAATTTCACTAAAAGCATGCCGAATGATTTATTACTCGGCCTTGAAAAGTTACGTAGAAAGCGGTTTTTCTGAGAAGAAAACGCGATTCACGTCTGTTGACAGGTCGGTGATTATTACGTTATATTTACGACCTGACGTCTAATTAATTAAATCATAATTCACGTATAAAACAATTAGCCCTTTACTGAAATTTAAAGAGCCTGTCATTGTTTCAAACCTGACAAAAAGTTTAAAAAATTGTTCATCTTGAAAAACATTAATCCCTTTGTGCGTCACTTTGAACTATAGACTCATCGATCATTTACTTATAAGTACTATACATAGAGAATATTGAATGAGTGGTCATGGAATACCGGATTTATTAAAAGAGTCATCTTTAAAAAGATTAAAACGAGGATGTGTCGAGTTTTTATCTGTTTATAGATGACGAATTTAATAAATTGGATATTCTATGAGCACAAATTTGATATTCTATTTATAATATATATGACCCGAATTTTTGCGGAAAACCGTCAAAATTCTTGAAATTCAACATTTCAATTTTCCACGAAACTTATAACGCCGTTTAAAACTGACGTCAAAATATATACATTATGACGTTATTTTCGCGGTTACAAAGTAGCGTTTCTATTCGCTCTGAGCTCATTTGCATAGTTATTCCACTAGGTTAATAACACCCGTGTAATATCAAAAAAAATTCAACGGGGTTGTTTCACTGCCGCGACGTATATCATGTTACTTTTTTCTTTCTTTTTTTTCTTCTTAAATGTTTTGACGAAGATCATCCTGAAATATCGGTAGAATAACAGTTGGTTATTTCATGGCTTAACCCGAGATTTAACGTCAAACTTTTAGCCTTGATTATCCGTTTTGTCATTGTTTATCCGCTTTGTACAGTTTGTAAATGTATTGGGAATATCGGCCGATGGCTTTCATACGTTCAGAATAAACAATACCATACTTTTGTTTATTCACCCATTTTAGCGTAATACAAGAGTGGTCCATTCTATACATGACGTCATAACGTCGCCTGGTCGCGGGCAAAATTGCGAGCTTTTGAGATTGTTGCTTTCATTTCGTTAACAGTAAATGCTAGAGACAAATCTTGAAAGGACTTTCAAAAATGGTTCCGCGATTTGCACGCGGGTGCGCGTGCAAAGCGGGGTACAATTTTAACGTTTCGCAATTGTCTTCATCTTGAACGGACCTCTGATATTTTTAAATCACGGGCCTAGATGATATAGGGTTAAAATGACAAGTTATGTGTTTTATCGTCTATTTATGACGGTAAACCATTATACTTAACCTGCTGTCAAAGAAACGTCAAAATTTAACGGCGAAACAGATGGCGTCAATGACGTTCTCAAATTTTTGAAGTTGAAAAATTAAAAATTCTGTCAGATAAAAGAAATATAATTATCACGTTTCACACGTTTTTCGAACGTTTAACTCGTTCAAGAATGAGCAAATTTAACGTTTTTATTGCGCAACGTGCGAACGTTATGAATCAATGTGTAACAGTGAGAGCTCGCATTCACTGTTCTGCGTGGAAATATGGGGTTGATAAGCGCAACAAGTGGTTGAGTGTTACTGATTTTAATGAATATGTCGCAGTTCCATCAAAAACCGTCAAACTCTGTGGGCCACTTGTATCCAAACGAAGTTGAAACTTTACGAAACGTGAATTTAGAACGCATCCATTTTTTCGGCGTGCAAGTAAATGGCGTTAAACACAACAAAGGGAAGAAACTCAGGCTGGCAAAACTGTCAACTCGGTCCGCGCTCGTTTCGACACCGAACAGAATCGTACCGAAAACACCTACTGTAACATGGCTCCCCAAATTAGTTCACGAACTAATTTTAACTGATTAACTTCGTTGCAAGACATAATCGCAAGTGCCTTACATGACCCTGGTCACGGCACCAAACAAAAAAAAAACTTTAAGACATATTACAAAGATGCAATCAACAAGTGGATTAAGGCTCCTCGACGGGGATTTCCTCGGTTTCTTTCAAAAGAACTAATTTATGTACTGGTCTATCCAGATAAACTATCTTAGATTTTCTTCTACCCTTACTATCTAAGCTTGGTTGACCGATTGCAACCTTTGCCTTGCGCACAAGACCGTCATTCCCAATCGTCACTTCTGCGACTCGACACAACGACCATTCGTTACGCGGTTGGTTTTCTTCCTTGAGAAGTACAACGTCGCCAACTGACATGTTTCTCCTATGTAAATTCCATTTACTACGGAGGGTCAAATTTTGCATATACTCAGTCCGCCATCTTACCCAAAATTGATCAACCAAATACTGTACGCGCCTCCAATGCTTACGCGAATAAAGGTCTGAATTCTGGAAGTGTCCTGGAGGAGGAAGTATAACATTGGTTTTCATAGTGAGTAAAAGATTTGGGCTCAATGGAGGAGAAGATAGAGGGTCATTAAGTGTATCAACAGTGAGAGGGCGACTATTCACTATTGCTGCAGCTTCATACAAGAAGGTTCTCAACCCTTCATCGTCTAATTGTTGCCCATGCTGATACAATAAAGTTGACATGACATTTCGGACAGAGCGGATCTGCCTTTCCCAGACCCCACCCATATGAGATGCAGAGGGAACATTCATTTTAAAGTTAACCAAGTCGCAGTTCTCCTTTAAGAGAAATTGGCTTATTCGCTCTTCATCCAACTCCATGAAGGCTTCCTTGAGCTCTCGCTCTGCACCCACAAAATTTGTACCACGATCTGACCTAAGTTGTCGGATTGGGCCACGAATAGCAATGAAGCGTCGCAATGAATTTATGAAGGAATCAGTGCTAAGGAAGTTTGAGGTTTCCACATGAATTGCTCGACATGCAAGACAAGTAAACAGAACACCATATCTTTTAAGTTCCTTCCGACCTTCTCTGATATACCAGGGACCAAACAGATCTACAGCACAAAATGTAAAGGGGGGAGAGGGGTTAAGCCTGTCTGAAGGCAAGTCTGCCAGCTTTTGACCTTGAGTAGATCCGCGCAACCTTCGACAATAAACGCAATTTGAAATAAAAGAGGATACTGCCGAACTACACCCAACAATCCAAAACCCATTAGCCCGAATTTCATGAGTTGTGATCCCTCTGCCTTGGTGAAGAACATTATTATGAAAATGACGAATGACAAGATCCGTTATATGACTCTTTCTAGGCAAGACAACTGGATGTTTGACTAAGTATGGCAATTCAGCATTTTTAAGCCTGCCTCCGACACGAAGTAGTCCATTATGATCCAGAAAAGGATCCAACTTCTGCAATTGCGATGTGCCCTTTAGCACTTTGTGACGGGCAATAAGTTCCTTTCTGCCAGATGGTGATTCAATGATTTCATTGGATTTGAGACACTTTATGTCGTGACTGAAGTGGTGACTTTGGACACACTTGACGATCACCGCTTCAGCTCTTTGTAACTCCGACACAGTTGCACGTTGGAACTTCAAAGAACATCTGTTTTGAGACATCTCCACTTGTCTTGGCCTTTTGATCAATTTCTGGCAAAGTTGATCAATAAATCTCAAGCAGATTGCAACTGCCCTTTTTGCTCTATGCCAATCGGAGAAGTATTGAAGACGATCAATTATTGAGACAAACTGATCAGACTCGATTCTAGTCGTAAAGCACTGACCTTTCTTTATTTCAGGATCACCTATATTTACTTCAGTTGGCACTTCAATACGATCTGGCAAATGTCGTTCCCATAGAAAGTCTGGACCATTGAACCATTTGGAATCACTGTGGATTTCCTTCGCTGTTGCTCCTCTAGAAGCTATATCTGCAGGATTCTGCTTGGAGGAAACATATTGCCATTGTGAAGGTTTAGTACGTTCCTTTATCTGTTGAATTCTGTTGGCAACAAAGACATGGAAACGCCTAGCGTCATTTGAAAGGTACCCAAGGACAACCTTACTATCAGTCCAAAAGAAATGACTAACGGAAAGACCCTTAAAATCAAGTTCCTGGTCCAAGAAAGAGGCAATTTTCACAGACAACAAGGCTGCAGAAAGCTCGAGACGGGGAATAGTTATTGGTTTCAAAGGGGTGACCCGAGATTTTCCAAGCAGCAAAGAACAATGAACCCGATCTGATTCATCAATCAGGCGAAGAAACGAACACTGCCCATACCCTGAAGAACTTGCATCTGAGAAGTGATGCATCTCAGCCAGCGTAACCGTACCAAAGTTCTTTGGTCTTACACATCTCTGTATTTTGATCAAGGCCAGATCCTTCAGCCCACTACGCCATTTATCCCACCTAGAATACAATTCCTTTGGCAAAGGATCATCCCAGTCCAACTTATCTGCACACATTTGTTGCAGAATCTGTTTGCCAACTAGAATCACGGGTGAAATATATCCCAGAGGATCATACATGGAACTAACAGTTGACAGGATTCCACGTCTTGTCAAAGGACAATCGTTTAAAACAATTCTAAACTGAAACGTATCAGACTCGATGCACCAAAGAATCCCTAACGTTCTCTCGATTGGGAGTTTATCAAGAGCAAGGTTGATATCTTTTAAATTCGTTTCCCTATCCTCAGCTTCCAAATGTTTAATGACATCTTTGTCATTTGAAACAAACTTGTGTAGTCTTAGACCTCCCTTTGCACACATGGACCTTGTATTATCAATAAGCTTAATAGCTTCATCCACACTTGATACTGACTTAAGCCCGTCGTCTACGTAAAAATCTCGCCGTATGAACTCCGCTGCTTCTGGTCCAAATTCATCCTGATAATCTTCAGCCATTTGCTTGAAACCAAAATTCGCACATCCCGGCGACGACGTGGCACCGAATAAATGCACCGTCATGCGGTATTCCTTAGGTTCGGAGCAGAGGTCCCCATTGCTCCACCATAGAAAGCGCAAATAATTCCTATGACAAGGGTTCACATTGAATTGGTAGAACATTTTTTCAACGTCGCAAGTGATTGCTATAGGGTTCTTCCTGAATCTACACAGCACACCTATAAGTTTGTTTGTCAAATCTGGACCCTGAAGAAGATGGGAGTTTAAACTTTCTCCTTGAAACCGAGCACTGCAATCAAAAACGATTCTTATTTTGTTCAATTTCTGAGGGTGGTACACCCCGTGATGTGGTATATACCATACGCGACCTTTCTCTGAATCCATCTCATTGACAGGAACTAGTTCCGCATGATTGTTTTTCAAAAGATCATTCATAAATTGAGAATAATGCTGACGGTAAGTTTCATCTTTCTCTAACCTTTTTCGCAAAGAATTCAACCTTTTTAAAGCATAGGTCCTGTTATTTGGAAGGAATGGTTCATTACCCTTGAAAGGCAAAGGCATTTGGTAGTGCCCATTTATGAAATTGATACCCTGGTTAAGTATTCCAACAAATTGCTGATCATCCTGTGAGAATTTGGCATCATTGATAGCAAAATCAGCAAACTCCCGTTCCATTATCTTCAGCACATCACTGGAAACTACTTCTTTGACCTTTGATTTCACAGAAAACATAACTGACGAAGATAATGAATTGTCCAAATCTGGCAGCAATTCCTGAGAGAGAATACGATGGCTTAGTCCGATTGGATCTTCTTCGCAGGCCTCAACATCTACAACGCCGACTATACTCCAACCAAGATCGGTTCTCAGGGCATATGGGCCTTCTTCGTTAGGTGCTACAACTTCACGAGGTGCTAAAGCTCTTGGACAGTTGTATCCGATAAGTAGACCAATTTCACAATCTCGCAATGGTCCTATTTGGTTCGCAATTCCTTCTAGGTGAGGAAACTTCTCAGCCATATCAGCGGTAGGAATATGATTGTGATTAGCTGGCATAATGCTTCTGGTGTACACATTCGGAAGTTTAATTCTTGGTCCATTGTGTAAACCACGCACTTCTAATCCTTTTATCTTGGTGCTTGTGACCATCTTGTTTTCTGCATACATGGTAGAAAGTGATAACCTGACCTCAGCACCTGACACACCAAGAGCCTCACAAGTTTCTTCTAAAATGAAAGTTGTGTCCGACTGTGTGTCCAAGAGCGCATAAATGAGTCTTTGTTTCTCTGGAGAATCACAGTGTGAAATGTAAACAGGAACTATCATAGAACATTTCCTGCATTTGTCCAAATTACTAAGTGAGACAGCTCCAGTATGTCCTGACAAATGTGTCTTGGTAACAATTTCTCCCGTTGAATTTTTTGGAGTATTGTCATCCTTTTTAACTTGCTTTGATGGCATCTTATAATCCCCATGTAATGAAGTTGGGTGAAACTTCAAACAATTTTTACATTTTTTCCTACGTTTACACTTTTTTGATATGTGATCACCCTGTAAGCATGCAAAACAAAGACCCTTTTCTTTCACAAATGATTTTCTTTCAGCTAATGGTTTGCCTAAAAAATTTCTACAGTCATCTAAATCATGGGGCCTGTTACAGAAAGCACATGATAATTGACGCATATTATCAGAGAGCTTC
Organism: Fragum whitleyi; assembly: GCA_948146395.1. NCBI lineage: Eukaryota > Metazoa > Mollusca > Bivalvia > Cardiida > Cardiidae > Fragum > Fragum whitleyi. Next base: position 9,912,427 of record OX411550.1, read on the forward strand.
TTATCACCTTCCTCAACTTCTGCTAAGAATGTCCTACTACCATGAAACACTCTTTCTTGTCTGCTGGATACCTTGTTACTCTTCTGATTATCATTGACTTCTTTTAAAGATTGTAAAGAGGTTACAGGGTCACAAGCAATTGTCGCCTCCTTTGTAACAAACTCAACAAATTCGTAAAAAGGTGGGAATTGCAACCTTTCTTCTTTCCACCTAGAGACAATTCTTCCCCATCTTGGAATCATCCAATCTGGAAGTTTTGTCAGCAACTTTTTGTTTTCTCTATCATCATTCAAAACACTTAGACTATTTATACTTTGCATTGCTAAATGACATTGCTGAAGAAAGTCTGAGAATTTCCTAAGACTGGTTCCATCTCTTGGCGCAATTTTCGGCCATTTTTCCAATTTATCCCTGAAAGCATTCGAAATAACAAAAGGATCTCCATACCGTTTGTCCAATGTTTTCTTAGCCTCTACGTAGGCTCTATCTGACGGAAGCAGAAAATACCCTTCTATTACATCCCTTACTTGACCAGAAACATACCGTTTAAGATAATGTATCCTTTCTGAAAGTGGAATCTGCCTTTGTTCAATGAGGATTTGGAAAGCCGATTTCCAACTAGGATAGCTAAGAGGATCACCTGAAAACGTACTTGGTTCTGGAGAAGGAAGACGACTCAGACTAACTTGATCAGCTAATGATTTTGCAAGCTCTATTAACCCTTGCTCTGTTTTATTGGATGAACTGGGTCCATTACTGCTGTTAATAACAGGAGTTGTTGAAGCAGAGATAACATTGTTCTTATGTGAGTTATTGCCAGAAGTTACATTAGCAGAACCTAGGGCTGACAAATTAACAAGTTCAACGTTGGTGAAAGAAGGGACAGGAGAATAGTTTGTAGCCGGGCGAACACCTTTGTGAACCCATGAACTTTGTACAACAGCTGGTTTAGCAAAAGCAGGGTTAAATGGTGGGGCAGCTGGATTCAAGGAATCAGCACCTCCCGACACAATAGTTTGAGCTAAACTTGAAGAAGACAAGACTGACCTAGAAAGGTCATTAGGGACCAATGGGGTATTTATGTCTAGATTGTCTTCATGTAACGCCATAGATGCATTGGGCAAGGGCTCTGTCAAGGAAATATGGTGTGACAGATCTGGTACCAAAGGTTTTACATCATGAGACTCGGCATGAGTTTGAACATAGCTTTTAACATAGGCTTTAGAGTCACGATGAGGTAGAGATATGGGAAAAATATCAGACTTATTGTCAGAATGATCTAGGACCTCTTCCAGAGCAGCTTGTTCGGCACCTGCGATTTCTAACTCCTTAATAGTTCGTATTTTTTGCCATTCTGCCTTGTATTTTGACTCGATATCAATATACTTCAACTTTGTTTTTAAAACAGCTCTTCTCGCAGCAGCATCTGAGATTCTCGACATACCCGATATACTAGATTTTTTAGAGGAACGGGATGATTTGCTACGCGACGACTTACTTGACACGTTTGACGCTATTTCGTATTTCTGACTTTCTATTTCGCGTATGCATTCGCAAATACTTTGCATTAAATGTTGGTGATCTAATTCAACCTGCTCAAGCCTATCTGTTTCAGCAATTAAATTATCTTGTACACCTTGTAATTGATCTACACTACTTCTCAGTACCTCTATTGCCTGTACTACCTTAGACCTATGTTCCCTTAATAATGCAACATCTTGACAATCTGCCATAAGTACAGATAGCTCATTTGATCTGCGTCTCCATGAAGTCAATGCAGACTTATAATTGCTCTGGAGTAAAGATATTTTATATGAAAGCCCCTTTTCATTTAATTTTTGTTCACGACGCGGTTTAGAATTATCACACAGCGCTTCAGGCATATCACGCCGAACTTCAAAATTATCACGCGCCATTTCAGTATTATCACGCAGCATTTCAGGTATATCACGCGACATTTCAGTATTATCACGCAGCATTTCATTATCACGCCGTATTTCAGAATTATCACACGGTGCCTCAATATTAGCACGCAGCACTTCAAGATTTACCACTGATTGGTCGCACGAATGCTCTGATTCTTCGCCACTGTCAGACATTATCTAAAGCAAATCTGACATCAAAATTTTATCAAATTCTTATCAAAATTGAAATTGCTCACAACAATCACTTGATTCGCATCTGACTGGGCATTCCCTGCCTATATGCTCCTCATGTGATTGTTCAAACAATCCCAACAAAATTTAACTTGACGACAAACAGTTTCAATCACTTGACTAACATGTGACTGGGCATTCCCTGCCTACATGTTCCTCATGAGATTGTTCAGTCACTTCATTATTTAAACTAAAGTCAGTAGGTTTCTACATATTCATCTCTAAACATTAATATATTAAGTCTGCAAAATAATATCACAATTTGCAATCTCTGTTGATCTGTCTCTTAATAGATGTCAGCCAAGAACATGACAGCTTTTTTCAAATATTTTCCCTTGCTGTCTGCAATGATGATTGGTTTACATGACAGCACTGACTGTTTATTAAATTTTAGCACATTTTTATGCAGCCGCTTGAGGCTCATCGTGAATGAATGAATCAGTCTCTTCCATGGTTATTTTCATTTCCAGATGGCGTAGAGTTTGACTGTAACAGTGAGAGCTCGCATTCACTGTTCTGCGTGGAAATATGGGGTTGATAAGCGCAACAAGTGGTTGAGTGTTACTGATTTTAATGAATATGTCGCAGTTCCATCAAAAACCGTCAAACTCTGTGGGCCACTTGTATCCAAACGAAGTTGAAACTTTACGAAACGTGAATTTAGAACGCATCCATTTTTTCGGCGTGCAAGTAAATGGCGTTAAACACAACAAAGGGAAGAAACTCAGGCTGGCAAAACTGTCAACTCGGTCCGCGCTCGTTTCGACACCGAACAGAATCGTACCGAAAACACCTACTGTAACACAATGCATTATCATCACTAAAAGCTAAAGATGTTTAGATTGTAAATTTGCAAATATCTTTCTACAAATACAAATAACAGCACACGTGTCATTGACAGGGGCGTACTCTGCTGAAATTAATGTGCACTCAAGAAGATCCGAAAGCATCATCGAAGCAGAAAAGCTTGATCCAAGAAGGTGCGTAGCCTTCTCTCTCTCTGATTAGATGATTGAGAGGCTCCCCACCAGCTTATCAGAGAGAGTGCTTCATCATCGCAGCTAGGAAGCGATCCCCGACGGCGGCATTCATTGCTTCCGACTACTTGTCTCTCACCAATGGGTTGATTAAGACCTTTGTGGGATAGCAGCTGGAGGATAGGAAAATATGTTATGGAAGGACTGGTGTGAGAAATACCAGGAATCCATTGTTAGGTGCTCTAACCTCCGCGATATAGCTGAAAATTGTTGAAAACGGCGTAAAATCCCATTTAAACAAACACAGTAATCCGCTCTATCAGAGTATCTTTCAGACAGCTGGCCACCACTTAAGCAGTTTACGCCCGGAGTTGACTGGTCGTCGTCGACTATCAAAATAGCCAGTTGACAGTGAGATCAGTCTATGCCCGCCTCGGATGCGGACCAGAAATCATTTGTCAAAGTCATACCACAAGCGTTTGTGTGATAGTAATATAAATTGAAATATTTAGAAAATAACATTTTTGGGGGATATTAGAATTATGCCTGTAGCTTTCCCAATAGTGATTACTATTTCTATGATGCAAGACTTCAACATATATATTTTTACAGTCCGTCTACAGCCAATGTCATTTTAGACGCAAGCCCGATAAAGGTTTCAATATATAGCTTTGTCTCCCGAAACAAATCGGCCCATGACATGTTTTAAGAAATAATTAACTGTTTTCGACAAGAGTGATCATTTTAATGGACTAGTCTCTTTTCTATTATAACATCGAAATGATGGATTTGTAAGCGTATACTCGTGATCTGTCTGCTTGAAAAGGAAACAAGGTCACGCTAATGTCACGCGATGAAAACAATAAAAGCGTTACATACTGGAAGTGCAAAACTGGTCAGAATGTGCGCTTTGTGTCATATTACAATAAGATACAATACAATACAAAACAATACAGCGAGTTAATTGCTGTAGATATTCACCATTTTTACAGCAAATGTCAAATACAAAAACAGAGGAAATACATGTAATTACAGAAGGACATCGTATGACGTGAACATATTTATTTCTTGATTTAAAAGCATAATATACGAGGGTTGTCCCAGGAAATCGTGAACTTTTGCGATAACTTTTATATAAAACGTCTGGTGAAACTGAAAGTTACAAGTAATGTGGATAAAAAAAGTTCACGAATTTCTGGGACAATCCTCGTATATGCTTTGATAAATTCTGCAAGGTGGTTTTCGGACATCATTTTTTTTTAACTCAATAAGAGTTGGCCAAGTGAAATGATATTATTTAATATTTAGGCCTATTTATCTCTTAATTCCGTATAATTTGGGCAAGTAGGAAGAAAGTGAAATTCATTTTCGAAATTTTTTGTTTTGCAATACCTACATATTCTATCTTTTCTATCAATATTTAAGTAACGTTCAATCTCTAAATCATGTGACGAGAGTCTAAATTTGGTAAGAGCGATACGAAAGGATCCATTTCAAAATAGTGACAAGTCAATGGGCCATCAAGGTTGCTCGTAAGCTTCCTATCCTTTCTATCCTAGTCATCCTGCGCGGACCGCGCAGGCTGACTAGGGTCGAAACTTTTCGACCTCGGCTCATTTTTTGAAACTAGAGTAATCATTCTACCTTCCTGTATAAGAGTTCTTAATAAGCGACCCCTGGTTAATCTCTACTTGATCAAATCTCTTTTCTCAGATAGTCATTTTTCAAATCTAATTTCGTTATAATATTTTATAATAGAGCTGAAATCAAATAATCTATGCATGTTCTCGTTGATTTTGGAAAATCGTGAGTGGTGGTAAATGGAGATATTTCGTAAGGGGAAAAATGAATCGACGAAAATACACACGTCGCAGAAAGATTTAGGAGAATAGTACGTATTGTATCGGTGTAAAAGATTGGTATATCATAGCATTTTGCAAATAGCGAAATTTGTATTTTCACAAAGAGTGAAGCCACGTGTCAAAATAAAGCTTTAAATGTTTACTATCTGAAAGATGGTCCAAAAAGTCTTAAGTTTAGTATAGTTCCGCATGAAAGAGTGAGGTTCGAGAAACCATTATCTCCTATCATTTTCAATGTAAAATTGACCTTTGATCACTCACTTGAAATTGCAGATCTATAGGCTGAGGTTGACTTTTAGGGGAAATTCAAATGGCAGCCCGGGAGTCGCGTGAGATGATGTAATAATCTAAAATTGACTGTAATATGCATGCGGAGAAAGGACATACATGTGAACGGAGTTACCCACTGGTGGTAGTAAACAAACTTCACATTTATCGCTACAATAATCAATCAACCATGAAATATCGTTATCCCATGAAGAAATGTGAAAAAATCGTGCAAAATACTATGTAAAATAAGAAAAAAGTATTTGTCGTTTAAAGTAATAGAGAACATTTGTTTAATGTAATCGAATTGTTCTGCACTATTTTCGACGCCATTTTGGAACCCAAGTAACACCGGCCTGACCCAGGATCAGAAGCGTCGAGGTTGAAAGGTTAAAATGACATCACTAGTGTCGAAATCGAGGTCGTTCTGATGGAAACCCGGTCAACTCGGGTCGAAACCGAGTCCCATATGAACTTACCCTTAAGTGTTACGTCTATAAACAAGTTCCGATGACGTCGATAATGGATCCTGCGAGCAACTGAATTCGAGCCATTTACCTATATACATGTACCACACAACCATCGATACATTACAGTAAAACTTTTTTTAAGCGACCACGAACGAGACCACCAAAAAGTGGTCGTTAAAGAAAACGGCCGCTTAATACATGTTTTGTTTACAAATAAGAAACATTTGTTTTTTTTATTTGATATGCATATATATTGCGAAATTCTTAATAATCCTATATTGTTAAAACTCAATAGAATCGTCTCATTGACACGATTCTGGTGACTTTTAACAACATAGGATTCATTTTCAATAATTTTTAGAGCAAAATGACTACCTTTTTAAGATATTTAGATCTAAAGACGGGGATTTTTAAAACGGTCGCTTCATAAAAATGGTCGCTTTATAAAAATGGTCGCTTAATAGACGTGGTCGAGCAAGCAAGATTGACTGTATGTCAAGAACCCATAAATTTCGATCATCATATTACAGGATTTTTTATTTTTTTTTTTTTTTTTTATTATTATTCTTTTGATTTTGTTTACTTAAGACTTATTCGTCTCACATCTTTGTAGATAAATTAACTGACTTTCCCTTTCATAGTGTGTGGCTCATTTTGGTAACAAAGACATCGTCGGATATGTTTGAAAACGTATAATCTCGTAAACTGCGGTAAAATTAAAATAGACCACAATATTTAAATGTTTAACAATATAAATGGGTTTTATGAATGAATGATTCAGGGCTACTAATTTACTACGTATATCAGTCACATCTTTCGCATCATCTATGCTACAACCACATTGATATTTACTCCTTAAGGTAGTCGACCCGTAATAGTTTCGCAACATTTTGGAACCCATGATCTTTAACAATGTTGACCGAGGTTTCCTAATGAAAATCATTAGGAAACCTCGATTAACGCTATTAAAGCTCATTACTTCCTAAACGCTGTAGAACTATTACGGGTCCACTACCTTAAACCAAATTCTTCATAGCTAATGTATTAAAATCCCTTGCTAAAGAGAAGCATGAAAATAAAAAATAGCGTTAATTGACATCATACAAGTACCTTCAATGAAAGAATTCATCTTTTTGTCCCATAAGAATAGCACATTAATCTAAAATAAATTGATTCAACCATTCGGCACAGCTAGGTGATCTAGGGCTCTGTCTATGATATAAACTATCCAACGAAATAATCTCATTAAAATCAGATCCACCATATAAACTACCTTACTTAAGGTAGTGGAACCTAATAGATCCACAACATTTCGGCACTCATGAACTTTCACAATGTTGACCGAGGTTTCCTAATGAATATCATTAGGAAACCTCGGTTAACACTGTTAAAGTTCATTACTTCAGAAACATTGCTGAATTATTGCTGGTCCACTACTTAAAGGGAGAGGTAGCGTAGTGGTTCCGTAGACATGATTTTAATGAGATTGTCTAACGACACACCTGACCTTAAGTAGGGCTCAAACCATACACCATCCTTGCACGAGTCGCGCAAGCATACCTCTCGATCAACAAGTTTTTCACAAGAAATCGAATATATTTAGCGATTAAGAATTCTGAAAGTCTGACGTCGATACATTACAACTCTACGGCTTTGACGCCTTGATCATGACAATCGGCGTCAAAAACATAAAACAAATCAAGCACTTGACCAAGCTTTGAGTCTATATCGACTGGGGGCCTGTTTAAATGTACATCTTGCGATCATTTTTTGCGTAAGTCAAAAATTAAAGATACATCAAAGGCGGTACCTAAATATGGCATTCTGCCATGCAGCATCTCATTGGAATCGTCTTCTTAAGACGATTTCAATGAGATATCGCGAGGCAGAATCTAACAATATATGAAAACACCAGGTACGATTTGTGATTTTGACTTACGATCGACTTTTTCGTTCGACGTTTAGTACAACGGGCCCATTTATCCCATAACATTATATGAACGCAACCTCAGAAAAAATCTATATCAATAAAAATTCATTGACTTAATATAAGTATTTTTATAGTAAGTGTACTTACACAAGTTTGAATGAGTGATCCAATGTGAATTTTGTCCGTAGACAAAATTGTTATTTGATTACCAACTTAAATGCGTGCAGATACATTTATATGGTTCTTAAAGCCCGAATCGGTGTTAACGTAAACACCGAAATCTATCTCGCTACCTTAAAATTCGGCCCCGTCTTCGAAATGCTGATTCATTATAAGGAATATAATGGGATATTGTATAGTGAGCACCCTTAATTACCACCAAATTTGGGTGGTCATGATCAAAGAAAACAATATATCATAATCCTCGTGCGCGTTTTAAGCCAGATTCTTCTACAGTAAGTAACATCGTGAAATTGACATTCATATCGATAAAAACCTTTCTCAATCACTCAATCGGCGCTCCATCCATTAATTCATTCATTCATTCATTCCAAACACTCACTCAAACCACTTAAAAAATGCCCAAAATTGAATAAAAATAAAGATCAACAACCACATTAAAAAGATCGGTAGAAAAAAATCCACGGTTTCACTGATATAAGTGAATGTATTACACGTTCGTGAAGACATAGATAGCTAGCTATTCATTGATCCTGTATGTATATTTTATCAAAGGGAGGCAATGCATATCGCTTATTTTGTTCATCATCAAATCAAAATATATTAAAATTAGCGATATTGTATTATCTCCCTTTCATTTCACCCAAAACTCGCTCCATACACCCATTCAATTTCATTCCACGATCATTCCAAAATCATTCATCGAGTCAATTTCACGACTTTCTTTCCTATAACTGCATTTTCTTTCTCACAACTTAAGGCGTGCATTTCGTACCTGTACACGAAAGTATTAAGCAGAGAAAAGTAAGTGGAGAAGAGTTTAAATAGGTTCTAGCGCCTTTTTTGATGATATTTTACTCATATCGTGTTGGCTGCACTACCTTACGATCGATATATAGATTTACTTAGACTGGTTCTATCACTTCTTGCTTTTTTAGCATCAAGCTGCTCGTTCCAAGTATGGTTACGAATCTATTCACACATGGGGCACAGGTGTCAAACTGGATATATTCAGCGATTGGGGGTCGAGCTCAAGACTTCATTATCAAGAAGTACGATTTGGTCACGACAAAGTCAACGGTGCCAATTTTGTAGCTCTTGGATTCCAGTATATGAAAAACGTAAATGGGGGGATATTGATTTAGGTTTCTCCCTGTGCACGGCCATTCGACTTTTTTTAATTTCTTCGTATTACCGATTTTCGAATCACGGTAACGCCTTGGATTATCTAATATTCCGCGGTGATACAACAATTCGAAAATCGTAATGCAACAAGTCTTTCTAGTGTAAAGGATTCGCCACCTTTCCCCGTCAGGGTGACATATCTACTTTCGATATGTCGTAAGATGAACATTGATTTCATTTCTCGTGATATAATTTATGGTGTAAGGTTCTTTTGTCACTTTTAAGACTGAAAAAATGGACAAATATTAGTCTAGAAGCACAAAAGAAAGAGATTCATAATATGACCTACGTCGCGGAAGTGAAATAACCCCGTTGAATATTTTTGATATTACACGGGTGTTATTACACTAGTGGAATAAGTATGCAAATGAGCTCAGAGCGAATAGCAACGCTATTTTGTAACCGCGAAAATGACGTCATAATATATATATTGTGACGTCAGTTTCAAGCGGCGTTATAAGTTTCGCAGAAAATTGAAATGTTGAATTTCAAGAATTTTGATGATTTTTCGCAAAATTCGGGTCATATTACAAATAGAATAACAAATTTATACTCATAAAATACAGAATTTATTAAACCCGTCACCTATAAACAGAAAAAAACTCGGCGAAATTTGACCACCCATTCAATAACCTCTATTTATAGAAAAAATATAGCAAAAAATGTAAAGTGCATGTGATCAAGATAAGCTGCACTTTTAAAAAGCGCAAGTTGTTAGACGTTGTGAAAGAAATAAAGTCAAATTATGGGTATACTACAAAGAAATAGCCTCTTTAATCATAAACACATAAATTAATATACTTCAAACATTTAATCTTGAACATTATAGTATAACTCTTTTTCAAAATGCTTTCACCATTTACTGTAGATGAAACAGTTTGCCACAACAGTCAACCTTTTTGATTTATGTAAAAAATGCAGGATGAGTCGCCGCCATGATAACAATCATAGTCACGTGATCGTATCAAAAATCAAAGTACTTGGAGGTGTGAAGTTGAGATGAAATCAAATTTATTGATTTAGATACTTTCAAGCAGTTATTTATGCATTGATTAACATTTTGTTAAAGGTGTCCAGTTACTCTAACGTCGTTCTTGACTGCCTTTTACTTGTCCGATTGAACAAACACGAAACATTCCAACGATTTACAGGCGTTTAATTGATGTTAGATTTGATTTAAAGAGAACAAATCCACCATTGTTAACGTCCTAAACCATGTTGACCACATTTTTACCAGATTATTCTTCGAAAGACCACTATTCAACGTCATCAGCTTAGTAAGAAAAATGCAACGCAATTTGATTGTTAGCTATAAAAACAGTGGTTAGCGCATCTACCGCTCTTTAAAGAAGTCCGCGTCCGGGGCAAAGATTTCTTCCGACAATTGCCTGTCACAAATGGGATGATTATAGTAAATCTTGGTGGGCTGAGCAACTGGGGTTTCGAAAATGATGTCATAGTATCGTTTGTGTAAGGAATATAAGGAATACATGTTAGTTGCACCATCGGCCGCTCAGTGACTGGTATACTCTTAAAAGTGGCATAAAACCAGAATCGTACAAGCAAGTAACCTGTTTAAAAACGAAGGAACCTGTCCAAGAAATTTAAGAATTAATCAAAATACGCCAAATGGTCACATTGATAAACGTTACCTTATTTTAGCTATGCATATGACATCAAATTATTTAAACGGCAAAGAGAAAGGTATATCATTGATGTGTGAAATTAAGAATCGCATTGATTAAGATTTTTTTTCTTCTTTTTTAGTGGGGGTGGATTCAAACTCTCAAATATTTTTTTCGCTTAAGACAATTTCTAAATATTTTTTTTTTCTTTTCCAAGTTCAATAAGTGTAATGTTTGTAATGTTTTACAGCAAAAAAATGCAAATACAAGCAAGTCTATTCATACGACATTTCAATCTTTTTCAGATAGTCGAAATTAAAGACTGATCCATTTTTTGTTTTGTTTTGTTTTGTTTTGTTTTGTTTCGTTCTTTAGGAAACTATCCCGCGTGTAAAAAAATGTTGGGGGAAATGGAGAAATTGCTATACAAGCACTTGGATATATAAAACTGGTGCTGTATATGGCTCATGTGTTGATTTCTTGAAACTTTTCTTTTCTTGCATCTGCATCGTGACCATAGCGAGACTACATTTTGGACAAAACCTTTTAAGGTAGTGTAATATTTTTCACAGCGTTACGGAAGTCATGAATTTTAACAGTGTTAACCGAGGTTTCCTCATGATTTCATTAGGAAAACTCGGTTAACATTGTAAAAGATCAGACGTTCCGAAATATCAGGGAAATATTACGGGTCCAAAACCATTACGGTTTGAACCAATATAACTTTTTATATATTTTTTTCTGATACAATCACTAAAAAATGAGTATTCAAATGAGTCAATCGTGCATTAATCCGTGGTCTGCAAAAGTGCATTTAGCAGGTCGATTATCGGTCCGATTTTAAAACTGACATTTTAATACGATAATATACACTTCCATTTTAATCGGCCAAAATTCTGATCATTTTGTTTTAATTTTGTTTTGTACGGTTTCCTAATGACAATTGGGTCTAGTTTAAATATTAATTACCCCTAACCCTTGCTCCCATGTTCGAGCTGCAATTCTCCAACTTCAGGTAAATTTGAAAGTCTAGTTGTGGATTGAAGTTCGGTTCGGATGAAAGGGGGTGGGGGTGGGGGTGGGTGGGTCAAACGAATTTTATTTTCGTGCAGGATTTCAATTAACCCTTCTGCTGTTCACGACATATTCCTGTCACGAACAAAGTTTTTTCATACAGTATAGACTAAGATCAGCCTGCACAGTTGTGCAGTCTGATCTTAGCATATACTGCCTTCCTTTTTGAATTGTATGGAAAAATCGCGATACAACCTTTTATACGTCATAAGAATAGCAAATTTATATAAACAAAATATAAAATCAGCAGGATAAGGATTTAAACTTAGTACCCCCTCCTTATTGTATGCTCACCACCCCCTCCCCTTACAGAATTCCTTTAAGGTAGTGGACCCGTAATAGTTCCGCAACATTTCGGACCACATATTCTTTCACAATGTTAACCGAGGTTTCCAAATGAAAATCATTTTGAAACCTCGGTTAACACTGTTAATGTTCAATACTCATGAGATGTTGCAAAACTATTACGGGTCCACTACCTTAAGGGATAACATTGTCAATAACATGTGTCAGATCACTCTTTAAATGACGTCATCATGGTGTCATCTTAATTAACGTTTAAAAGCACGCAAATAGGTAATATTCGATGGAGTCTTGCGAACACGTTTTTGAAAGCATAACAACGCTTTCTCTTGAAATATTTTTGATATCAGTCTTCATAACCAGTAGATTATCCTATATTTCTACTCTATACGAGGCTAAGAGAGTTAAGAACATCGTGAATTTAACAAAACGAGTGATTCTGGAATGAATTTGGAATGGAATGAATGGGCGTGTGGAGGGAGTTTAGCGTGAAATTAAAGGGAGGTAGTCCAATATCGCTAATTTTGTTCAAGATGAACAAAATAAGCAATATTGATTACCTCCCTTTAACCAAATATGCATACGGGTCCAATGTGTAGCTTTCTATGTCTTCACGAACGGGTAGTACGCTTACAAAATTCAATTATGTCAGTGAAATCTCAGATCTTTTCTGTCGATTTTCATTTTGATCGTAGTTGTTGATTTTATCATTTTAGTGATAATGGAGCGGTTTTGAAGGGTTCGGGTGAGTGCTTGGAATGAATGAATGGCGCACCGATTGAGTGATGATGAATTGTTTTTGTTCTAGATGAATGTTAATTTCACGATGTTACTAATCGACGTGACAAATCCAATATTTCTGACAGGTCGATGTCAGGGTAACCATAATACATGTATCAAATGAGTATACAGTTAATAACATCGTGAAATTGACAAGATGAATGATCTTGGAATGATTTTGGAATGATTTTGGAATGCAATTAAATGAGTGTGATAGGTGAGTTTTGAATGAAATAAAAAGGAAATTAATGAAATCGATATTTGTGTCCATTTTTTTTTAGGTTCACCTATCAGACAATATAAAATCCACATCAACCAAAAAATCGTTGAATCATTTGATCGGTTTAAATTAAAATAATGATCGTTTGAACGATTTCAAAACGTGTTCGACCGATTTGGGCGCTTTTAGCGGCCTTTGTAGTTGGTGTTGTTTAGATAAAGCGCTGAAAAAGCGATTTTGGGATTTTTTTTTTTTTTTTTTTTTTTTTTTTTTTATCAAGGTAGGTGTCCATTTCACTATGCTATGAACTATAGGTTATCTCAACTTTTATTCTACATGTATAATTACTCGTCATTTTTTCATCATTTACCACAATGATAAAAGTACACATACATTAATTATTGTCAAATGTTGTGTTATAAAAGTAAATTACGCGTCCACCCATGTTGGGCTCGAACAGCCTAAGGACTCTAAATCCTACACAATTTACAATGACGTATATCCGATTTGTGGTCAGCAAAGAAATTCTCGCGTGGGATCAAAGTATGTTTGTATTTAACACCCAACAAATGACCAGCGGTCACTTAATCAAACACATCGAAAAACTCAAATCGGAGTAATACAATAATAATTAGCACTCTCCCTAAGATTCAGACAGTCTCTGTAGAAATGGGGATAAGTGACTTCTTTAGAATACCAAAAAAGTGTATATTGATTCCTATGTCATAAAAGTACAAATGCCAATAAGTAACGTTAGTGGCAACCTACGTGTAAAAGTTGGAAGACGGCATATTCAATAAAGCCAATTAAACAAATGACCACAAATACTTAAACATTGATTTGTTTTCATATGTCACCATATTGAGCCATTTTAAGATGACGCAACAGCCCGTAGTAACCAAAGAATCAGTCTGGTCAGGATCAAAATAAAATATTAGATTAAAAAGACAGATCGATTGGCAGTTCATTATTCCCCCCCCCCCCCACACACACACACACTTTCGAAGAGTTATATTGCTTTTGCGGTCGGTCAGACGGTCCATCTCTCCGTCCGTAGACTGTTTTTGTTCGTAGCATATCTCGAAAAAGTATGCAAGCTAGAATCACGAGACTTAACTCGTGGATAGATCTCATTGAGGAGGAGTGCAGTGTTCAAGAACCGTTACTATTCTTTTCATATTTCATGAGTTATTGCCCTTCGTTAAATTCATAACTTGTTCATTTGATATTTAACGTTTTTCTGAAAGAACAAGAGGTGTTGACAGGGAACATTCCTGTGACCTACTTTTTATAAATGTTTTACGAAAAATCACTTGTTTATTTCAATTTTATTTTCTTTTTTACTATTCATCAGAAACGTCGGACTTGATAAGTTATATCCGTCCTTTGAATATTTACCAAGATATTGCTTACACCATTTGATCGATTTGAAAAAAAAATGTTTATCAAAAGTTAACATTCAAATCAATTATAGAGAACTAATTTGTTCTTTGAATCTCGCTGATCATCTAATGGGCCGTACAAAAAGTATCATTCTCGATCATATTACGTAAAAAAAAAGATCGAACACGATTAAGAGAATTACATTAATCAATCTATTAAAACGAAACACATTGACATCAAACTATTAGATATTATGATAATAGATAAGTGTATCTTTTTATCGTTTTAGTTAATGCCTACAAGTTTTAAATGAAAAACCGCAAAATCAAAGTGCAAAAACTCAGACCTCCCATTGCACAAACTGCACGTTCAAGGACCACCAGCAATTAATTAAAACATCGTGAAATTGACATTCATCTCAATCCAAATCTTCGAAATCGCTCACTCATCGCACCATTCATTCATACCGAACACTCACTCCAGTCGATCAAAAACGCCCCAAAATCGTTAGAAAAAAAAATCGAAATCGTTAAAGGCGACCAATATTTTATTCAAATCGATCAAATTAGTCTACGGAGTTATTGGCTTTTGTGGCTTTTAAAGTGTCTGATTGGTCAACGAAAACACACGAACAGAAAAGTACGTATATTTGATTAAAGGGAGGTAACAATTATTACTTATTTTGTTCATCTTGAACAAAATTAGTGATATTGGATTACATCCCATAATCTCACTCAAAACTCGCTCCAAAACGTCATTCGATTTCATTCCAAAATCATTCATCGTGTCAATTTCACGATGTTCTTGCCTGTAGCTTTCATGAAATTTTAGAAAAAAACAACAGAGCTACACGTTGAGAAAGATGGGGGATCTGGAATTTTGTTTTAAAATATTTTATTTATTCTTACACAAATCCTATGTTGTGGGCTATCATAGAAATTGTCTTAGCGAGACGATTCATATTAGTACCCACGAAAGAGATTTCATTTAAGAATGATAATTTTTAGGGATGGTAACGAGTACCAGTTTTACTAATCGATTACTCGTTCACCTTTCCGATCGAGTACTCGAGTACTCGGATAGAATTGAGGACATTCGTTTATCCTGTGTCTTCAAACGTAAAGATATACGGTATTTGCTGCATATTTTCGGTCGAAGGTGCACTTCAAATGACATATGATTGCTAATTTATTTTAAGAAACCGAAAATTGTACTGTGCATGCTTAGAGAGGGTCATTTCTCGGTAATACTTCCAGGCAATATTCATCGGTTTTATACTTAACTTTCGGTTGAAAAAGACCAAGTAACTAAAACATCGATAAGATTGCGTTACAAGGTTTAAGAACAACGCTGCAACATTCCGTTGATCCGAAGATCCAAGTAAATCGCACTGTGCCTGATAAGAGTACCAAAATTCGAATGTGCGAATAGTTACAAAATGACGTATATTGTTTGACAGCAAGAACAATGACAGTTGGCACTTGATTGCAAATCTGGACAAATATCGATGGATAAGACAATCGTCAGACGCCTAGGTGTCACAAACATTATCTTAAGCTGAACAGCATTTCATATGAAAGATCGATATTTTGAGAAAATTTGAAGAAAAAAAAAAGAGATTCGAAACGAATTTGCTATTATTACATTTTTTATTACTGATTAATCGATTAGTGAAATGGGTAATCGATAATCGGACGTTCGATCGAGTACTCGATTAATCGAATACTCGTTCCCATCCCTAATAATTTTATTTGAGAAATGATAATGTTAGATTAGCTCTATCTGCGCATCAACTAAAGCTCTTGGCAAATGAGCGTTTGGTGTGGGTGGGTTTTTTTTGCTGTTGTTGTTGTTGTTTTATTTTTTAATTCGATGGTTTAGCTTGTCAGCCATCCATTTGAAGATTGAATGCGTCCTCTGAATATAATATTTTTAATGTGTCTTGCAAGACAAGTATGTCCTTATACGCGATTTCTGAAATGTTGCAACATGTTTTATATTCATTTTCGGCTACCATATTAAACAGTGTGATTTGTCACATATTTTTCTTAATTTAATATATTCATTCGAAAGTGGTTTCGCATATCGTTTATACTGCGCACCCGTAGGTAGCAGTGGCGGATCCAAAGAGGGTTCGGGAGGTTCGAACGAGCCCCCTCTGTATCCAAATTACTTCATTTTAGTGGACAAATTCAATCAAGATTTAGCAATACAAATAAAGAAAAACATTTTTGAAGTGTTTGAATCACAGGAACTTGAAAGGCTAGAAATAAAATATATACAATGTACACATTTGAGCAATTAGTCCCGTAGTCTCCCTATCTATATAGAAAGGGAGGTGGGACTGAGGGACTAATTACTCAAATTCTGTAGACCGACTTCGAACCCCCTTTATAAAAACCCTTGACCCGCTGCTGGGTAGCGTCGTTTTTACCAATTCGAACTCGTAATCGCTGAGTCCCAGGTTCGATTCAACAGTATTTATTTTGGCACTAGAATTCAATTTCCCTTTAGCCTCGTTCGACCGTTTTCGCCTTTTTCTTCAAACAACGGTCATTCATGTTATACATGCAATATCCAAGACAAAAATTTTCGCGTAGAACGTCAAAATCGGTGTCTTGTGTTTGGGACAAAATTTGGGAACTTCCCTCATTCAGGTAAGAACTATCCCTTCTACAAAAGCGTTTATTGGATAAAAGAAATTCTTGTCACTTTTTCTCTTTTTTCTATTTTTGCAAAAAAGGGAAAAAAACAACGATGGCGTAAATTTTAGTAATGATCCAATTGATCTGACATATAACACAAAATAAATTTATTCAAGAGGTGAAGAGGGAATTTGTTGGTGTCATGGAGGTATGGAACTAAAAACCTAATCACACTGAATACAAGAAACGGATTCGTACACGAGTAGTATTAAGTTTTTAGTTTTCATACATCATATCTTTCAGTTCTTGGAGCAAAATTATAAAGATTTATCAATAAAGACACATGTTTGGAATGGGTCTCCTTTGTGCTGAAGCTTACAATATAGCCGCGTCCTCAAAATTGCTTTTATTTTGGAATGAAACCAACTTTTCAATCAATCAGTATACACGAATATTGATGGACAAAACTAATATCAAATTATAGAACAGTACGTTTATTTCAAAGAGAGAAAAACATCAACAACCTGGTTGATGGGGAAAATAAACAAAAACGCGGCCTACGGGCGCAACGCTCGGCTGCAGGTGCTGGATAATGTAAAATTGTAAGTCGGAAAAAGGGGCACAACTCTTACAAAATTGCTTTCAGAGTTATCCCCCTTGATAGGCTGGGTAGCTTTTTTGATGGTAAAAGCACGTTCTAGGTTTCATGAAGATATATTGAATAACAACTGAGATATGACCAAGGTTAAAGTTTAACACGCCAACACCAACGCGAACGACGACAGGGTGATTATAATACCTCTTTTTTTGTAAAAACAGCCGAGATGATTAAACGGGAATAGTGTTTAGCTTGAAAGACAATCAAGGATAGACAAGAACAGGTTAAAGGAAACTTTTAGTACTTTACATGAAAGTGGTGAGCTTTTAAAAAATAGAAATTAACACTTGTTTCAAGTTTTCAACCTTGTTCATCGATTCAAGTATAAAAATAAATGTCATAAATAGTTCCTTTATTAAAAAACTAGGACTGATGAACAGTTCCCGGAAAATAAATCCGTTGAAGGTTAAATAGAACTTGAACGTCGCATAGTGGTATCAACGAGTGATTCTGGAATGAGTATCAACCATTTCTATCAATTTGAACGAATAGGGCGGTACTAAATAACCTTCCGTTCATAAAACGAACGAATTGTCCTATAAATTTGCTTGTGTCGATTGGCGAACAAATCATATTGTTTCCAAATTTATTCCAGGAAATGATATAAAGAATATTGAGTAAATGTGTGATCAAAATGAAGTTTGTGAGTGTGTTTTTGTTGTTGTTGTTGTTGTTGTTGGTGGTGGTGGTGGTGGTGGAGGTGCATTCGGAACACCACTCGGCCAATCTCACGATCAACCTCGGATGCATTCGGAACACCACTCGGCCAATCTCACGATCGACCTCGGATGTACATAGACGGACTATTTCAAATAATACCTTGGAAACCCTTGGAAAAACTCGATGACGTCAGTAAAAATGGCGTTAGCCCTCGAAAATTTGATTGAAAACATTCGACGTCGCCAACGCTACTCGTTCAAGTCACTGACGAGAAACCATCGTATCCTTAGTTAAATATCTTAAATAACGGCTGAAAAAAATCTTAATTTTTGAGAATGATTCATCATTCTCAAAAATTAAGTTTTTTCAGCCGTTATTTACTGTAAAAGATATAAATCTACAGTGCCAGTTTTCCTATACTGTTTCCGCCTAACAGAATGCACGATTTTGTTTCATACCCATCCGCCTTACATACAAATACAACATAGGTCAGTTGCAGTTCACGGAAATGGCCGAGGGATGTTCCGAATGAGTGGTGGTTGTGGTGGAATTATTGGTGGTGGGGGGCTTTTCTTGTTGAGCGAGCGATTTTTACTTGTTTTGAGTATGTTTAATTTCACTCTCTAATTTATTTACTGTATGGGAAATATATTTCTGCTATAAATATTTAAGTAGTTATATATTTTTTTCAAAATACTCATTAGGGAAACAACGCGTCGCCATAGTCTGTTTGAATGTGTCTTACGCCGCTTTCAACAATTTCGCAGCTATATCGCGGCGGCCGGAGCACCTAACAATGGATTCTTGGTATTTCTTTCACCTGTACTACCATTAAACCCTTTCCTAGCCTCCGACTGCTATCTCACATAGGTTTTACGATTATCTACCCATTGGTGAGAGACAAACGTCGGAAAGGATATTTGCCGCCACCGGGGATCGAACCCACGACCTCCAGATTGGAAGTCTTATGCCTAACCAACTGCGCTATGGTGGCGGCGCGACGCTATAGTACGCGAGTACTTAGTAACGGGTAAGAATGCCCTGTTCTAATATTGTGGAATAGATAAAAAGGATCCCGGAATTAATTTAACATGGATGTCATCCGATCTAGCTGTACGTTTTTAATAATGAAAGTTTTAAATGTAGTTTACTACCCACATGTTTTGATTAAAATTTCAAATTTCAAGAATGAAATATCTTAGAATGTGTGATATGACACCTGCTCGTGAGAACAGGAAGCGACATCTTAATACATACCGAACAAGGGCGTAGCTCCCATTACGCAATTTTCGCAAGTGCGCAAAAGAAACAATTATTCGTTGAAAAATATCATTGGTAAATGATTATAGCGTCGAAACTACAGCTGATTTAAGCTGTAGTTACGATGCTTTGATATTTACCAAAGCTCAAAACATAGAAAAAAGGAAGCGGACGGAGGTCCACATATCGCCTTTATCATATATATTCTTTGTTTGTCGCCTTCTGAGTGCGTATAAATTTAAAAGTCATAGATACGCCTATGCTGAAGATGTCCTGCGGTATTTTTCACTTGACAGGGTATAGCTAAGCCGTGATGTGATTTTTCAATAATATTGGTTCTTTCAAAAGTTCGTCGGCAAATTATCGTTAACGCCTGGAAATAACCGTATCCTGAAACCGAATGGATTAACGTGCTGAGAGAAAGTGGGCACATTTTATAGTTTGTTTGTCGAAACCTCGTATCTTCAGCTTATCAAAGCTGAAGTTACAAGGGTTTGATTACCCGCTGACGATTGAACGTTTCAAGTTTCTATCGTCGACTATCAATAAAGGTGGATAAATATCTAAAAAAGCTGAAATATCTTATCCTCAAATGCAACGACCCGTTCCTTAGGCTTTTTCCTGCCAGAGCAAAAATCGCGGATTATACCTATAGTTAGATTATCATTTAATACACAGAGAAAATTGAGCGAGTGTTGGTGATATACCAAATTTATTGAGCGAATCGCCTATAAAAGACACAAATTCGATATGACCAACGTGAAATTGGCACCCATCTCAATCAAAACCATTCTTAATCGCTCACTCAGTGCTCCATTTATTCATCTCTAACACTTACTCAAGCCCTTCAAAAACGCTCCAAAGTCACCATAAAGAAAAGATCAACAACTACATTCAGAATAAATTTACTAAGAAAATGGCGATTTCAGTGCCATAATTGAAATTGTAATTAGGATTAACTTTGGGCAGTTTTTTGTCATATAGATACTGAAGCGTGGCAATTAAAGCTTTCTTCAAGCCCCGGTTGCGATGGTTTGGAATTACACTATCACGATTTGACTCTGGCTATTGATATGTACGCAGGTATTTGATATCAGTTCATATATGAGCCTTTGCATGACATTTCCAACAATTTCAAATATGCGCAAAGGAAAGACTCTGCCCAGCCTGTGCATCCGCACAGTCTGACCAGAGGCTTTACTATGCGTTTTATAGATAGATAGGGTCTCTCAGTGTCTGTAGACATTCAGGTAACTTTATACATACAGTAAGTTGATGTCTATGCTACTCAATGATTGCACCTCTCACACATTTCAAATTGTTGGTAATGCCACGCACAGGCTCATATTATAATACCATATGATATGTACCTATTTGATTAGTTCTTTCTTGGATGTTTGTTGTAAATTTGTATAGTATGTTCTTTGTGATAATCCTATACCAATGAAGGTATTTGAATTTGGGTTTATAAACCGAGGAAAAGAAATCCACGAAATACCTAATTGTTGAGAAATGAGCCTGTGCGTGAGATTTCCAACAATTATGAATATGCGCAAAGCAAAGACTCTGACCAGCCTCTGTATCCGCACAGTCTGGCCAGAGCCTTCACTATGCGTTTAATAGATAGATAAGGTCTCAAGGTATCTGCAGACCATCAGGTAACTTTATATTTACAGTATGTGGCTGTAAACGCTACCCAATGTTTGCACCTCACTTACATTTCATTTTTTTGAAATGTCACGCATAGGCTCAAATAATGCTACCAGAATTACGTTGGAAGAGCGCCGATAAAACCTCTGATGCACTCCTTAATTCCCATTTTTTTCCCCTCAGAATTTGACCAGTTCGACAAGAAATAAGTTTCGGATACCCCAAGTAGATTATGTTTCGTCAGTCAATCGCTACAGTTACTTTCGCACAAAATTTATGATATCAAATCTGCAAATTCTAAAAAAGGACAAATGGGGTGTTACAAAATCATTATGGTTCCCGAGCGGCAATAATATCGTAATCGCAAGGTGTTAGGGCGATCCCCAACGGACACCATGTACGATCAGTCAATTAAATACAGTTAACAACATCGTGAAATTGACAAGGTGAATGATTTTGGAATGATTTATGAATGAAATTGAATGAGTGCGTGGAGCGAGTTTTGAGTGAAATTAAAGGGAGGTAATCCAATGTTGCTAATTTTGTTCAAGATGAACAAAATTAGCGATATTAATTACCTCCCTTTAATAAAATATACGTTTTTTTTCTGTTTGTAGGTCTCCGTGGACCAATCAGGCACTTCAAAGTCCACAACAGATAATTAATTGTAGAATAAATAGATCTATTTGAATTTATTGTTGAAAGTCTTGAACGATTTTTAAATGTTTTCTAATGATTTTGGAGCGTTTATGATCGATTTGAGTGAGTGTTTGGGATGAATGAGTGGAGCGTTGAGCAATTGAATTAGAATGATTTTGATCGGAATGAGTGTCAATTTCACGATGTTTTTAACTGTATACCGTAGATCCTACGGCCGCCGTACAGTCTCTGTACGGTGGCTTAGCGGATACCGCATGATGAAGCGATAAGTTTAGAAGCAAGGCATAGCACGGTGGCCAATAATACACTTACGACGTGTCTACGACGTTCGGTCTCCGTGCGCTCTTAAGATCTTAAAGAATTGGTATAAAATTGCTTTATACAAAATCATAGGGTCAACAGTACCCGTAAAATTATGTGCGATCGCAAGGATACTGCTCGATTTTGGGGTTACGGCAAATTCATAGGCGCCGTACAGGCCCCAAAAGCCAAGTGTAAACTAGGCTTTATACTGTCAGCTTTTGTAAACATCGCACGTTTAATGACGCTATTTTTACGGTAACGGAAAGGTATTTCTATGCATGTAAAATGCTCATCCGACATTTGACAAATGGCATTATGGCGCCCAATCAAAGGATAAATTGATGATAAAAAACTATGCGATTTTCGAACTTTTCACGCTTTCAAGGTTAAGGTTAAACATTGCCTTATAAATGATAGAGAAACTAGGATTAAGGTAAGGATTGGTCATAAATTAGCGGTTTCGCCATGAGAAGCTCGCAACACATTTAAACAGGTGTAAATCGGTGGGGAAACAATACTTATATGGGATACGGTAGATTATTAAAGAAAATCAAACAGACCGACTTCGGCCATGGTTGGGTAACCTTGGGACGTTTGATGTGGGATTTACATGAACTGTCAGAAATTTAGGATAAACTCCTATGAAAGTGGTACTTTCAAAGTATAAGTTTCGTATTCTCCTACAAGGCCATGTAAAAATGACAAGACATCGATTGACTTTAAGTATTCTACAGTAAGTGACATTGTGGCATCGGTATTCATCTCGATCAAAACCATTCTAAATCACTCAATGGGCGCTACATTCATTCATTCCAAACACTCACTCAAACCCTTCAAAAACGCTCCATAATTACTAAAAATGATATAATTGACAACTACTTTTAAAACAAAAATCAATAGAAAAAAATCCGCGTTTTCACTGACATAATTGAATTTTGTAAGCGTATTACGCGATCTTGGAGACATAGAAAGCTATTCATTGGACCTGTATGCAAATTTTAATAAAGGGTGTTAATAATTATCGCTAATTTTGTTCATCCTGAACCTAATTAGCGATGGTGTATTACCTCCCTTTAATTTCATCCAAAACTCGCTCCACACACTCTATCAATTTCATTCCGGAATCGTTCATCTAGTCAATTATACGATGTTACTAACTGTACAACGTCGATTGACTCATCCAAGTCATTCATTTCAAACGAAAGTATAATTTTGACCTCCGTAATTTTTTCGCCAATGTTATTAAATTCGATGATTGGCGACTTGATTATCGTCACTACAGCATAGCAAACCATTTGTTTTTTGGATGAGACGTTAAATCGAGGCCCTGTGTGGCGGTGCTTTTCATCGAGCATGTTAAAGAATCGTGGTGGTTAGGTTTTAAGTTTCATACCTCCATAAATTCAACAAATACTCTCTTCATATCTTTGTTGATTAGAAAAGGCTAAATCGACGCCCTTGTGCTATAAAGACGGGATTGCCTTTACAACTTTTTTACTATTTGAAGGTCGAAATATGAAACTCTCGCAAAAAAAAAGAATTCGCGAAATGACTATCAGACCTGTAGGCGCGAAAATTATTGAATATAGAGTTTGTGAGGTTTTGTCATATTAGCTCTACATTATTGATTCTCTCAATTTAATTTCGAATTCTTGACGAAACGAAATTTGATGAAAAATGAAGCTAAATTAAAGATAGTATATGATGCAAAGTTAAAAAACGCACTGGATCGTTCCTCTGAGTTTCGAAACTCTCTTCTTTGCGTTAAGGTCGAATATAGAATTGGACGATTTTGTAATATTACACTTTTTACGGCAAAAAAGAGTATTGAATAAGATTTCGAAATTGCAGCAAAACATTTCGAAAGTAAGATTAGAGGGGCGGATGTAGTATTTTTCATTTTTTTGTCAAATTTAACGGTGGCAAATTAAAAGCAAGATAATCCCTCTTTTCCTTGCAATTATCGGATGTTAGCGACAAACCACCAACCGCAACCAAAAAAGTTTTTCCTTTCTTTTTCTAGGTGAAATCCTTGTAGAATTTGCCTTTGTGATATTCAAATACTACATAAGAGATTTGCCTGGCCCCTAGGCTGTCAGTTAGTGTTAAATAAGGCACACCACTCATGTTTTACTATTTCAAATTACCTCCCATATTCTCAAAAACTCATCGGCCAGTCAGAGAAATATACTGAGTTCCATAAAAAAGTATGCACTTTCACTTTTTGCATTTATCCTTATTTTTACAAAAGTTGAGGAAAATAATAGAGTAAATTTGAAACCATACTATAGTCAAGACCTTTTGCGATTAAGTCAAATCAGATTTTTTTTAAAGTATGGCATGCTATATACGCGCAGGCAGAACTTAACTTTTTGAGATTTGACCTCCTTACAACTTTTTCTTTGGTTAGAGCTATATGTTGATGTTGCATTATAGAGTTTTAGAACCCATTTCAAGTCAGGTCAAAACATTTTTTTTAAATTTTTATCCATAAGTTACGTGTACGTCAACGTTAGGCATTGCTACGTTGTTAGGCCAGTAACTTGTCGTTAAATGGTGCTATTGCGTTACACGACAACCCGATTTTCGTATTAAATGATAACTACAATTTCTATTGGAAATGTAAATGCTCAATCAATTTTAAAGACGTTCTCAATCTGACAAGGTTCGATTTTGTTCAACGACGTTTATCGCTAGTCGCATCATGCATAATTTTATTGAAGATGTGATTTTATGCTTATGAAAGCCGCAAATACTCAACAAAATGCATTTTCAGACCAATTATAAGTCCAACGCGTGAAACAAATGCAAAACATGCAAAATCAAATGTCTCAAATAATCAGAAAAATTTTGCTCATCGCGCGATTTTTGTTTTCAAATATCGTTTTAACATAATCTTTCGGGTAGTAATACGACCTTTCATGACGATAGATTGTGTAATTTCAGAGATTTTCAGAATTCAAAAGTGCACACTTTCTTTTCGAACTAAGTGTATAAGCTAATAAGAAATTATACTTTCTCTTGTTGAATTGCTCATTTCAAAATACTTCAGATCAGTGGGACGGGAGCCAGTCTACATAAGACATGTGCATGAATTTTCTAAGTGAATAAAGAATCTTCTTTGTGTGAAAGAAGTTGCTACGTGCTACTATTTAGTTTTGTTTTGTTTTTTTTTTTTTCGGAACCCGGAATACGGCACATTTCTAAAAAGATACATATACCATATCTTTTCTTGATTTTATTGATCGTTAAGGATTAAGCCACATGATTAGATCATGATTAGATCATGAGGACACACAAACAGAAATTATGTCCTTTTTTAAAGGGAGGTAATAAAATTGGAGGAAATAATCGATATCGCATTACCTCCCTTTAATTTCATTCAAAACTAACCCCTTTACTCAATTTCGAATGTGCGACAATGAGTCTGCCTACGCTGCTCAATGTTTGCCCCTCACGCTCATTTCAAATTGTTGGAAATGCCATTCACAGGCTCAATTAGTAATTGAACAAGTTCTTTGATCAAGCAGTGGTCAATCAGAATTCTTCGTATACATAACTTTAATTGTAAGGATTATTGGGAATATAGAATCAAAGTGCTTAAAGCGCTGAAGGCCTGGTTTATAAAGAGGCAATGTGATATTTAGAGGCATGTACTCCAATTTTTTAATCTTTTTAGCAAGGCTTTTTTAAGCGAGGGAAACAAACGGTTCCATTTACCTATAGGGATCGTAAGCCACATTCCGAACTCGCTTCAAAGGAAAAATGTCGAACGGTTTTGCTCAATATATAGCACCGAGTCCGCCAAAAACAACGAATTCCCAAGGTATAGATTACTACGCCCGAAACCGCTTTGAAGACAGTTGCAACTCGCGTTTTTATATTCTTAGCTGAGTCGATTGGTTTGCTACAAGTCAGTCAATTTAGCCATTCGATCATTCCGTCTTACAATCGTAGTATTGCTGTTTTTCTAGGGGCACAAGCTCGTCGGCTCTTTCTTTTACATTGAATTGAGTTCCATAAAGAATTTTTATTTAACTGTGGGAATACAAGAAATTGATAGAGTCAATTTCTCCCTTTCCCACAATATGGTCCACCCTATACTCATACCCCATTATTTTTTTAATTTCTACCCTAGATATTTATCAAATTACACTCATGTTGATTAATGTCTGCAACCTGTTCCAAGTTGGCCCAGTTTTAAAATTTGTCGTCTGTTTAAGGGTTTAAAGATGGGACAAGGCTTTTAGATTTTTCTTAATTAGATTAATCCATTACAAGACAACAAATGTTTAGACAGGTCAAAATTTTAAAGGTTTGTAAATTACATACAATATGTGGCCAAATTAGTAAAATTTATAGCAGAAAGGGTAGATAACAATAGGGAGAAAGGAGAAAGTGTTTGTAAGCAGCATTCTCTTCTTTTCCCTATTAGCAAGATCAAATATAAAGGCTATGTATTTTAACACATCAGTCATTTTGGCAGTGATAAGTAAGAAAATATCTGGAATACGTGATAAGAACAAGGTGAATAATCAAGGTTATATTCCAGAAAATTGACCCTGTGTGCCTATTCAGTTCCCGCGCCTTCAGTACTATCAGTACTTTGATTTTAATACAGCGTAGTAATATGAAAGCACTTCGTTGAACACACAAAGCATTTCGTGTCGCACAAAAGTTGTTGACGTAAATTAGATCTATTTTTTTCCAGTGCGCATTAGCACAAAAAAGCTACTTAGTACACATGTTGTTCGGTTTTTGACTCGAATATCTTTTTCCTAGGCAATTTCCAGGATACAGGGTTGTTTCCTATGGCCTGCTAAACCAAGCCAAAAACCTACCTACATTCAGAAAATCAGCCATGTGCAAAAAATGTTAACCAAAGTCAACCTGCGCATGCAAGCTGCTTAGACTGAATTGGATCGAAACTTATAGCACTGCAGAGATAACCCCTTTTCCTCCGACGGGTCACATTAAATCTCGAGAAAAAAACAAAGGGTTCAGCGCAAGACTGCACTAAGTTTCTCTAGAAATTTAGTGCAGTCTTGCAATGAACTCTTGATAGCTGTAATTTTGATTTTATGCACATTCGCCTAAGTAACTCTGTGCAACTGTATCTCATAATGGAAATGGTCCAACCTGGGAATTGATCAGACTGATTTATTTATTCATTTATTTATTTATTTATTTATTTATTTATTTAAATTTATTTATTTATTCCCTTTTCTTTTTTTTAATCTAGGGTCTCTCTTAATTTTGTATTCAATGTTTTGCCTACGATCTTACCTCCCTTTCGTATAAGGAATGTAACTTTGGGATTGGAAACATATTTTCTTTTTCTTTTTTTAAAAAAAAAAAAAAAGAGAGGGGAAGTATAAGAAGTTAATCCAAGAGATTATTCGCAGGTGCATGTTACATTTAAAACCTTTGAAATTAGGATAATCCATATTGGAATGTAAAATGCATTTTTAATTTCAATTTTACAACAATCCCAAACTCATCTTTCTGTAAACGGGGTCCGTTTCATCGATCTGTCTTAACTCTTTCCCTTTTTACAAAATTTTGGACCTGTCCAAATTCAATGGTTTTGCAGACGAAAATTTAAAGTGTATTTAATTTGAAAAATAATCATTCAGTAGGGTAGAAAATAGTGTGGAAAAAGAAGAAATTGCTTGTCAGAAGCGATTTCTTCTTTTTTCACAATGATTTCTCAATCATAAAATCACAGGCACGTAAAAAGCAGGGATTAAACAGCAAAGGGTTAATTCACAAACCAGTCTATAGCATAAATTCATAGCAAGCAATCCCTGCACATTTTGAAAATATTTGTATCAATTTATAGTACGCTTGGTTGTACCTACACTATTTCATCACGTCGCGCTTGGTGCAAAATTATTCGATGTAACTCCCCTCCGGAAGTTGAGTGTTTGTTGAGCGGTGCATGTCGGGTACTTTACTGGATTACGTGACCACAACCACGCGCGACGATTTCATAACAAACCACGCCTCCCAGGAAACTGTGGTAATAGCGCATCTGCATAAGATAAATGCCTTAATTCTGCACATTCGAATTCAGTTAATAAATTGGTTTAAAAATCAAGATATAGGATTGTTACCAAGAACATGCAACATACACACAACGTCTAACTATAATACAGTTAATATTATTCCAAACACTTACTCATTTCACTCCGAAATGCTCTAAATATTAGAAAAGAAAACGCTTCGAAAAATTAAATGTTTCAATCAAATCGATCAAATAGTTGAATGATTTTATTGGCTAGTGTTGTTTCTTTAAGCGTCTGTTTTGACGGTGAAGACATAAAATAAGAAAATTACGTGTATTTTATCAAAGGGAGATAAAAATCGTTTATTCACCGTTTATTTTTCATCTTCCCAAAGATCATTCAAAACTTAATCATTCAATTTCAATCCAAAAAAATCCAAAATCATTCAACATGTCAACTTCACGACGTTTCTAACTCAACTACATCAATTCGTGGTAAGATATACTAAAATTGCGAAAAATGACCCAAAAAATGAAATAGGTTGTCGAATATTAAACGATAAATGCATAATGGACACAAAAAAATGATAACAGAAATACATTCGACAGATTCACACGCCTTTTTGGAACTTTAATGCTATTTTACGAAATAGAAATATTATTATCGAGTAGATGTGCCAAATATAAACCTAAAACAAACTTTCGTTCATCCAACGTTTGTGCTTAATATATTTAGAAAAGGACCACGGTTTGACAAAAATCGATTTCAAAATATTGAAAATATTTTCATAACAAAAGCAATTTTCAACATTGTCTGATTTATCACTTTTGTAAGGCTAAATTAAAAAGCCGTTTTGGAAGAAGACAATCGTGTTATGATGTTAAAAAGAAAAAAATTGGGTGTGGTCCGCCCCGAGAAATTAAAACTTGTCGCATATTTAACATAACCAAATCTATCATTGTTAAATTGTTTGTATGTAGTTTGTAATTATCTTGTTCAAAAACGCTATTTTTTCTGATAATTTATTACGTGTTTACTTGCAATTAAAGAAATATAATAGGAAACATACTTACCTCATTTCTTTGTGGATATTTTCGTTTTATTCCGTACCAGCGCGTTCACGCAAATTAACGCATGTTTGCCTTAATTGCGAATTACCCAGATGTTCATGGCGATATCATAATGTCGAAAATTACTCAACTTTGAACCAAAGGTATTTTTTTTTTCTTTCGAGTCCAATGGTATTTATACTTGCCCAAGAAAAAATATAGTAC